>VXAC01006417.1:503796-830789 GCA_013399225.1 Rhipidura dahli | reverse complement strand
GGGCCAGGTGCCCGCCCCAGTGGGAGCCCTCCGCTTTCCCGGGGCTCGGGGGTCGCGGGCGGGGAGCCTGCGGAGGTTCCGTGGTGCTCGGGCCGGGGCGCGGGGCTGGCTCGCGGCGCCTGGCAGCGACACCTGGTGGCCGGGCCTGGGGCGGCGCCTCCGCGCCGGGGGCGAGCGGCCGGGCCCGCGGGAGCAGCTGCGGGGCGAGCGCAGGAGCGGGGTCCAGGGGCCCAAAATGCCCCGCTCCGCCTCCCTCCCCCGCTGCGAAGAGCGGGAGAAGCCCGTCTCTCCGGGGGAAGGCAGCTCCAGCTAGATCCGCAGCGTGGGCTGGTGCCTGACAGGGCTGCGTGCCGCTGTGGGGAAGGCGCTCTTGCTTCCAGCTTTTCTCGGGTGGGTGGCGGGGCCACAGGCTGTTCCTCGGCTTCCCCCGGGACGCGTGAGGCAGCCAGGATGCCCAGGAGAGACGCCTTTGGCGAAGAGAACGGTGTTTGGGTGGGAATGGGAACTGCGCCTTCGGGATCTCCGGGCCCGTGGCCCGCGGGCTGCCGCACTCGCCCGGCTCGCCTCACCTGCCCCGGGCACGGAGCGCATCCCGCCGGAACGGGCACTGGGCCACTTTCCTTCTCCCTGCACCTGCGGTGGCTGGCTGGTTGTATTTGTGTAACCGTGATCTTTCTTATTTTTTTCCCCTTAGTGTTTTAACTCCAAGATGCTAATTCCTACAGCTGTTTTCAAAACTAAGCCCTTAATCCAGTGGCTTTTAACACTGACCTTCAGAGCACCTGTGTGGAGCCACAGCAGCACAGGCTGATCACCCAGCTTTGCTCCTGCTCTGTGGAAACCCCCTTGGAATAACACAGATGCTTAGAAGACGTGGTTAGGATTTTCCAGATATGCCATTATGATCAGTAATAAGGATCTAGTTTAGTAAAACATTTCAACGTATGTTTAACTCTGTGCATTTTCTTTGGCAGAAGTATGCACCTGCTCAATATCTTACTAATGGATATGGGGTTTGTGACAGCAAAGGCTGAATTTTGGAGGAGGTGGTCCACAGCAAAATCTCCTAACAACATTCCATTTTCATTTAATATAGAATTCCATTTTGGAATTCAAATGTGTGGATGGAAAGAGTAGTAAAAGATTTTTTTTTTCATTTCTCCCACACATGCACGTGCATGCACATCCTATAAGGAGCAGATTTCAGTTATGTATAATGTATGATCTAATTTTAAACCACTTTTAAATAAGCTATATCTGCTCCTTAAAGCATAATCTTATTTTAGAATTATTTGAAACAACACTTAGCAGAGTAGTCACTCTAGCACAGCTAAATGTAAATTGCATTTGCACTCCATATATCCTAGTGATGTTATGCCCTTTGCCCATGGACACCTTTAATAATTATAGTATCACATGTTGGTTAAAGGAGATAATTATAAATCCTTTTTGTCTCTTGCTGCATGCAGTTGAAGAGGATATTCAACACGTAAGAATAATTTACTTGTACTGAACTTTCCCTCAGGTGAAGAGTTTGTGAGATTATTTAGAAACTGCTTATACTGAGAAGCTCAGAAGCTGGTATTTACAGTTTAGCACAGCACAGGAAGTCTGTATTTCCAAATCTGCTCTGAGCAAATACCTAAAGATGCATCATTTGCCACGGATAAGAGACAACTAGGGCTTTTGACAGCAGCAGCTCTCAGGACTGAGCTAAACTAACGTGGTATCTGTTACATGGAGAAGTATCACTGGCAACATAAATAAAAGCGTTTTTGTAATGGTTTGCTTGGGCTGCTTCTCTTTATTGACAGACAAGGGCTGCTCTAAAGGAAAGGTCAGTTCCCTGTTGGAAATTCGTTTCCCCTACTCTAGCCTGACTATTAATTCCTATCTGAATTGCACTAGGTCTGCTCAATGGCCACATTTACACATTCTCAGAATAATCAAATATCCCCTTCATGTACTTGCATCACCTCATAGTCCTTCCACATAGCCTTCTCCAGTAGCACCCGTTGTTCCCCCAGCCCCTTGTTCACTAACACCCCAGAAGCTGTAGTTCTCAACCCAAAGGCCTGCCAGGAGAAAAGACCCAAATGGGTTCGTGCACACCTCCAGCTGCTGGAAGTCTCCCTTCATCTCAAGCGTTAGAAGTCTCTCTTTTTCCCATCTTTTCAATCTGCTCTGTGTGCTTGGTCTCTTTGCTACCACTTTTGAGCCAGAGGGAGAGGATGATTTAATGAGCTTAATGAGGACTATCTCATTGAGAGTTCCAGGATCATGGTTGAGTCTTGTACAGGTGTATCACAGAGGGTTCAAACAGGCTTTCTTCATCCTGTAGGGCTTCTTTCTGCAGTCAGTTCAGAGCTGATCCCAAACAGACAGCCAGGTCCAAAATGAGACACAAACAGATTTTAAGCCATTGCAAATGTGCATCTTCTAACAGCTTTGTAAACACCAAGCTGAGGGACCCAAAGCCGACCATTCACAGCCCAGATCCAGGAAATTGGCAATATGGAAATATAGTATCCTCCTAGATTAAGGAAATCTACCAAATATTTTATTTACACCAGTTTACTAAGGACTGGAAGAGGTGTAGAAACCCTTGATCTTTTATTTTTTGTATTTTTTATTTTAAAATCCTTGTATTTTTTATTTTAATATTTAAATGCATTAGTTTTTCTGGACTATTATTTGTAATCAGTTGAGTGTGTCAGAAATCTCTTCAGCTGTGACCAAGACAATGTGAAAATGGACTGGGCGTCCCCTGAGACACAAGCTTACTGAGACTAAATAATGTTTCCTATGCTTCTGCCTCAGTCCTGCCAGAGGTGCTGCATCAAGCCATCCACTGGTGAGGAATCAGGAGGCACCTGACCGCTGCCCTGAACATTTCTGAGTTTTGTTACAGCTATTGCAATTGCTTCATGCAATGTACTTGTACATGAAGCATCCCAATTCACAGTATTACCTAGCAGGATAGGAGTCAGCTCTACACAAGTCTAATTACAGTGTAGAAAGAACAACAGTGCAAAATGTTAGCTGTTATTAACAGACTAGAGTAAGTGTAACCTACTTTCTTCAGATATGGCCTATGCAAAAAGATCTTGGTTTGTCTGAACTATTTGAAAGCTAAAAGCATCACAAATACTGCATTGTTAAACCAGTTGCAGCCAAGGAAAGACTGTTGTAGCTGTGAAATATATTTAAAGACTTATTTATTAGTACTTGTCCTGAACTATTTAGGAGGTATACAGAGTATACCCACAAGAGTAAGTGCCAAAACTTTAAAATATGTGTTGTATGTCTCTCACAAAACAGACAAAATCACTGCTTATGGTATTTAAAAACACATGAAAAAATAAAATATTCTTAAAAGTACTCTTTGCTTGAGTACTTAAACAAATAATGTTCTAACAGCAGTATTTTCTGTCTGTCTGCCAGCCAATGACTTCTGATCCCTTAATTCATTTCAGGTAAGTTTGACAGCAGCTACAAGCTTCTACATATGCCATGAAACTCACAGCTGGAACAAAGAAAGCAACCCATGTTCATTTTCATGCTGAGAAAAAAGCTTCAGAGTGATTTCAACAGTTAAATGGTCTCTTTGATCTTTCATTTGGCCACTCATATTGGTCAATAAGCATAAATATATCCGCAAAACAGCTGGAACATATGGGACAGCCTTTCTGTGCAACAGGGAAGAAGCAGCCAAGGGGGCTGATGGGCTGGAACTCAAAAAGACAAGGGGGAGTTGCAGGTACAGTGGGCACAGTGCTGTGAGACTTTAAAAAGCAATGCAAAGAGTCCATGGGGGCTGGGAGAAATGCTGGTGTTACAGCAGAGGGTGAGAGAAAGAGTGAATACAAATCCATTGGAAACCAGGCTTTGTTATTTCTCTTGTTTCCTCTCACAAATGAATTAAAACTATTACCTAATTATTTCAGGGGGAAATAGTCAAAATGCAGAGTACTGAAGTTCTTACTTGGAAGTGGATGAAGGAAGCAGCAGGAGCTTACCTGTCAGTTGATGTTCACTGGTAGTGAGAAATTCCAACCACTGGATGTTTTCATAGAAACACTGGGTCAGAAGGAATCTGACAGAGGTTCTCTAGTAGAGCACTCCAGCACTGCAGCAGGACTACTGTACCACAACTGTCTCTGGCAGGGGCTTGTCTGCCTGTTCTCAGAGGCTTCCAGTCAGGTAGACCCCACAGCCATCCAACCTACCTTCTTCCAGATTTCATTACCTTAGCACCAGGTATGGGGTTAAGGGGGCCCCATAATATACTCAATGTCTTCTTTATTTTCTTTCTTTTCCTTCTTCTCTGAGCACATTCACCATAAACTGGTATCCGGCTGCAAAAGACTGCTTTGACTTACTCCTTTTTCTCTTTATCTGGGCTAAATTAATCCAATTTCTTAACAGTCTATGCTTTGCTTTCCAAAACTGTTGTTTGCCCTGCTGTTCTCTTCTTGGCTATCCATTCTGTTAGCCTGTTTCTCTAGGTGCCCCAGACAAGGCGTCCCATTATGCATCTTCTCCAGGACATGTAAAATTCTCTGTTAATACACCCACATTGAGGTCTGCCTGCTCTTTCACCTTCATCACGGTATTGACCAGTACTCAAGTCTGTAATGCTGAGTAATCCACATAACCTTTCAAAACATATTGCTTCCCAGTTATCTATAATCTGTTTTTATTTGAGGATTTGAGCTCGTCTACCTCTGAGTAGTATTTTGTACTGGTATTTGCTGAATTTTACCAAAGTGATTTTAGGTCACCTATGATTTTTCCAGATCATATTTAATTCCTATTCCATTTTTCAAAATGCTTTTAACTGTCTCCTTTTTTCTTGTAGTCATTTGCTAATGAATTGACCTTTTATTTCCTTAGCCAATCAGTTCATAAACCTATTTAAGAGAATGTGTCTGAGATCAGAACCTTTCAGGAACCTACTAGAAACATCCTCCTGGTTTGATAGTACACAGCTGATACTTACTTTTGAAAATTAATTCAGGAGCAATTGCTTACTGACTCATGAATCACCTACACAATAGTTCCTTAGTTTACTGATGACAACCTCAAGCTACGTATGTACTGAATGCAGATATATAGAATACCTACTGCTCCATCACTATCCATGAGGTCAAGTTATGAGTCAAAGTAGAAAATTCAGCTTGTTTCATGTGGAGTTTTCTTGACAGTCTCACACTGGCTAATCTTAATAATTTTATTATTTTTAGGTGATTACTAAAATGTAGTTTAATACTTCTTTTGTGAGTCTTCTGGTGATACCTATTTCATTAGTTTCTTTATAATCTCTCTCATCTCTTTTTTTGAAAATGCACAGCATGATTTTTTTCCAGCTTTAGAATCCTCACCCCAAACACTTGAAATAGCAAGTGGTAGTACATGCTTGAAAGATCACATCTTATCTCCAACGGAGAATGCTATTCTGGATTAGGAGAAAATGTCAGAAAACACATTGATGACTTTGGCACCTAACTGTTTATGGAGAACTTGCATCTGATAGGCAGATGTGTCTAATATGCAGATGCAGACTCTACAGTTTAAATAAACACTATTCAAAAGCTTTTCTAGCTTATTCACAGTTGGGAAAAGATGGGAAATGCTGAAGTTCAGGTCTAAATATAAGCACTCCAGTGCTTATATTGACTATATAGTCCATATAAAATACAAAAAAAAAAAAATACAGTCCACTCTGCTTGTACTTTACAGACATGATGTGAGTGTTGGGAACTGCTGTGCACACGTACTGAGAGCTGGTGGTGCCCTCAGCCTCTGTGGCAAGGACACACAGGGTAACACACTTGCACTAAGGAGAGCAGAACTGCAGCTCAGAACATACACCCAATGCACTCAGATCCCTGAGCCATTTTCCACTAATTCTTTATTTGAAATTGAAACAAAGGTAAACCAGAAATGCCTGTGTCAATTAAGGCAGTGTGCAGCAAATGGAATAAATGGCTAGCATAGTAGCTGGGCTGCCTTCACAAAGCAAATCCCCCTTCATTTCCAGTGTAAATGTTGTGCTAAATAAGGACATTAAGTGGGCAACACCCCTAATAATGGTAGAAGATTCACTGCTATATCCAAAAGGATACATTAGTATTTCTGGCCCTGTTTTATGAAGCCTGAAGGCCAACATGAATGCCCAGCCCCTGCAGCACAAGCTGAGCTTGTTGCTGCTGAGCTCAGACCCTCAGCCATCCCTGGGTGAGCAGTAACTCACGTGGAGAGGAGGAGTGCTCGATCCCCTGATAATCTTAGCTGCAGCAAGAGCAGCATTCATTCAAAGCATAAAAATATTTCTTGTCCTTAACTACCCAACTTATGTATTTGGGTACAGATTAATGGATGTCTGCTGAAGCACAGGCAGAGGTGGTGGGAGTGCTTATCTTTGGATTAATAGCCAGGGCCTAGAACACTCCCATGGCAAGTGAGAGGTGGAGACTCTTTTCAACAAGAGCTTCAAACCCACAGCTTTGAGGAGACAGCTCAACAGCAGTCCAGCACCTTGTCAGGGTCAGAAGGAAGCAGGCAAGAAATGAATGAGACATAAGTGAACTAAAACAAGATAAAGGAGGAATCACCTGAAAAATAAAGTTTAAAAATCATTATAAGCATCAGGAAAATAACATCTCAACCAGGACAAGTTATATGAAGTAGCTGAGTTTCTTCGGAGCACCTTCATTTCAGTAATGAACTAGTTGATTACAATGAGTATTCAAATTAATACAGTGCTTTTTAACAACTAAGTATACATCCTTCAGAGCTATCAGGGAAGAATAATCACTGGAAGAAGAGCACAGGCAAGGTGGGTTTATTTGTTCTCTTATAATAAAAATAATATTCATAGTATTTCCAACAATATCTCAAGGAAAATAATTTTTTTATCAAGCAATAAATCATGAATGCACACAATCCTAATCCAGTCTGTATAGCAGTAAATTGCTGTCTGTTGTTTTCTTCCTTGCTGCTTCAGGGATTTAGGGCATTATAATTATTGTTTGAACTTTCAAAGATGTAACCCACAATATGATGGCATGGTAACTACTTTGGATTTAGCTTTATGTCTAGATGAAGTATTCTCCCTCCCAATTACTATACCAATTACTTTTTTTTTCAAAAGTATTTCAAGACTAAAATCATCTTGCATTTTCTCTCCGTAAAACAGAACAGAATTGTTATCTGATGTAGATTAGCATATCTTTACTGAAGCCAATGGTATTATATTGATTTATATAGATAAGTATTTGCCCACTCACCTCATATACAGAAGGAAGAAGACAGAATTCCTATTAAAATGTTACAAGAACCTACATCCTGTTACATTTTGTTCTAAGAATTTGCAGATGTCAGCTAATGAAAATAAACTTCAAAGGGAGGAATAATTTGAATTAATTGGGAGCTAAATCATAATCTCAAAATAAGTCTGTTTGGAAATGGCTGCTTTATACTGTGCTGTTAAATGGGTCTTTTAACAGCTTTGCTGTTTCATGTAGAGCTGTCCACTTGAAATAACACACAAAAAGCAGAAGCTACTGACTGTGGACCTTGAGGTTTGAGGCAGCACTCGCTTTCACACTGATAAAATATTCAAAATAAACCCTCAGTTAAAATGCTGCTTTTATTTTTCTTCTTGGAAGAAACACGATTTATCCAAGAAAACCAGATTATCCTCTCCCTACTCCTGTCCGTCTGCCCCATTCCACACTCAACAGAAAAACAAGAGGTGAGACAGAGCAGATGTTTTTTTTTTTAACCAGTGAATGAGAGGAACATATCGGTGATATCAGAGATGGAAGGGAAAAGTGGAGCCAAAAAAATTTCATTTTTCTCACTCATTTTTAAAAAGCTTGTAAAAAGAGAGGCTCTACTTGACTGTAGGTCAGACAGACTTCACTCTGGAAGAGAAGGGCAAGCTGTTGGAGGTAGTACAGTGAGAAAAATAAAATGATGATACAGCCTTTTGTCATATGTACAAGGCTCCAGGATACTCATCCTTTTGATTTATGAAAGCAGTTTTAATGGACAAGAAGGCGCATGGCCAGATAAGCTTTGGGCCAAACCTTCAAAAGTCATACAAACCCTATAAAGCAAGGACAGCAGATGAGAGATGAGACAGTCATCTGCCACTGCAGTGTTGGGGTGGGAACTCTGGGAGCTGACCTGGACAGTCCTCTAGCATTGAAGAGGGAGGCATGCCATGAAGAAATAAGGCAGGCAGTGGGCAGGAGCAGACTGACTGATACACTTTCAGGTCTCTCATCACTGCTGCCCTTTATTTGCAGCTCTGGGGTTCATACTTCCATATTCATATGATGTGGGTCACTGGTCACTGGGACCTGTAGCAAATAAGGATGCACAAAGCTACATCATTCATACAGATGGTAAAGAGGTCTTGAGGGGCTAAGAGCTTTTGATCTTTGAACTCAGAAAAATATCCTTATAGAAAAACAAATCTCTTCAGCCACTCCATCATTCCTCTAGAATTATCTTCAAAACTAATGTCAGTTCAAGAGCAGAAGGGAATTTTTGTACATGTCTGTAAAACTGGGGACACTTGAATCTATGGTTCAGCTGAGCGAGGATGACATTCAGCAGAAAGTGCTTGTTCCCCACTGATTCTAGAAATCAGAGACTTCTGAAAAGATTGAAAGCTAATAGTGATAAGGTATAGGGAGGATTCAGCCATTATTGTCAAGAGGAAAGCTATTTCAGAGGAACATTTCAATTTACCTTCTCAAGAAAGAGTGATGATTTCCCATGAAGAGAGCCCAACCTGCTTTGCAGCAATAGAAAAGAAGGATGGCTTTTTCTACATCTAACCTCAGCCTGCAACTCCTCTCTCTAAGGCATAATATTGCCAGTGGTTTAGTTTTTGCATTGATTATCTCAATTACTTTTCTAAGACAATTCAAATAGTAAAATCAAAACAAAAGTGTGTCAGTTACACATTAAGTTGTAGCTTCAAAGACAAATTTGTTCACACTCAGTTTTCGTCTAATAGACTGTTGATATTTGCTTACTACAAATCATAATTTGTAAAAGGTATAGGATTTTTCACAAATCCTGTCCAGCAGTGTGGGATGGGTGTACTTGAGTTGTCTTGGCAGTATTATCCAGCTGTTGTTTCAATCTATGGAAAACACACCAAGGGCAGACAGAGTGAGAAACTTGGGACTTAAAATGTCGAGAGCTTCATTATGCATACCGTTCACTCTCTTTCACTAAATGTTTGCAAGAGTCAGCATCAGTCCAGTGCGGGGCTTGATGCTTCTCTTTTGCCAATGCAAGCTAAAATACCAGCTCTCTCAAGAGTCAGAATGCTGCTTCATCCCCACTGTGCCCCAGAAAGAGAATGATAGCTAGGTCACTTGTTAAACCCGTGTCTCTTCTAATTTAGCTGCACCAAATGACTAAAGGCAAGGAAGCCACCTGTAGGATTTGGTTCGTTCGTTTCGGACGGTCGGGACGAAGATGAGAGATCTCTGAAGTCAAGTCTTAGAGCAGGGGGTTTATTGTGAAAGGGCATGGGTGTAGGAGACCTGCTAGGAGCTTCCAGACACAGCCCAAAGCAGGTCAGAGAAGAGAGAGAGAGAAAGGGTCCGCGATGAAGGGAAAAGAGAGCTTGGTTGCTGTTTACAATATAATAAATCATCTTCTGTGTTGAATATTCTAATTTTCATTAACCAATCTAGAACAAGCTACACATTTACATACACCCTATAAGAATCATCGCATTACCATATGGCATTATATTTTAAACCCTAGAAACTGCTTTTTGGACCCTCTGCCAAGTTGTCAGGGACTGCTCTGACCCTTGGACCTTTCTGCAAGCAGAGGGTATTGTTTCATCAAGAAGGGATTCCCTCCAGTCGGCCGTGCCGTTGTTTTCTAGTTCTTCAGTTACTGGGGTTTGGTATCTCAAAGCTTGTCTTCATTTCAATCTCTCTTATAGTTTCCATATTCTCAGCATCTTTTGCCAGGTAATCATATTTATAAGGCTATCCTATTTCGTCTTCCCCAACAGCCACCTCAGTGTGTCTTTTTCCAAGAGTGTAAGTAGTGGCCCGCTGTGATTGTAGCATCAGTAACAGGACTGCAGTCTGCCAGTTTTCAGAGACATGCAATACTTTTACCAAGCATAAGTTTCTTTTTCCTTTACTGATATACAGTACATTTATTGATTCTGAGTAACCTACATAAGTATTACGGCTGGCCTCGTTAATTTAGCCGCAATATAACAATTAATCACTCATGTGCCAAAAGACAGATCAGTATTGCTGGTTTTTGCAGTTTTTTACATCTTATCAGCAGTACTGATATAAACATAAGCAAGATACAAGACAGCACCTACACTACAGCAGGAAAGCAAAAGTGAGATGACTTCTTCTTCACACACATTTTATACCATCTTTCATGTAACTTATTGTTTATACTTGCTATCCAATAGCTGTTAGCCAGGTATGTCCGTGTCAACAGAACTGTGGAAAAAAGTAACCAATAATCCTACAGCAGAACATGAATTATGGGAAGGAGAAGGAAAGAGGGAATTTTAACTGCCTCATACCACCATCTTAGTTCTTAGCTCTTATTAACTCACTATAATAACAATTGTTAAAACCCTTCAACTTTTCACCCTGTGACATTTTGCATACCATTTTTATCACCTAATTTACACTGCAGTAGATCCTAAAGTCTCCTTGAGCGTTGGTAGCTTCCTCCACATCTACAAGTCAAAATACAGGCTTTCCGGGGGTGCCACCATTTCTCCTCAGGTTTCATATCAGGTCTTATAACAGGTGTCACAATAGGCTTCATAACATATTCCACAATAGGTTTAAAAACAGGTTCAACATTAGCAGCAGGTTCAACAATAGGTTTCACCTCAGAGAGAGGGATATTCTCTACAATGTGGTCTCCAACAGGTTTCACCTCTGGGAGAGGGATATTCTCTACATTCTGGTCTCCAACAATAAGGACATGCAGTGCTTCACATAAAATAGACTTCCAGCAGCTGAAAGAGAAGCCAGCCAGCTCAAGGTATTTCACTGAAACACAAATGACAGCTTTCAGAGCAGTAAAAATACTGGAAGTAGTAAGATAATCCAGGGACCTATTTTGACAAGTGCACCGGTTTTAGTGCTACTTCCCTATTCAAAATCTACTTTTTTTTTTTTTTTTTTGTTGGTCTGTCTAAACTCCATATTCATTTTCAAACAGATGGAAAGGCTAAAATCTATCTACACTGCAATCAATAGTAAACTACTCACAGATTTTGCCAGAGTCAATATTTTAGTCTACATTGACAAAGGAGAGACAACACTAAGTTCTACACTGGAGTGGTGCTGTGCCTTGCAAACATTTAATGACAGAGAGGGGAAGATTTGGCTAATGTAGCTTTTGACACTATAAATCCCTCATTCTGTCCATGCTTGGTGCATGTTCCAAAGTTTGAAACAGCTGCTAGGTAAGAGACAGATCAAGTATATCCAAACCCTTGCTGCTGGGTTTGTTCACCTATAACTCTGCAGAGGACAATTCAGGTCAACATCTTCTTTTCACTTACTTCCAAGAGAATGTTGTCTGGTTTTACCCTGCTGTGATTAGAAGATACGTAACCTTCAGCTTTGCTTTCAGCATCACTCATTTGTAGCTAATAATTTCAGCAAGTGTAAGCAGCCTCTGTGCTGCTGATTCTTCTGAATCACAATGTTTTAGTTAAAAATCATTTTGGAAAGCGAGATTTGGACTCTGTAGGTTTGGAAAATTCACAACATTCTACTTTTTTCCCTAAAAGATATCAAAGAATTATGTTGAGATATGTAAATCATCCATTCTCTTCCACAAGCAGGAGAGGCATCTTCTATCTGATAAGCCAGAACTTACCAGCCATCTTATCACAGATCTGCTATTTATACTGCCCCTCTGCAAATGTGTTACCACTGCCCTGTGTGCTGTTTCATTTTCCACAAAACCTACAGATTTCCACATCCAAAATGAGCACAACCCAGATCAAATTTATACAGAGGCTGGAGCTGAGTCTTCACTTTGGATGGCTGTGTGTGGGTGTGTGCATGTGTGTGTATTTGTGTAGGCGTATCAGCATTCATTGCTTGAATTCTGTTCCTGCTGTAAAAACGACTTGCATAGAGGTTTATTTTAATACCAAATTGCAAGGTTAGTTCATTTTACAAGATGGCAGTTTAACACATTGGGAGAAGGAAGGAAAATATATTTTTATTTCCTAAGATCTGCAGTGTCTGTGATGCTCTGCAACAAACAGAGCAGAACAAAATTCTGGTGACCATTTTGATGAAAAAGTGAATGTGCTCAGTGAGCCAACAAGAAGCAGTCAGGGAAATCAAATATGAGACTAGAAAATTTTTCCTCTTCCAGCCATTCCATTTGACTTTCTGTAATTTCATTTAAAACGTAAATGTTGTACTTAAGGGGTTTTAATGCTTTTTTAAATTAAGTATGCTAAATTAGTTTGTGTAGACACATTTCTCTATAAAAATCAGCTGTGATATTTGGTGAGTTCATTCTTTCCCTAAAGGTAAAATCAGCTGTAATAACTTTCCTCCTAACTCTACAAAAAAACATTCTATAACCTTGCCTCTTAGATCTCCACAAAGTCTGTATAGAAATAATCACAACAAATGAAGACAAGCTGGCTTTAGGGCTCCATTAAAGCCATTAAGGATGGGAAGAGAAAGGAAGTGTGCCTTCAGAGCCTGTGCAGTTCTGTAGCCTATGCTACACATAAATGGGAAACTCAGAGGCTGGCAGCTGGACCGGGGCCCTCCATCTCTGCACTTCAAAGCAGGAGGACTCTCCTTTCCCTGCCTCTGCCCAAATGAAAAATTTTCTCTTGACATTGTGATGCACCTGTTGGGCAAAATTCCCATCACCTGCTTAAAGCCCATCCTATCCTCTCTCTGCAGCTCAGTGTCCCAGGTTCAGGGTTGCCTTTCCCAACGGGCCCACCCTGATGCAAGAACAAAATTGTGTACTCACGGCAGGGGTTCACCAAGGTCTGCCTGAAACCAGGCCCAGCTGAAGGAGGCGGCAGCACCATTCAGTGTGATACAGGTGCAGGTTTGGTGTCTGGGAGGGATGCTGCACATGTGTCTTCTCTTGCCTTTGTCTTTGCTGTAAATGAAAATACTTTTGTACTGGTGAGCTGTCACATACCAAACATACCAAGTACCTCCATTAAATGACCAAATGCTGCAAAACTAGTCCAAAACTGGGAAAAAAATCCCTTCCCTTACCTTCCAGGTCTGGTGAATAGCTCTGATCCTCTGATACTAATTAAGGTCTCTGCTTTTGTCTCTTCCACTGCACTCTTACATATTCATCTATGCATGTACACAGGCACGCACATCCACATGCTTTGAACCCTATGGATTGTCCTAACCATGTTCCTTCTGTACTCCAACCCCACCTACATTTTTAGCCCTGAGAGACTCAGTTGCTCAGCTGAGGCAACGTCAGAGCCAGCATTTGCAGCGACGGGAAGAGGAAGGTGCAGCATCTCACACAGCTGGGAAGGAGCAAGGGGCAAGAGAGGTGGAAAAGCTCTTCCAGCATTCCTTTTATGTCCAGGAGTAGTGCCTAACAAAGACTGCAGTGCTGAGAGGTAAGGATTAAGTCAGCTGAGCACCAGGGCATACCCTCTGACTGAAGCTTGCAGAACTCTGATTTTTTCTGCACCCTGTGAGCTCCACAAAGGTGTGCAGCCACCTCTGCTGTGCTTTCCACTGCTCTTCACTATGCTGCAGATGTTCCCCTGTCTCCCCACTTTGCTCTAGGCCATCAGACTTGATAAATTCCCATTTATCAAACAGAAGATAAGCTCCATGTTTATCAAAGTGGAATGATACCAAGCCTATTTTCATTTCTGCTACTCCAGGAATATGCATTATGCATATATTTTACATTTATGCCAGTTGGATTCAATTCTGCATCTTCCTGTCAGCTGAAATGATTACCTTTGTTTCTGGCAACAACATGATGATGCTGTATTTACCTGAACAGGCTTTTAGCTCATGATCCTACTCATCTGTCTAATATTTTCTGTTTTGAACCACCTTATTTTTGATAGTGAAATTTGTGTGGTCCTATCAGTAGCAATGGTAAAGCACCCTCCGCAGACTCTTAATCTTTCCTCTCTCTTGAAGTTTTGGCCCCTGTGGGAGTCATCTGTTACAGGAGGAGCAAGGGCACAGTCCCAAGTGGCAGCACCCAGCCTGCACAGGCACTGCAGACCCTGGGAGGGTGCTGGCCTTGCCCAGCACTCCTTCCATGCCAGTGTTAGAACACTGATGCCAACCTGGGAACATTTCCAACAGGCTTTCTGGTCACAGCCATCCTGTTCAGCAGTCTGAACATTCACCTCTATAGGTGCAATCTGCACTGGGCCAGTCAGTCTCCAAGTGGTCCCTGGGCTGTTTCACAGTGTGAGACAGCCTATAACTCTCATCTGAATTTGCTTGTCTTTCCTATTTTCACCCCATAAATTCAGCCATTTCAAGCTTAACTGCACCTCTCTAAACAGGACATCTCTCTCTTTTTCTCCCTCCCTGCTCTGCATTCTCACTTGCAGCCAGCCCTTGAATGTTGCCTCTTTGATCCTTTTCCTGTGTTCAGTTTTGTCAGTTGACCAATTCTTAGCATCCTCCATTTCTTGTCATTGGAACACTCTCCTTCAAATCATCTGTAAAACCCTGGTACTCTTCCATCTTCACTGTCTCCCTTCTTCTCCTGTTTTCTGTTGATTCTGGTGGCAGCACCCTGCTAATGGCACATTTTATTGGGAAGTGATAATATGTGATGGTAAAGGTTTTAAATCTCTTAGTTCTTCCGTTCCTCTCTCATTCCTTTTTCTCTGGTTATCTTCTCAATTGACTTTCTTTCCAAGTCATTTATTTTCATTTCCCACATTTTTAGAATACACCAGTACCTTGCTATTCCTTCTGTAGCTTTGCAAGCTTTGGAGTTTGCCGTTTTCTGTTTTAGAGGCAATGGGCACTCTTAATCTTTGCAGGAACTATTCATCTCTGTGCAACACCTGTCATCTTTTGTGGCCCAGCTTCTCACTTTATGTCTGGTCTGCATTTGCCTAGTCTGGTTTCCAGTTATGTTTCCGGGTGCCTTTCATGGCTTTCCCTACACAATTTTTAATCTGCCCTGTACTGTGACTCCCTTCCTTTTTATCCCAGAGGCAGAAGGGCCTTGTTAGCTAGTTCTGTTCTGTAGGAAATTTTCTTCCAACATTTTCTTTCAGAGAATACCAGATTGCAAACAGTGTTAAATTTAGCACACAGCTCTCTAGATCCTGGTGGGTTAGAGCACTGGAGAAAGGCTTGTGCCCTAAGAGTTCTTGGGCCATCCTTGGGATTAGTGCAAATCAATTCTGTCTAGCCCAGAGGTTTTGACCCTCAGTTTATCTCTTTTTCCATGTCTGTACCTCTGTGTCAGTTTTGAAAATGGTTCTTCCCCTAAAGCTTTGCCCCACTGTTCTCAGTCACTCACTTCTGGCACTAAAATGCACTTGGAAGCATACTTCTTGTTCTAGGATTAAATAATTTCTCTGAATTCCTTAGTGGTGGAGGTTCCACAGCCTTCCCTTGCAACCAGATGCCTGCCCCAGTAACCTTGTTCCCCATCCTTGCTTATCCCTGTTTCAATGTCTGTCTATTTCTCCTGTGCCAACAAATGGATATGGTGAGTTATTCATTCCTTCCACTTTGGAGGTACCATTTAGATATTGCACATATCCACTTTCAGACTTCTCTGGATTGAGCTACCATGGGGACTTCAATCCTTTCCTTCTTTGGACATATTTTCTAGAGCTCTGACGACTCTTGTGCTCTCTCCTCAGGTCCCTCAGGATCTCTCTCCCTGCCACATTACTCCCAGCAGCACACTAACACTGCTTTACTGAAGAGAAGCCTCTTTTGTTAGTCTGCCCATTCCCCAGTAAATGTTACACTTGCATTCTTCTGTACTGGAGAGGAAGTCTCAATGCTCAGTCTGTGGTTCATATATGCATGATCTAAACATAAGTGTGAATGCTTATTAAAACATTTTGAAGCATTTGGAATAATTCTGATACCATGTAGCACATGCTTCCTTCCCTCCTCGGCCACCCTTTCAGCACAGGTATGTTGCTTTTTCCTAACTCTTCTCTTAATTCTCTTGGCAGTGCCTTTGGGCTGAAGGAATCCTTGGTTTCACTGTCAGTTCCTCTAGTCTGCAAGACTTTACTGCTGAGAAGCTCATTTCATTTTTACTAGCAGTTTTCTTTCTCCCTAAAGTGGCAGGGGTTAGTTATAGGATTTGTGTTATCCATCAGTATTTCATTTCTAGAATTTCCTGAAGACATATAAAGGGCCAAACACAAAGTTCAGTACTGTATTTCTATTTGAAATAACAGAAGTGTATAAATCCACCTACAACCGGTGACCTTTCAGGATTTGCAGAATTAGATCACATTGAAAAACTCTGATGGATGAAAAATGTAAGTGTAGGGAAAAGTAATATCTGGGATCCCTGGTGTAATGTTTTCAAGAAAAGATTTTATAGCAGTTCTTTTACCCCTTGATTTATTCATACCTTTTGCATCTATCCTCAGGGCAAAGTGCTCAAACTTCTCATAAAAAATCCACATTTGGACAGATTTTTCTTCTAATGAGGTGCTGGCTGCTTGTGGTAGATTTTTCTGAGAGTCCTGTCTAACTTCTTGTGACAAAGGTTGCAGCTGATGTTAAACCTGTAATTTCCCTACAATGAGGGAACTGTGGGTACTGTAGAAAATGAGGATAGCCTGAAGGGCAACACAGTAAAATAAATGGTGAGAATTTGCCCTGAGTGATAGGTAAGAGCTAGCAGAGTTGGATGTCAATCCACAGACATACCTAGAGTACGTGAAGGCCACAATATGAACTTTTGCACTTATGTCTTTTACAAATCTCAGCAGAGAGTCTCTTCTACTTCTTAAAATTTGTTTAGACGTTACTCTGAGAGAACCATAAAATCTAAAATCCCACTTTTATGATAGATAAATCCAAGAGAATGAGTGACACCACTTCTTGCACCCAAGATTCCTTCATCTGTAATTTTTGCTCTAAAGTCACACAAGGTCAAATAACTCTTTCTAAAACTTGTCTGTTCCCCTTCTTTCAATAGTTTTGCTGGTTGAAAAGCTATCCTGGTGGCCAGGCCCAGAGGGTGTTGGTGAATGGATTTACATCCAGCCGCAGGCTGGGCACCTGTGCTGTTCCCCAGGGCTCAGTGTTGGGACCAGATCTGTTTAATATCTTTGTCAATGATCCAGATGGGGGGATCAAGGGCACCCTCAGTCACTTTGCAGATACACTGAGTTGGGTGGGAGTGTTGATCTGCTGGAGGGCAGGAAGGCTCTGCAGGGGGATCTGGACAGGCTGGACTGATGGGGGGACGCCAGAGGTCTGAGGTTCAAGTGCCTGTGCCTGGTCCTGCCCTTGGGTCACAACAACCCCTGCAGTGCTGCAGGCTGGGGACAGAGTGGATGGAAAGATGCAAGTTGGAAAAGGACCTGGGGGTGCTGGTCAACAGCAGCTGAACGTGAGCCAGCCAGTGCCCAGGTGGCCAAGAGAGTCCAGAGAAGGGCAATGGAGCTGGTGAAGGGTCTGGAGCACAAGTCTGAGGAGGAACAGCTGAGGGAGCTGGGGATGTTTAGCCTGGAGAAAAGGAGGCTCAGGGGTGACCTTACTGCTCTTTACAACAGCCTGAAAGGAGGTTGTAAAGAGGTGGGGATTGGTCTCTTCTTCCACGTAGCAAGTAATGGGACAAGAAGAAACAATCTGAAGTTGCTCCAGGGGAGGTTTATACATTGGATATTAGGAAAAAAATCTTTTTAATGAAAGGATTGTCAAGCACTGGAACAGGCTGCCTGAGTAACCATCCCTGGAGGTATATAAAAGACATTTACATGTGGCACCTAGGGACACGGTTTAGTGGTGACTGTTGCAATGTTAGATTAATGGTTAGACCTGATGATCTTAAAGGAGTTTTCCAACCTAAATTCTATGATCCTGTATTTGCTCAACTCCTTAATTCCAATATTAGCATTCAGAATTTGTTGCTCTTTCAGCAGCTGGGAATGCTTTGCCCTGGTAGGTAGGTTGCAGTAAACAGGTCTGACAACATCCCTTCTTAAATGTGTATCATCCTGCCAATGGCCAGTCAAAGCTGACACACTGACCTGCATTTCCCCCAGCAGCTTTATTTCACCTCTTGATGTCTGCCAATGCACTGAGCTTGGGTGAAGCACTAGGTAGTGCTCCAGGCTTTAGATGCTGTACATGCCCTCTTTACACCATTTTTGAGGGTATTCAGATGTGTTGCCAAGGACAGAACTCTGGCCATTTCTTTAAGTCTTTCCTTAAAGTCTCTGCTATATTTTGTACCACATGACATATTTCAGATGAAGCTCAGCCAGCCAGCAGCCTAACTCAGGTCACTTACCTAACCCACAATGCCACGTGCTCCAACTCACATTAGTTTCTTGTAAGTACCTGTGCCCTGTACAGCTTACAGACTTTTGCAGGTTTCTGGATCTCTGAATGGAAACAGGAATACTCCAGATTATAACCCTTACCTTGTGATATTTCATAAGATAATCTTTATTTGTGAAAACTTGTGCATTTCAGAGCTCCACTTTGGCCTTGAGAAATACGGTGTTTAACTATGTATTAAATAAAGTGGATTTTACACTCCATAAACAACAACCCCCTTTCCATTTCTTCTTGTGGAAAGAGGTTTAAAAAGAAGGAGGTAAGGAGGCTCTCTCTACTGCATATTGCCAGGTTCTGTGTTGGAGATCTGTGGCTGTAATAAAACCAGCCACTGTGCCTGAGAGCCTCAAGGCTGATGAGAGAACCATCACACAAAGCTGTATTCAGTGAGTAACAGAGCAGCTGAATAATTCTACCACAGTCACAGTCTACCCTGGGACCCACAGCAATAAACAGCAATCCTCTGATGTGTCTGTGAGCGGAGTTTGCCTTTAATCCTTAAATTAGAAATTTACTTTTCTCTTTGTTCCTGTTTTAGTGTTAGCAACCTGCTTAGCTATGAAGAGCTTTTCCTGGGAGGCTTAACAGCAAGAATAGTCATTAATTAATTAATTAATTAATTAGTAATTACTCGCCCAGAGAGGCAAATCCCTGGAAATGTTCAAGGTCAAGCTGGACAGGGCTCTGAGAAAGCTGATTTAGTCGAAGGCGTCCCTGCCCATGGCAGGGGGTTTGGATTAGATGGCCTTTGGAAAGTGCCTTCCAGCCTAAACCATTCTGTGATTCTATGATTAAACTAATAAGGCCCGGTCCTAGCACTGGAGCCAGCAAACACCTTTGGGGCGGCGCAGCAAAGCTCCCGGTGCGGCTTTAGTGCCCGGAGCATCCCTGCCGGGAGGCGCGGGGCTGCGGGCCGAGCCCGCGGCTGCGGGCCCGCCTTTCCCGGCCAGCCCGGGCTGTAGGATGTGCAAACAACATTAGGGGGAGCTCCGCTCCCTCCTGCCGCTCGAACCCGAGCGCAGGGCCGGGCCAGGGCCGCGGCTCCGTGTCCCGGGGAGCGCTGCGGCTGCCCCGGCCCCGCTCGGCGGGCGCCCTGCGAGGGCACCGAGTGCTGCTGAGCGCTGAGGTCAGGCTCGGTACGGGCATCTTCTTACTAGGGACACTGGCCGCCAGCTTATCCCGCCTGTCAAAGCGGCCATCACCAACGATAGTTTTACCATTTCTGACTAAAAAGTCATAAATGCCACAGACTTAATGGCTGTCTTTACATCCACCATCGGATTAATTAATGAGGCAAATGATTAGTCATGGGCACTTCATGCTCCCAGGTTGTGGCGCTTATACAATGAAATTTTTTGGCATTTCCCCTGCAATTTTCGGGGCTTATTACCCAGACAGTTCACTACAGTAATTGCGCCAGAACATTTATTATTTTCATATAAGCTGTAATGTGCATAATTTGATTCAGAAATAATCATTAGGGAAGAAACGGAGAAAAAGTGAAAGAAAAGTTCTGATTCAAAGAAGATGGGATGAATTTGAGTTACAGAGAATGAATGTGGGCAGATCACAGCAGAGAGGTTGTGGGGAAGGGCAAAGATGGGTGCTCTAGGGGAACGGAGGGGAGCGGGAGAGACTGGAAGAGATAACAAAGTCTGTGCAAATGACTGCTGGTATTACATAGAGGGATTATTAAGTTGGTTTGGGTTTGTTTTTTTTTTCTTAGTGCTGGGACAAAAATATCAACTCTAAGCTTATTTCATCAGGAAAACAATAAAATGCTTTACACCAAATTGTCTTTTACCCATCTTAAAATGCTTTCTACCCTCACTAGTCCCCTGCAGACAGCAGCAGTAGTCGCACAGCAGCCCACAGTTCTGCCTTGAAGCACTTTTCAAGCACCTCAGACAAAAGGAGGAGGCTTTGTGTTTGGGTTCTGTGTGCACCATCTGCTGAGAGGAGACACACAGACTTTCAGAAGGCTGCCAGCTGGCTGGCCATTCCTCTCATTTCAAATAAACATTCAACATGTTTTCAGTAAATTCTGAATGATAGAAGCCTGCTTTTTCCTTTCTGCAGTTCTCACTGGAAGGGGTGAGAGCTTTTCCTTCTCTTGGCCATGTTACATACTTCCAGCAAGATGAACTTTCAGTTCACATTGTTACTATCTCATAAAGATAGCCCACATGGATTAATATTCGTTAATAGGGTATTTTATTATGAACTTTAAAAGTGCTATTAGTTCTTTGAAGCATACTAAAGAATAAGATCACTAAAAGATCCCTCACTAAGCCTATACCTGAACTATTCTGAGCATGTTCCAAAAAATAATTTTAAAGAGAGATTTTTCTTCCTAATGTGTTTCATTTATAAAAAGTGAGGAAAATGCAGAGTTCTGGGGTGAAATGCAAGCTTTGTTCTACCTTCACTGCACAGTGATCCAAAATGACAAGTGAATGCCATTTGCAGGCACAGGACACTAATAAGTATACATCTCTCTGTATGTAACAAAGAACCTGCAGCCAGCACTGGGTGTCTTCAGGAGGAAAGACCTCAGTTTTATGTCTGGGATGATGTTCATCATCCATGGACATCCAGATGTCTGTGTTTGAATTGAGCAGAATGGAGCAGTCTGGTATGGAGAAAGATACTTTTGTAATCTAAAAGCAACACAGACCTGAACCACACAGTCATGCTCAGTAGGAATGCAACTCTACTCTGTAACACCACTTCCAACTTTTCATCTCAGTGTGTCCCAAATAAAATCATGGAGACTGTCAAAGCTGTTGGAGTACCTGATTCTCCCCGCCTCTCTTTCCAGGGCCTGTAAGAATATGCAAGTAACCAAGTTATTGTTACTAGAGGAAATTCCAGAGCGTCTGCTATTGTCTGATAATTGCTCATCTGAATGTTCTTCCTTGCAGGACGTGTGAGGTCATTTTCCCCTCTTCGACTCGCAGATAAGCAGTCTCAGTCTGCTTGATCCAGAGGGGTAAACACAAACAATTGCCGTGTAGCCCCAAGCTGTAACTCCCATTTTGCCTGCCTCCTAGGAATCTGTGCTGATATGTGCTGAATGACCATAGAAGCTCCGCTTAGACAGGCACTAATTCTTAATTTCAGATTCTTAATCTTTCCTGGCACTTTCTTCCATCTTCTGCTTTGCATCTTGCATAAAATAAGGTTATTTTTTTGTTCAATTGTTTTAATTTTATGAGCTATTCATTATGTAAAAGGTTTCATTGTATGACCTCAAGTGTAAGTACCAGGTTTATGTCAAAGGATTTAAAGCAGGTTGGGGTGGCAAAAGACAGGTGGACAGGCAAACATACAAAACATAGTGTTCTTTGAGAAACCTGGGTAAAAATATTGATAGCAACAGCCTCATCATTCAAACAAAGATTAAGGTCAATAATTTTTGGGGGTATATTCTCTTATCACCCCAGTAAGTTTATGTAAAATTATTCACATGCATATTTCATATCATTCAGTGTTCTAAGCTCATCTTTTCCTTTGGTGATATATATTGTTCATACATCAAGGAGCTAAATCAAAAGCACAGTGGTATTTTACCAGTTTAAAATCTTTTGGCTTAGACCATAAGACAATTTCCTTCCCAGAAGACTGTGTCATTTAAAACCAAAAAAAGGTCTTTCACCCTCCACCCACCTCAAAAATGTAAAAATCATATTTAGCTCATTTCCTTCTGGGGTTGAGAAATAATGTGAGTGAGAGTACATGGGAGATCTGTGACCACTGATTTACTGGCAATCCCAATAGCCTGTCCAGTAAAGTAGGAAGGAAGTATAGTTCATCTCAATGGCAATTCCTATTGTAAGAAGTGTTTCACATGCTGAATGTTCCATATGACCATGAAAATGCATCCTCATGCTACTAAAAACAGATTAGGAAATTGTTATATACAGAATCATAAACAAAAAAATCCCAAAATAGCGTAAAAGAATGAAGGAAAGTTTAAGTTAAGGAAATGCCAAATGAAGATAGTAACTACATCAGGCCGTGGCATAACAAATACAGTGCACATAAATAAAACAAGACATAATAAAAGGTAGATTTACTGAGGTGCATTCTGCACAACTCATATCCTGCTGCATTACTTCCTGTCATTAATTACCCCATCTACATCCAAATAATATCAATCAGGCAACTGGAAGCGCAAGTTAATGAGCAAAATTTTATACTCTGGGGTCAAGTTCCTTTTCCTTCATTTGTCTTCATTAGCAGCACCTCTCAAGGCTTTTCCCCAAATAGAAGGCAGTGAATCAGTTGAAGAGATTTTAAAAGTCACACTCAAGAATGCTCAGAAATAAAACTGCTGGATTAGCCTCAGAGCTCTTAGGATGCAATGGAGGTTGTTATTGTTATTAAAAGAGATTATCCAAATGAGGTGTCTTGCCTTCCTAATTATTTTCACCACCTGTAGTCTTGACCCATTTTCCTGGCACCTTGGCACTGAAGGATATACAGATGCTTTACAAATTACTGCCTGGTCTGTAAACCATAATGATTTTCCATCTCTGGCTACTCCTGTTCACTACACTGCAGCCAGTGAGTTTTCCTTCACAACATCCTGTCCTTTCTTCCTGCTCCAGTTAAACAGGATTTATCTCTTTTCTTCCCAAGAACAAGGCAAACACGGCCACCACCAATATCCTGTAGTATCTGCACAGAGGTGGGAAGAGCAGTTCAGCCGAGGGACAGCCACAGAGATGTCCTGTTTCTCCATAACCTATTCCAGGGAGTTTCAGTCTCCTCCAGCTCTGTTGTCCTTGCAGAAGTCATACACACAAGACTCTTCTGTGGAGTCCATATCCCTCAAAAAGATAATTATGGACAGGAGCTGGAGCTGCATTCATTCTCCTAGGAAATCTCTTTGGTTTGTGTCATTTCTGCTTATGAGCTGCTGGGGGAAAGGAGAAGGCAGTGTCTCTGAGAGCCCTTCTTCAAAACCTCTGCCCTCAACGCACAGATGAAAAAATATAGCATGGCATTATAGTCCTAGGAAATACTCCTGTCACCACAGATACAAGCCGGCACGGGGTGAAAATGCAGCAGTTATTTAACAGCTCCACCCAGCAGTCTGCACACTTGTGGGAGGTCAGAAACATCAGCATCATGGACAGGTAGCACAAGCTGGAAGCATTTGGAGATTAAATGTGCACACAGCACATCTCTGCACTGGGGCAGGGACTCCTGGGGTTTCCAATGACCCTGTATAGAAGAATCTCAGACTCATCTCTCATGAAAATAGATGTTCCTATTCTGAGCTGTTCCTATTCTACTTAGCTCTAACACACAGTCTGTTTATAAAAGAGAGAGGTGATAAATGACAAAAAGCTATTCTTGCCTTACACTGGAGCAGTTTTACTTGAGGGATATAAAACAGACTTACAGGGATCAAATGGAGCCAAATAAACACAATCAAAACCATCCTGTAGGGTGGCTCTGCCTACACATAAAGGAACAGAAAAAGGAGAAAAGATTTGTACCCTTGGAGCTAGGATACAGTGCATCAGTGAAACTCAAACAGTTGGTATGGTTTGAGATGTCCAGCCCTGTGAAGGTTGATGGCACTTGCAGGGATCAGTCAGAGGTGGCAAGGCAGGATTCCTCTGCCCAGTCCCCTGTCAGGATGCTTTTCAGGGTGACCTTGGCCAAAGGCCTATTGAATTCTCTGCCTGCTGCCAGCTCTCTAAGAAGGGCAGGAGCATTTTCAAAAACTGACAATAATATATGATTCTTTTATTTTAATCTTTCAATGCTGACCTTTCTAATGTGGTGTTCAGGACCAGGTGGAAACCAAGCCTCGTTATTGACACTCAGAAGCAAGCTGATCTTTGTGAGAATATGACTGACCCTCTCAGAAGAACCACTCATTTTGACACCCTTTGGTAGCCCCAGTGCAGCCTTTAAATCAGCCAAGTTAAAAACTGCTGTATCATTGTGAAAAAGAGCCTTTTCCAAACAACTGTAATTTGTTTTTGTTTTTATTCTTAAATCAGAATTTAATCGACAACAGTTCCTTCCAGAAAATAACACCCTTTTCAGCTGCTTGGCTTTGTTATCTCCTTGTCTCCACACAAAACCTCTCAGCTCCCTGAGGTCTGGGTCAGGTCAGTGAAGTGATGGCAGTCACTTCTGCCCAGAACAGACCCCTCACTGGCCCCTCCAGTGCACCACTGCAATAAAGCCAAATCCTGCCTTAGTGGAGCTGCTGACAGCGAGGGCAGGTGATTCCAGGGTGCTGCAGATACCACAGGGTTCAACTAACTGTGCACAACAATGTTCTCTAGGAACAGACACCGTGCACCTGGGAAAGGAGGCACTGAGGGAACTCAGTGGCAGAACATGGGGCTTCCACAGCACCGGGGCCCAGAGGGAGGTAATTCCCCACCAAGGAACGGGAATAACAGAGAAGTTCAAGGTGCACAGTCCCACCTGGAGGCTTTTCCACACAGCACAGCTGGACATAGAGAAGAAAGGCTTGCTTTGGTGTTTTTTTAGTTTATAAGAAGGCCTAGCTACAGAGCCTGAGTGAATAGATACAACAGGAAAATCAATTTATTTAATTTTGTCATCAATTTTCCCAGAAATACTCAAGATAATTGCAATGCCAGACTCTAGATAGAAAATTATTTCTGCACAAAAACAGATGCTGAGCTTCAGAGCTGGTCTCTGGAAGATTAGCCCAGCTCCTCATAAAGGAGGCGGTGACTTCTCTTGAAGGAATCTTTGAAAAGTAATTTGAACAGTTGTCTCATTTCTGATGTTTCTAGATCCCTAGATGGTCTCTAAGAAAGAAAAAATAGGCCAGCCGATATTTTGGCCCTGCAAAGAAGTGGTATTAGTGACACTGTGATGGCCCTAATGTGACAGCTATTTATTGCTATTGATTTTCTGTGGAAAATGAACAGAATTGTGTAGCCAAGCCTGATAAAAGGGATATAAGAGAGATTTTTATACCATGTCCCTTGGTCTGTGTATCTTGGTCAGTCACTTATGCTGTCAGATTGATGGTAAGTAGGATAGTTTTGGACATCTGTCTGTCAGGAATTCATGAATCTCAATTAAAACCTTTTATTACAAACCCTCAGTATACAATGGCAACTACATATTTAACCAAAAACTTCAGTTTGGGAGGCTAACATGCCTTTTGTCATTAACATTGGCATCTACTCCCCAGAAGAACTGCTAAGACAGTGACAAAAGGCAAATTGCAAGGTTTGATAAAGCTTTATGTACCTCCTACTCAAAAGGAAACCTTCTCTAGCAGACACTGTGGCCAGGTAAGTAAGACCAGCTAGTGTCTACTCAACATTGGGATGACTTGAAACATCTGGTGGCCTTGATCAAGAGTTACATGATAGGCTAAGGTGAAACCTCAAAGCCCTAAAGCTGTGAAGCTTTACTCTTGCATGTGTACCACTGAGGCAATGGTGTGCTTCAGCATGGGGCAGGTAAGTCCTAAGGGGTTGTGACTGTCTGTGGTCCCTCAAAGAACTGACAGAGGTAAGAAAACTGTGGTACATGAGCACTGAGCAGGACACACAAACCAGGAAATGGTTATACGTGGCATAAAAAGATGTGCAGCCCAATAATATTAATTATTCAATATCTTTCAATAGTCAATATTACTGTGGGCCTTGGTATGTTAAATCATAGTAAGCAATGATAGTAAGCAAATGTAAGCAAACTTTAGACATAGTTTAAAGCAGGAGAGGTAGAATAATGTGAGTGAATGATACCACAAGCCACAGCCTGACATTGATCATTCTAATTAATGTTAATGGGGAAAAAAAATTAACAGGAAAGCATTAGAGGCAAAGAGTGTCAAATATGAGTGGTAAGCCATGACATCTTATCTGCTGGATTAACAGAAAGAAGCTGGACTGCAAACAGCAAGGAGGTATATCTGCTGGCCTTAAAAAATACAGATAATTTCATATTAGAGATAAACCATTAAAGGAAGGAATCAACCAGTATCTGAGGTCATGTTCAAGTGAAGATTCCTATCTGCAAATGGTTTGGGAGCTTCCTCAGAGCTCAGGTAAATTCAAGTAAGACTTCTCCCCTGCCAGAGAACTGGTCTCTTTATCAGTGGGTGATCTTGAAAGTAGGGCTCTGAGCTTCCAGCTATAATTCTCAAACCTGCTCCTCGTATCAGAAATTTAGTACTGAAGCCTTATAGAAATTCTTTTGCTTTAGCAGTAGCAGATGGTCCTTTTTCTGCTCTTTTCCATCCACAACTTTGAGTGCAACATTTCTGCAGAGGGCATTCCTCCACTTTCTTCCTCTCAGCTCATGTTTACAGATCAACTGCTGCAAACAATGGGATCCTACTTAGCACATATTTAGCATACAGATAATATAATTAAGTCGTTAGAAAAATGCATTGTAGGAATAAGTAATATCATAAAAGAATGTATGCTGCCTTTTATTGGGAGGGAACTGGACTGTAGAAGAGATGATCATCAGCTGCACCTCGTGGCTGATCAGTTTTCTGCTCTCATCAGGGAAAGAAATCTTCAGCGCAACCCTGGTGCCAGGCTGAAGGCAGGAAGGCAGAGGGAGTTTGGCCCTAGAAAGATGTGCCTTTAGAGCAGGCTCCTGCACAGCTGCCCAGGGTGGTGGGGGAGCAATGCTGATGGTGACCAGTGCTGATTGCCACTGGCAGGGGAGTCAGCCCTGGGAGAGGCATTTGTTATTTAAGATGGTGAAAGGAAGCCACCGGCTCCTTGGCTGGTACCCAGCAGCCAGGGATGCATTTCCATTGACCCTGCAAGACAAGCTTAACCACCTAGTAGCTGGAGTTCTGGGAAGAGGTGTGCCATGAGATGTGTGAGGTGAAGAGTTTGTGCCCTGCAAACCTGCAGCCAGACCAGGTGGACACCAGGCTGGAGCTGCCCCGCCAGTGCAAAGAAGGCAAATCTCATTGTGGAATGCAGCCATCAGGTCAGCATCAGTGCCAGGTGCTAGGAGAGGACCACTTGATGGGGTGTGAACCTCCAGTGGGTGCAGGAGTGCAGGGGAACTGCTCCAGCATGCCCTGGGAAGCACTGCAGAAACCCTGCACCTGTGGGGAATCAAAGCAAGTATTCCCAGCAGCTTGGTGCAGCTTGGAGCTGGGTAACCTGATCCCGTTTATGTGGTGCTCCATTTGAGCAGGGACACTAACAGGTCATCTAGATGGAGCCTGATGTCTGTGTCGGGATGACAGGGAGCAGGAGTTTGACACAAACCACTGCGGCAGCGCTCACCTGAAGGGGCACAGGCTGCATTAAGCTGAGTCCCTCACAAGTGCTCTGGCCTGTCTGCAGCTGTGTGGCACAGCATGGCCATGGCTCGCTGACTGCCACTTCTGAGCCAGCTGCCTTGCCCAGAGGGCTGCAGCAGCGTGTTCTGTCTCTCTGAAGCAGTGCCCACAGGTTCCCTGAATTTTGAACAGCTGGGCAAACTCACACATGCACAGTCCTTGTCGCTGTGGTTCCTGTCATCACAAGGGGAAAATATTACCATATGAATTTGGGTGAATCCACAGCTTGCAAGACAAACAAAAAGGAATACAGATATATTGCATAGAAAATCCTGTGATTTTAAGTCAATCTGTCCCCTAGGGATCAGAGTCAATCTGTCCCCCAGGGTATAAATACAGCTCAATAAAGTCTATGCAGTGGTCACTCACTTTTCGCTGCATGACTTAAAAATGCAAGCAGTAGATTTTCCCACCTCCCGCCACTCTGGCCACCTGCACGTTGCCATGCTCATGGTGCCAGTGCCTTGTCCACAGTCACAGCTCACAGCAATGGATTCCTGGGATTTTACCTGTCCTTTTTTCTTTCCTTGTCTTTCCCAGCATCTTCTTTCCTTCTCCCAGAATCGGCCTTTATACCATTCCAAGCATCCAGCCTCAGGCCCAACAAGCAGCTGGGTGTCCTGTCAGCTGCTGACAGTCATGTTTCCTTCACTTGAAGTGGGGCTAGTTCCTGGCAATGTTGGAGCTGATTAAAACTATTCACAAGATCAGTTGATTAATCAAGACAACAGGAACACCGATCATCAGGAACCAGAACATAATAAGTATTCAGGAGGCCCTAAAGAAAAATTTCTTTAATAAATAAGAACTTCTCTTTCATGAAGTTTGGAAGTGTCTCATTCATGTCTACTGAGCCAGCAGCTTCCCCTCCAGCCTCCTTGCACCGCAGAGTCTGTTCACTATCCAGCTTAGGAAATATGCCGGAAGAGATTTGTCATGAAACCAAGAGAAAGCAGTAACCTAACCATGATAGAATAAAGACTTTTTTTTACAGTGGTACAACCTTCCCAAGAATACGGTAGAGTCCCCATCACTGAAGGCTTTCAAGCTGGGCCAGTCCCCAGGTGCTAGATAGCAGGTTCCTTTTCCCACAAGAGGCTGGACCTGAAGATCTTTCATGGCTGCTTCCAACGTGGGCTCTTCTATGATTCTGTAACAGTAGTGAATGTGAGCTCCTGAAAATATAAAGCAGGTGGTCAGGCTCCACAGTTCTCTGTCACTCTGTTGGCCCTGACCAGCTGTACCTCTGAACCTACTGCAGCCTGGTAAAGCAGGCAATGCCAGCCTCTGAGTCCCCTCAGCTGCAGTGCCTCGTTTTTCCAGGCAGCTGCAGCAGCCAGCAGGACTTGGCAGGAGCTGGGAGTTTTGCAGTGTACCAGGACCCCAGCCCAGTGCAGAGGAGCTCCAGAAGCAGAGACAGAGGCGATGTCTCCAAGGCTGAAGTCCTCTTCTCTCCCCTTATCATGATATTAGAGACAGGTAGTCTGGCATATTTCTGTATGGAGAGAAATCTACTTGGATTCATCCTAGCAGTATTTGCATACATTAGCAGCACCAGTGACACAGAGTGGAGTTATTATTATATAACTGTCCCTGTTTGGAAGGAGCTGTCCATCAGACACCTACGGTGCTGGCAGGAGGCATTTCGTTGGCAGAGAGGCTCCTGCAACCTGCTCTCCTTGCCATTTGTTTGACAAACAGAATTGTATCAGCCAGGGGACTCAGCTAGCTGTCACTGTGATGACACATATCTGGTCTATCATTAAAAGGGAAATCTCTCTGAATTTATAAGTGTATAAATGAAAAAGGTATTTTTTCAGCAACTTCTTAACCCAGCTATATTCTGAGCAAAGTGATCTAGATTTTCCATTAGACATTTTGTCCTGTTTTGTAAACCATAATGGAAACTGAGCACTTTCATATATGGCTTTAACCAGAAGCAAGTGCTGAAGCAAAATTTATTACATCATCAGTTATCTGCAACTTTTTGCAATGTGTGGAAAATTATAAGCTCTGTAGCATGATCAATAAGTAGGTGGTGTATTGTGAATTAGAAGACATTTCATAGAATCATAGAATTGTTTAGGCTGGCAGAGATCTTCAACTTCACTGAGTCCAACCATTAACCCAGCACTGCCTAAGTCGCCAGTCAACCATGTCTCTAAGTGCCACATCTACACGTCACTTAAATGCTTCCAGGGATGGTAACTGCACAGCCTTCCTGGGTGACCTGTTCCAGTGCTTGACAGCCCTTTTGGTGAAGAAATTTTTTCTGGTGTCCAGTCTGAACCTCCCCTGGAACAAATTGAGGCTGTTTCGTCTTGTTACGTGGGAGAAGACACTGGACCCCAACTTGTTACAACCTCCTTTCAGGTACTTGTAGAGAGCAATGAGGTCCTCCCTGAGCCTTCTTTTCTCCAGGCTGACCACCTCCAGCTCCCTCAGCTGCTCCTGACCAGATTTGTGCTCCAGACCCTTCACCAGCTTTTTTTCCCGTCCTCTGGACTTGCTCCAGCCCCTCAATATCTTTCTTGTGGTGAGGGGCTTGAAGGAAGTGGATTAGATACTCTGACTTCTAAAATGGTTTAATTCATTTTTTCTGTTTTTCTTTCAGTGGAAAATGAGCATACAGGATGACAGCCTTAGGAACCTCATGTTAACCTCAGCCCCTGACAATGACATCATCCCCTCTTGTGTGCCCAGATAAGGTCAATTCTGCTGATGGAAAAAGAAAACAGAAAATTTGTGAAACAGAAATTGTGAATATTTTTTGATACAGAGTTTGCCTGGAATGTTTTAAACACAAGAGAGATACTAAATTTTAATTTTTTTCCCCAATTAATACTCTGTATTTTATATGCAAGTAACTGTCTCATGAAAAACAAACCATGTTATCAACCTGGGAGGTGCACTCCTTTATCACACAAGTGTTCGAACAAACAGGACTGAAGGTCACAGATAAGGAGCAAAACCTGACCCCTTCATGCCTATGTGGATATCACAGCTAATAAAAGCAACAGAGCAGCTCTTCAACCTGCAGAAGCCAGGCCTTGGCAGAGACACATCTCCCTGCTGCACCAGAGGAATTTGCTGATTAGACACCTGAGGTCTAATCAGTAAACTGGGTGCTGATGAGACCTTCCAAGAAGATGGGGGTAAATTCATTTGTGACAATCTCTGTGATAAGAGCAAAGCAGCCCCTATTCTCAGCCTCATTAGGGATAAAGCTTGTAATGGGAAAATAATGGGAAAGGTGGTGAGATACTGTCAAACTCCTGTCAAGGCAAAAGCCAAATGTCATTTCTTAGACAGTGCTGCTGTATTAAACAGGCACTGTAGCAGAGTGCATTATGCAAAGGAGGAGCAGGATGGACAGCTTGACAGCAATTCAGTTACTTTGGACAGGCAGATCACTGCCAGTTTTTCTGGAGAACGATTATTTTGCTAATTGACAGGAAACACCAGTGAATGAACCTCCGAATCACAGACCAAACCCAAAACTTCAACTGAAGACATCTACCAGTTACACTGAATGGCTGTGGTGGGCAGTGCTCTCCAGGGGTTCCTTGGGGCTGCTGTGGGAGGGAGAGGATGAGGGAAAGAGAGGTCTGGAACAAGGTTTTTCTTCTTCTTTCTCGAGATATGTGGGGATTGAAGAGAGAAGACACAGTGATGCTCTCACACTCCCACTTAGGAAAGACCAATTTGGTACAGCCCTAGCCATTTCCCAGCAGTGGATTGCACATATGTGTAATGTATAATATGCTCGGTGTGCTTTCTGGGGACTTCTTCATCAGCACAGAAAAGTAGCCACAACACAGTCAAGCTTGGAAAGTATGTGAGAAACCATTTTAAACCCAAGAGGAAGGGCATCAGAGGACGTACCAAAGTGAATTCAACCACGGCATTCTTCAAAATGTGTTCTGGGCTCTGTTGTGCCTGCAAACAGAGGATCACACTTTAGCAGAGTGAGAATATTCCCAGCCAGACATTCGGAGTCTGCTGCAAGCTCTGAGACAGAGCTGGATCATCCATCAGCTTCATCTATTTGCAAAAAAAACCCCAAAACCCAACCTGTGTCAGACACAAACAGAAAAATACAGGTGGCTTTATTAGTTACAACCTGTTAAAAATAATCAGCTTTTAAAAACAAAGTCATGATTTGGAGAATGCAAAGGTAGCCCTTCAGAGACAGATTGTTCTACCCTTTGCTCCCCTTGAAGGAAGGTGTCTGGTAGCCCGCTGCACCTGGTGTCCCACAGCCCCCTCTCTGGAGAACATGGTGCTGCACAGATAAAGAAGCTGTTGCAGCAACTTCCCTTCCAGATAAGGATGACTAATAACTCACTCAGCAGGTCCCTCTTTTTCGGAAGTGCCATTTTTAAAGGCTTACAATTAGTCAAGTCTGATGGAGGAAAATATCATTTCTCTGGGAGTGGCAACCAGCTGAGAAAGCTGGTGGCCCCAGACGAATCAATCAATCTTCACCAGCCTGTCCCCACAGCAGTAGATCAGCAGAGGTCACCAGGCTCTGAACAACAGCTCACTTTTTCCAGAGCATGAACCACTGTGCACTGGTACCCAGGGCACTTTTAGAGAATGGGTCCCATCCACCCACCAGTGTAAGATCCTGACATGACTAACCTGCCTGCAAGAGAGACTGCTCAGACTGCTAAGCCCTAATGGGAGATTGTTTTAATAGGTGCCTTGGTCTGATTTTTACTGAAAGCTAAACCTTCCAACGGGCTGGATGGGCAAGGCTCAGCTGGAGGCAAGTCAGCTGTCCACAGCAGGAGCCAGAGTGCTTTCAGCAGAAGGGAGTGCAAAAGCATCCTCACCCCAGTGCCTGCTGTGGAGCCTGGTACTGAAGAGAGGCAGTGCCTGAGCTGCTGTTGCTGATGTTTCCCCAAAGGTGTGCTCCATCCAGCGACACGGCTGCTCTGGGTGCCCCCAGCTGCTGTGCTCCAGCACTGCTGCTAATGCACTGACAGGGGAAGTCCAAGCACCTGGAGGAATCCCGGCAGCAAAGGCCAGGGCTGGGGATGCCCATCGGGAGGCAAGCAGTGCTTTTCCTGTTGCTGCAGAGAGCTTTTCTGCAAGCACATCCCTCGGGGAAGCACAGCCAAAATCTAAAGGCACAAAAGCAAAGTGGGTTTGGCAACCACAAGGCAGTGTCTGATGCATCTGGGGAAGGCAGCAGGATGATTTGGCTGCAGGGGGGCTGCCGAGGGGCCTCGGCTCTTCTGCTGCAGCAGTCCAGGCACAGTCACTGCTGAGAGAGGAGAGACAGGAGCAAGCACACACTTCCCTGTGTGTCAGCAAAGGGAAACCACAGTCAAATTAAACCCTGCAGACTTCAGTCAGCACCTGCTGCTTACGCCAAGAATTTCAGGCTGCAGGTAGAGGTTGCATAGATGTTTACAGGCAGCATTTTAAATCAGTTCCTGTGACTCACCATAATACAAATATTTTTCTAGCTGAACACAGGCATATAAGGATTATCTTCAGAACAGCAGCCACCTTTAACTACTGCCACGTTGTAAATATCAATAATTACATAGTAACCATTCTGAAGATCACAGGAGAAGACAGCAGACTATACTTATGATGCTGTGAGAAAAGGGTATTTTTCTCTAATAGCTCTGAGAATGTCTTAGAAAACCATCTCATGAGAGTGCATGTTTTCCATAATCTAACCAGCTTTCGAGCAAGAGCAATATAGAAGATTAAACCAACTTTAATTTTAAAAATTCCATTACATTAAAAACCCTCATGGAATGGCACTTTCACTTTGCACGTACATGCTCTCTCCTGATTTATCCAGCCACATTTCCTACCCAAAAAACCTTGATCTGCCAGCCCCACAGAGGCACTAGCACAAGAGGAGAGCAGCAGATTCTGTCTGCCCTTTGCATCCTCAGGAAAACTGAATGCTGCCGTCTACCTTTCAACCACTGATGTGCACACACTGCAGAAAGCCAGCCTGGCTTTCCAGAACACAGGTCATGTTTAAAAGGATTGCCATGAAAAAATGTCAGTTGTAAGCTAAGCAAATAGTCTATAGTGTTTATTAAAAAGATAACAGGCCATCCCACAATTGGTAGCTTCTGTTACGGCTCTAATACTGCTTGTTTTACAGAACAGAAGGAGAATAGGGAAATGGTACTGAAACGAAAAACTGGGCAGGCCACCATTTAAAGGCAGATTAGGTAGCTAGGTTATGATCTGTATGAAATGAGCTGCTAATATCACCCCATTTTGAAGGCAGTAGATACTCCCATTAGAAAAATCTCCATCAGAGGTATTGTTTTTCTTACCGGAGGCAATTCAAGCTGGAGTCCCAAGCCTCCAGCTGTTCCCAGAAATGGTCCTTCTGTGCAGCTCATGGACAGACAGGAATGTGGATGCCCAATCTGCACTCCAATCTGAGTGCCATACCCATGCCACGCCACAGGCAGGCACAGGAATTTGCCTTCCTGCAGTCTCAAGAGTTGGTGCAGCTCTTTTTTTTTGGTAGAAGAGCTGCACCAGCATGTGCTGACATGGCAATGCATATGATTACAACAATGTTGGTAATACACCCCCACACATGGTCTTATTCCAGGATCAAGGAGGGTTTTTTTTCATTTTACCACTGTGGATTAGAAATTAAAAATTCCCTTATTCCAGAAGTGGGGTTTCCCCATGGGGTTTTATTCCTGTGTATCCATATTGGCTTGCATGTTCCAGAATAAAAATATTGGTGTCTGATAAATATCCCTAAGCTATTTGGAAGTATAATGTAAACAAAAAAAGCCTGGGTAAAGGGGAGAGCAAGGACTGGAGGAAGAAGGAGAGGAGGCAAAGGCCTGATCTGTTTACTGCTCTCCAAACAAAAAAATTTTGGAGCTGTGTCTTTAAAGTAACGTTTTCATGGGATGCAGATACCCCTTTCACATACACTTTATCAGTTCCAGGAAAGCTGATGAGACTGTCCTTCTGAGAAAGCAGGTGGCTCTGCTCCATCCAGCTCTTTGAAATCACCTAATGAGATCATTTCATCCAGGAGGCGGCTGAAGAGCCCACACTGCACAGCAGCCGCTGCACGGCAGAGCAGTTGGAGAGTGAAGGGCATTCAAGGTTTCAAAACCACATCCTCCCTCATCTCGATACAATCAGATCAGTGGTGAGGTGGCATCTGCAGCAGCCCCTGTCAGCGACGCAGACAGAGCGGGCGGTCTGTCGGCAGCAGTGAAACGGGGAGCCCTGCAGTCCTGGAGGGAAAGTAATGAACCTTCACTGCCATTGCCGTCTACTCTGTGACAGATAAAAACTAGACTTCACTGCTGAGCTTGTCAGGTGATAAATTCAGGTTACTTTAAGGCAGGAAATCTGGAAAATGCCTATGAATGGTGTCAGCTCTGAGTGCACTGGGGGGACCCTGGCAATGCCCCTCCTGTCCAACAGGGGCAACCGAGCAAGTATAGAATCATAGAATTATTTAGGTTGGAAAGGACCTTTGAGATCATCAAGTTCAACTGTTAAACATAACACTGCCAAGCCCAATTCTAAAGCATGTTCCTCAGTGCCAGATCTACACAGCTTTTAAATACCTCATTGTAATGTGGAACTGTACAAGCCAAGCAGAGACCTTACTCCAAATGATCTTAAAATTCATGTAGTGTCATAGAGCAAATATCACCCTGCAGTGTCAGGAGGTCTGTTCTTTCAGATACCAATCTTTTTATGCCCTTAAAGGAACAGCCTGCCTAGTTCCTCAGCCTGGCAGCATTTCTCCAGCACATGTCTGCATCAAAAGCAGCGTGGGCAGCAGGTCGAGGCAATTGTTTCTGCCCTGTACTCTGCTCTTGTGAGAGCCCACCTGGAGCACTGAATCCAGGTCTGGGATTCCCAGCACAGGAAGGACATTGGCCTGTTGAAGCAAGTCCAGATGAGGGCCACCTCTTGATCATAAGGTTGGAGCACCTCTTCTATGAGGAAAGGTTGGACTGGGATTGTTCAGCCTGGAGAAGAGAAGGCTCCTGGGTGACCTAATTGTGGCCATCCAGTACCTGGAGGGAGACGACAAGAAAGATGGAGAGAGAATATTTACAAGAGCATGTAGTGTCAGGACAAGGGGCAACAGGTTCAAACTAAAAGAGAAACTATCTTAAATTTGATATTAGGAAGAAATTCTGGTCTGTGAGATTTGTAAGGCACTAAAGAGGTTGCCCAGGTAATATGGGATGCCCCATCCCTGGAAGTGCTCAAGGCCAAGCTGGATGGGGCTCTGAGCAACCTGGTTTAATGGAAGGTGTCCCTCACCACAGCAGGAGGGTTGGAACTTGATGATCTTTGGGTACCTTCCAACACAAACCATGCTATGATTCTATGATCTCCCTGGCTTATGGGAAGCCAGTTGGAGCTCAAATTCTTTTCCTAGTTTGTCACATCCTACTCAGAAAGGAGAGAGTGTCATTGCTGGTAAAACAAACTCAAAATTCATGTACTGGATTTGCAGCCCTTCCTTGGTGTAAGGCTTGGGCTGGGCAGGAGATGGAGTAAAGGTCTTCTGTTGTAGATGATCATCTGTAGATGACTTAGGGCATAAGCACAGCTCTTGACATATCCATCTTAAATCTCCTCAGATTTACAGCAGGACTGTGGGGTTTGGAGAGCTGATTTTTGCCAGCAGCTATGGCTTTTCCTGGCTGTCCATAAGTGATTATCCAGGGCATGGAGGAGTTTGAGTTGGGAAATGCACCCCTCAGGTGCTGGTGAACATATTTAAAGCATGAGATACTGGGTTCAATAGAGGGGGCTTTATACAGTAGCTGTTTCCTGCTGAGCCACAAAACACCAAGATAACACAAACACCAACTCTCTAAGTCAGAGTTTAGGTTGCTGTGCTGCAATAAGATACTAATTTACTTGGTTTTGATGAGGATAATTCCTTTTCTTATTATACAGATGGTGTAGGATTTACATTCACTTGAGGATAAGCAAGTTTAGAAATGCTGAGTAACTGGTGGAGCAGAGAGGGAAAGTTCTTGAAGACAGAGAACAACAGAGACCTGGAACAGCCAGCCAGGTCATTAAGTCTCATCCCCTGCTGTCCCACAGCCCAGATGGTGTCATTCCTTCCAGATGCCAGCCCCTTTTCTTTGGCAAAACAGCAAAGCATTTGATTTGTGAAAATCTTAGAGAGTTTATTGCAAAATCTCAGTGTCTGGGGGGTGAAAGGTTTCTGTCTGAAACGTGCTCTGTGTATGTCCCATCTGAATGCCAGTTTGTGGGCTGGTTATCACTCTTCCAATAGATACATCTTTCTCAAGGTTTTCCCTTTGTGTGTATCAGCAGGCAGGGACAGAAGTTTGCTGGACTTGACACGTCCCTGAGATTTGCTAACAGAGCTCTGCAAGGAGTCTGTGCAGCCATCTCTCAAATGGCAGAGCACCCTTGCTCTCCTGTCCATTATGGTGGGACAAAATCTGTGTCTCCCTGATGAAACTGCCCCGATGGGGAAAGAGAGTGAGCCAGAAGAAGGTCAGGATAGGCATATGAGCCTGAACTGTGGCTGAGACACTTTCCTTCTGCCCATCACCCAAGTTAACAGTGAGAAATGAGTGAGTTTTCTATTATGATTTCTTCTTGTTGTTATTGTGATCTACAAAATACGCTGTGTTTAAAAGAGGTTCATACAAATATTTCATTAACATGCTTTAAACATCACTGCCTATTGTCCCAGTATGAAGAAATAATGTCAGGGCTCTGTTTTGATCAGAATTTTCTCTTACTCTTTATTGGGTCCTACAGAGAATCTATCCCAGCTAAAGCCTCCCTTCCATTTCAAGAACAGCACCTGAGCTATCTTTAAAAGGATATGGTGATTCCATTCCTGAACCCTGTCCCCATGCCATTGTGGGGACAATCCTCTGAGCCCACTGTGGCAGCAGGCAGGTGCAAAAGGGCAGCCTGGCTGGGGAGGCACTAAGGGTTGGCACAAGTTTTTGTTGTTCCTGTTCTGCAAAGCTCCCCAAAGGCTCAAGGACATTCTTTAAATTCCTTTCTCCCAGCACAGTTGTTTGATAACCCATAAATAGCTCCTTTTCAAACACAATGCTGAAAGCCCCAAGTAATGAGCCAAGAGTGAAAATGTTTCAGTATTTAAACACTTTATTGAACTTATGGAGGCAAAAAGCTTCAGTGCTCTGTTCAGATTTAAAATAAAGAAACAAAACCAAAAACATATTCAGGAAAGGCTCTTTCATTCCCAAGGTTCCCATAAAACAGGGCTGCTTTCCTTTAGTCATCACAAATATACCTACAGAGCACAAAAGATCATGAAAATAACAAGAATGAGCTGAGCTGCAGCCTCTCTTTGTGCTTTCATGAAGTCATCTTGGAGATCATTGCCAGGGTCCTTACATTCAAATATCTAAATATAGAACTGTACATACTGACCAGGGCTGAATTGCCAGGAGCCTTTACGTTCAGAGCTGGAATATGATCAACAATTTCTAAAAAATTTTGTGATGTCTAATTTTGGGCACAAAAAAGCAAATCCATTTCAGAACACAAGTTCCTTATGGAAATATTGAGATTTATTTCCTTTCAAAGATCATTCATGGGATTGCTTTATTCCATGGCTGTGAAGGCAAGACCAGGGAGCACTGACCCTGAGCCTTTTTGGTATTAATATCATACAATATTACTTTATAAATATCATACCAAGACATCCAATGAAACATGGTTATCCCACTCCGTTTGTTCAGTACATCTTCATAGCAACATGAAGTCAATTTTTTGACTTAAAGGCAAAGCAGTGCTTTTGGAGAAAGCACTTTCCAAAGAAAAAAAAATGTTTAGTCCTGAAGATTTTTCACCCATTCCAGCACGTGTTGTGTTAACTGGCCCACTCAGCACGAGTCCTGCCGTGGTCACTGGGATGCCCTTCTGCTGTGCCTGCCTGTGCAATGCTGTGTTTCTGAGCTCTGTGCCACAGGGTAGCATTATTAGCAGTAATGTGATGTCACTGGATGGCAATCCACGGACTGTAAGATAGCAAAATACCTGTCATCAGCTTGGCTGTGAGGTCTACAAATGCTGTCTGGTCGTTTTATCCTGCCAAACCTAAGCCCTCTGTAACACAATTAACATTTCCCATTAAATGCCCCTGAGTATCAGGGATGCTTATTTACCTACTAACCTAGCCTTACTCTGAAGTATGTGTTTACCTTTCCACCTGGGAGTATTCTTTTTAAATGACACAACCTGTTTTATTCATTTCAGTACAGGCTAAATCGCCACAGGAGACGAGGGTCTCCAGGAGAAACACCTTCCCATTCCCTGCTCTCTGCATCCCATCTATCCTGGACTGAAGATATATTGCACTCATTTTGGTGATAGCTGCTATAAATATTAAGAGACCTGTGAGGCTAGGAATATCCAGCAGAAAGCAGCCATGATAATAAGCCACGATAATAGTCATGATTAAAGTTTTAGAAATGCCTCACAGCTTTTCAGCTAATGTGTCTTTGCTGAGGAGATAATCATGAGGAGCAGAAAACTCACTTCCAGACTGGTCTCTCTCACATAACTGACTTGCACTGACAGGTGCTGGCTGAAGGTGCAATTAGGTCTTGTGATTGTTTGGTTCCCTGTCTCCAGGTACGGTGTTAATCTCTGCAGTCCACTGAAATGCAGCCTGGGAATTCACTGGTGGGGCATTCCCATCCTCACTTTGCAGGAAGAAAATCTGTCACCCCTGCTCAGGATGCTGCCATCACTCCCAGTCAGGGAGAGGTTTGTGCCCCTCTGAGGTCTCTGCTCCTGCTCGCCCCAGCAGTGCTGTGCAGTCAGACTGGCATGGAGGAGGTTGTTCTTCTCCTGGACTGGCTCTGTCTCCTGGTGCTCCCCTGATAAAATGGCTTCTTGTTTTAAGATATTGTCTCTTGAGTTTTCTTCCAGTTTTAGGAAATTAGATTTGTTTTTTCGCTTGATCTGTATCTCTGAGAATTTGACCAGCTTCTCAGTCAAATGCGACACCAGACGTTATGACATTTTTCTTCCTTCTCTGGGGTGTAGATCCAACTTTTTCCAAACATCTTTCTACTTTTAGTACTTGAATTTTAATCATTCACTCACACATCATTAAGGATATAAAAATGGCCAGGAGCTGTGAAAGATGTGGCCACTAAATATTTGAGAAAGACCTTCATCTGGTGCAAATGGCATTTCTCCAGCTGGACAGAGTGCTGCAGCTGTAGAGCCACGGGGACCTGGCACAGTGTGTGTGTCACAATCACAGGCCAGAGAGGGCAGTGGTAGAGGCATCCTCAGCCACACAAATCTGGAGATTAGACAAACTCAGGGTCACCCCACTTGGAAGGAATGCCAAGAACTACTTCTAACACAGAAAAATGGGTACACCTTCATGCCCTTTGCAATATTAAGCCTGTAAACATGAGAAAACTGCAGGTCCTTTTACAAGCAAGAAGACAAACTCCAAAAAGACTACCAGGTGCTTCCCTGTTGCTGAACTGTTTCTCAGGAGGTGGCCCTCTGGCAGTGCTGGGATCTCCCAGGCAGCTCATCACAGTTTCACATGTTCCTGAGCAAGGCCAACGAGAGAGGGGCTGGTTTAGCATAGGTAACTAGTCCTGCCTCCTGCTCCCAGGCAGTGTCTTGAGATACTCAAACTTAAGAGCCAAATAACAATTCAGATTAATTTATAGAATGATACTAAGGAGTTGAAGATAAAATATATATTTTCCTTTCTTTTGGGATAAAATGCAGTATTACACCTTCATAAATAAGACTGGCTCTAGAATAGCAGTCAGCAGCACACTAGGCTGACAGACATGCTGGCAACTGTTTGACTACCAGTCAAGAAAGGGAATCCCCTCCAGGCCAATGTGGAAATGATGGATGAAGAGAGAGTATCTTTGCAGCAGTGATATTAATAGCTCATTTGCAAATTTTTACTCAAATCTACTCACTTCAAAAGCTCAGCTTGGGGACCAAGAGAGATATTTTTCAACAAAACATTAGTCTCAATTAACTAAATGTAACCAAGATAAACGAGCTGAAAAAACCAGAAGCAGATAAAACTGGTGAGGCCATTAAATCTATAAAAGGAAGATGCTGAAACTTGGAAGGTATCCGAATACAGTCCTGCAAGTATTCCAAGGCAGGGTCAGAAAGGGATAACAAGGCAGTGCCAGGCCCAAGATGCTGACTGGCCAGACAGTATTGACACAGACAGTCAAACAGCAGGGCAGCCCACAGCAAACACTGTGAACTAAGGTGGGGAAGAATTTTAATGAGCAATTTCAGTCTCATACATGCTATGAAAAAAGGACTTGGCATTGTTCCCAACAACACTGCCCTCCAGATTAGAGACTAAATCACAGCATCCTCAGGGGAGGATGAAAAGAGATAGCAATAGAGTGTCTTTCTTTTTTTCTTTGATCCTGATGTACAAATAGCAACATGTGTGCACACGTAAGAGCAGTGTTGGAGTATAATGAGCAAGCTGAAGAATAAAATAAAATAAAATAAAATGAGTGAACTGAAATAGAACCACAATAAAGTAATGTTAGCTGTTTTTAAGGCATTAGCACAAAGTTTTATGAACACTTAGAGCAGGTCGTGCACTCTAAGGTAAACAGTAATTATTTAGCAAATAGGGTCCCTTTAAAAGATGATTTTCTGATATCTTCAGAAGGGCCAATGCATCAATTCTCTCAGACGAGGCAGATGTACCAAAGCAAATAATATCCTGTGGGATGACAGGTTCTGCCCTCCAAAACATCACGGAGAAACCGGCATACACAGGGAAGGCAAAAGGAACAAAACGCTCTTTAGGCATCAGGAGGCACCAAAAAAGCTCAGCTGTCCTCCGCAAAATATCTGCAATATGTTATCAGCCCGGGGTGAATGAGTCAGATGCTTCCCCCTGGAGCCATTGCACCGCAGGCGGGCTGCGAGCGGGGGCCCGGCAGATGGCTGCTGGGGTTGCCTTTCTGTCCGGAAAACCGGAATGAAAAGAGCTCAGCGAACCCTCAATGCCGCACTCCCGGCCCCAGCCCGGCCCCAGCCGGGCGCTGTCCGGCCAGAGCCGCCTCCGCTTCCCGAGCGCAGCCCCGACTGCCGCGCCGCCTTCCCGGCCTTCATCCCGCCTTAGGCTACACAAGTATGATGAGATTAAGTCGGCAAAACTCCTGGAAAAGCCTACTAATACTGCTGTAAGGCTGAAAGAGAAACGTGCCTGTTGTTTCAGCAGCTCTGCACCACGCTGTGCCACGGAAGCCCTCCAGGAGAGCAGCATCTCGGGTTTTAGGAGCGATTGTGCTGCCACGCGATTGTGGGCTCGGTCCGCTCCGGAGAAATTCCGCAGCCGAGCGGCGGGGCCAGGCAAGGCCAGTTTGCTTCATCTGCTACTGCCACAGCTTGTAAAAGGACAGATCCTCTCACTGCCGTGCCGTTCGCTTCCACTTGATCCTGTTCATTATTTCTAACCAGCTTTTTATATAACAGACCGGCAAAAAAACCCTGAAACTGAGCACAGTGGAGACCTAGGCATGTACAGTGCTCATACCCAGGTCTGTGTGGTTCTGGATGTGCAACCCGGCTCCTGTTCTTGTGCCTTCTGATAAGGGTCTTCAGCAACCCTGAGACAGTGCACAGCAAGATCATTACTTAGAGTGTCACCTGGCAGTGGACAGACACATCCACCCTTTCAAGCTTTCCTATGAAATTAATCAGGAATTGGAACACTTAAAACCAACTAAGTCTTTGATAGTAAAGACTGCAAACTCTTTGTTTCCCCACCATCTTGGGAGTAGTGGTATTTTTTTACCTATCTGGAGAAGTTATCGTAATTTTTGAAAACATAAGGCAAATATTTTACAAAAAAGGTTTTAAATTATTTGGGCTTTTTCTTTTATTTTTCCTCAGGTAAAGTGAAAAACCTTCACTGTTCCCTACATCAGTGGTTCCCCTCAGGTTTTTCACTTAAAAATCAAAAAGATCGGATTTTGCTTTGGTAGATTATTTCTATTATTTATTTATGCATCTTCCTGTAAACAAGACTGCCTGCTTAATGGAAAGTCGTCTCCTGTGTTTCTCGAAGAAGGAAGTAGCTGCTGTCTCAGAGGCAGCAATAATTGCCTGAATGGCAATGAATGATTGCTTGGTAACAGCCAGTGCAGGGCTTTGCTTTTCGCCGGGAACCTGTTCCTGATGCAGAGACTAATTAGCTACTGCCGAAAGGAAAAGGGAGACTTGCAGAGCTGCTCCTCTGCTCTCATTCCCAGTGATTTGCAAGGCGTTTCCTGACACCTTCCAATCTCTGACCAACCTGAGTCTCAAGTACTCCTTAGCATGTTTGCCTACCTGCTGTGTACAGAATTTAAAATCTCTGCGACAGAATTTAAAATCACACTGCATTTTCCATGTCTCTAGAGCAAAATAAAATCCTGAACACTCAGCTAGCATTGATGAGCTCATCCTGCTGGGCAAAGGGCTTTTTGTTTTTTTTTTTAATCAGTGAGAGGGACAGCTGTATTGCTGGGGAGGCACTGGACTGTCACTTTGATCACTACATTTGTAGCAAAATATAAGAGGTGGATGGGACAAAGAGACATGTGGCTCCACTCCCTCCTTTGTGGGCCCCCCACAACTCTCCTCACTCGAGTCTGTCATGCCAGGTCGACCTTGCCTTTGAAACTTCAGGAAATCAAGAGTTTAGATCAAGTATCTCTCTGCTAGGTTCTAATACAATGCTTTCTGGAGGAAATGAAGACCTGGCTCATAGGGCTACATAGATACACATATGCTCAAGGTATTAGGAGGAAATTTCAGGAGTAGCTTGTCTGTCATGATGTAATTAAATAATATATTATAAAGGGTATATATATAGGGAAATTGAACTAAGGCTGCCCTGGAAGGTATGACTTTGTTATTTCAAGTAGTTGAATGACTTTGGAACTGTAGCATTTCTTTAGCCAGTTTTCAAGTGCCCAATTAGTATCTTCAATCAGAGACTTGACAAGTATCTCCAGTGACCATGTCCCTTGTTGCCTTTCATCTTTATTACGCACAGCAAGCATGAGGGAGATGGAAAGAGTGAATAAGAATTTTAATTGTTTTGGAAAGCATGATGTCCTGTTCATGTTCACATTTAGAGCCACTTCTTGGGTAGCTATTTTAGGCTGTGTAAAACAATAATGAAAAGGTTAAGAGGGAAAGTCATGGATAATTGTTTTAAAGTTAATAAATATTTAATAATTTTAAGCCTGCATTTTGCAATAACCAAATCTTGCTCCCACTGGACTCCATGGCACTTTTGTGATTCATTTGAAATGAATCAGGTTGCAGAGTTTCCACAAAGTAAAATCCAACACTTAGTTAAACCCTATTCTGAAGTTCCAGGGTCATCTTCAAAGACAAACAGTAATACTACTCCCATACAGATGTAGATGCTTATGTTACACAGTCAGTCACATAGCCAGGTGATAAACAAAACTAGAATAATTCATAACCTGCTTAAATAAATTAACTTCAATGAAGCTACAGGTTGTATTTACAATGGACAATTTGTAATTTTTATTATTTACAAGAAAAGTTCAACTTCCTCTTGCAATCCAATTTTAAATGCTGTTTGGAAACTGTATTCAGTTTTTTTTTCCCAAATAAAATATTACCTTATCTAGATGCACTGTTGGCATATCTGTTTTTGCCTTCCCTAAATGCCCAAATCAGCCCAAGGGCTCTCAGCAGTGCAGGTGCAGCCACTCACTGCAGGGTGTGGTACCAGGCAGCTGTGGTACTGCAGCAAGGCAACAGGTTGAAGTGGGCCAGGACAGGATGGGGCAGGCAGAATGGGATGGGGCAGCCAACACTGGCAGTGCTGGAAAGCAGGACCCAGAGCCCTGCCCTCACCCTGGGCATGACACCCTGGGCAGGGCAGCCAAGTTCCCCAATTTCCACACTGGGGAGGATGTTCTGGTTTTGCTCCCCCAGCAGTCACACAGGCAGCTCGTGGCCTCCCCTGGACCTCAAAATCAGGTCTGGTATCTGCAGATTTGTGAAAACCTTTGATGAATCAGGAGTGAATTTTCCCAGTTTTCTCTAGAAGTGCCTGCCAAACACAGAAAATGCATTCACAGCTTTCATCTTTCAACACAGACTCTGAGCTAGTGTCTGTTGGGTCTTTTTTCCATCAGGACACCCAACCCAGCACTTTGGTTTCAGGTGTCTTACCAGCCCTCTAACACACTTGGAGTCCTCTTGGACAGGTTGTGTACATCAATGGACATTTGCTTTGCATCATTATTCTGGGTTCTGGTTCATAGATGAGCATTGTTTGAATTTTTTTGTAGCATAAAGGCACCCAGACTCCTTCTGAGAGCACAATGATTTCTAGTAGTTACTTCATACTAAGCACTGCTGATTTTCTCTCACAACAATGAATTATTTTCCTTCTGCCTGATAATTCAGAGTGTTTCTTTTGGAAATTATGTTTCAAAAGACTCAGCAAACTGAAAATTAGCAGTGATTTTCTTTTCTTTTTTTCTCTTTTCTTTTCTTTTTTTTTTTTTTTTTAATAATAAAAGCAACCAGCATTTCCAAAAATACTCATGTTTATGTATCAACTGCAAGCCAGAAACTGCTCTTGAATTATCGCTGCTTGCAGGAAACTGCTTTAGCTTTACAGATACCAGAACAAAGTGCTTATTTTTGTTATCATGAAAGAAAAACTCATATGTCCTTCAGTCTGCCAGTATTTCAAAGCCCATCTGAAGCAGAGCAGCAGGTGTAGCAGTTTCTCACAGTCAGTGAAAAGAGTGATGATGAATTGCATATATTGCCCCCAGATCTCTGCCCCTCCTCCAAAAGCCAATCTTTCAGATTTAGGCTGAACACAAACAGGGCTGCACAGGACCACCTGCTCTCCCTTGTGCTACATAATATGTTCTCTAAGCTCAGATGTGCCTGGAAATGTAGTGAATCCAAGTTCAGAGGAGGCAGCTAAGGGCAGTGAGGTATAATGGAGTGGGCTGCAGAAGAGGATAATTTATTTTCCAGTTGATAGACTGCTGTGAGTCTCTCCAAAATGTATCTTTTGTCCGTTTAGCAAGTGCCCAAAAGTTAATGCTGTTGTACACCGTGCAATAACATTTCTGCCTTCAGCTTACACCAAACAGAGACTGGTTTCCTTAGAAGAGTTTGGGCAGCAGCAGTTTCTACAGAGCAGAATCTCAGCGTGACTAGGAAGCCTTTTTTTTCCTGAGCACCTTTATCTCTTTCTTGTGTATGAAATCCTACTTCTCCAGGTTCCCAAGTGATTTAACCAGGTGGTCAGTTTAGTTCACTGGATATATTTTTATATTTTGTCTATATCTAGTTCACACTTTGTAGCTTTGGAGACCTCTCAATAGTATCATGTCTCACCGCTACTTTGGAGTTAACATTCATGGGCTTTTTGTTGTACGGAAAATCATCCAAGTACAAAGTTTGTAGGCCAGATTGAGGCCATATCTTTCTCTGTAATAAACAGGTTTCAATATGACTGTAATTTTTTTCCCAGTTAAAAGAAGCTCCTTTTTACAGCTACCTTGTTTCCCCTTGCTTTTTGCTTAATTATGAAACTAATGAAAAATCTTCCATTTATTTGCAGCCATTATACTTTCATCTGAAATTTTGCCATAAGCTCTAGAAAGCTATTGCACTTCCCTTGTACACCATGACATTAATATCTTCAAATAATTCTCCTACATTAATGAGTTATGAACTTCCTTCTTAATACTACAACCACTTTCTTGTCTTCTGCCCCTGCCTCTTGGTTGATTCTCCATCACTTGTGTATTCCTCTCTTTAGTTAAGAATACACTAAAAGAATTTCTTAAGCACTTTAATTACCAAATCATAGCTTTAATTTCTCTGAATGTTACTATTTTCCAATCTCTATGGTTCTTCTTTAAATATCAGTTGGCAAATAGAAAGCATTGTTCATGCATTTGAAGCTACAGCTGAAATCCACACTATGTGGATATGATATAATAAAAATTCTATTGGTATTGGTATTGATGGGTCTGATTGCAACTAGTGAATCAAAAGCAGCTTCCACTCTGTGCCAAAATGGATACTCTAATAAAATCAGAGATAAATCCCATTCCAAATCTGATCCTCAGAACTGGCATTTCAGGAATAGCTAAATTGCCAAACATTTTATGTTAGCATCTTCATTTAAAAACAAACAAAGAAAACAATCAACAAATAACAAACCAAACTAACCAAAAACCCCCTCAGATTAAAATGTGTGGAATCAAAGTGTACTTGCAATCCAGCTTAAATTGTCCAGGCTGTCTGTTTTGTCCAATGCCCTTCTCCTTGCTTAATTACCTGCCATCAGAAGTGAGATGAAGAGACTGGCATCAAGATACAAGGTGCAGGTAGAAAGGAGGCTGGTCTGAAGGACATGAGAGACAAGGAGATGCAGCATCTCGTTTGGTCTGAGGAGCTGCAGAGCACATAACAGAAGGCACACATGTATTTCTTCCATGTCCAAACCAAGTGAAAGCCAACAGGAGTTCAGTAAGGCTTTGGCTGCGTCTCAATGCCATCTATACAAATAGTACATCCAAACATGAAGCCTATGGCTACTAGACACTAGTAGCCTAGTAGCCTAGGGCTACTAGACACTCCCAAAATGAGATGATTTCTTTAATCAGAGAGATCTGAAAGCAGCAGAGAGCCTGCCATGTATAAATGTAGTGTGCTTCTGGAGACAGCTGCTGGCTTTGGCTGTGACAGCAAGGTGGGGAACCTCTGCCAGGGCCCAGCAACCCTGGCCACTGCTGTGATTAGAAACCAGAGCTATTTTCACCTGGGTGCTTGTATAAGCAATAATGCAGAGTGTTTTGGGCCCCTAGTCCCTACCCCGACCATGGACATTCACATCAGGGCTGAGAATGTCATTCTTGCTCCTCCTAGCCCTGATGCCAAGCTGGGCACCTCTGTGGGTGGCCAGAGGGATGGATGGTCACTGCAGCGTTCCAGGGCCACCACACCATGCCAGTGTGGACATTGGGGTCAAGAGCAGTGAGAGAACAGTACCACATGCCAACAGTGCCTTCGGGGCTGTATGATTCACAGAGTGAAATGAGAGCAGTAAAGGGTATCAAGAGGCACTTTTGACCGGAGGCTGATCAGAGAAGCATCCTTCAGATGGGTCAGGAGGGAGCTGATGAGATGCGGATCCATACGGAAAACGAAAAGGGAGAGGAGGAAAAAAGAGAAAAGCAAAATAAGTGGTTTCTGTTGCTTTTTATTGGTGTTGCACACTTCATATTTAATAAGAAAGGTCTTTCATTCGTGTCAAAATAGTCCAGTAAATCAGTTCAAGTCCTCACAGTTCCAGAGATGCCATCTTAGATTTTTAGATTCCATGCCAGTATTTGTCCCCAATCCCCAAGTGTTCCCAGCTCAGCACGTTCAGTTCTGCCTGTTTTTACTTTTCTTATCTTGCACGGTTTCAGTTTACAAACTCTCAGAGCTCAGCGACAGCTTCCTCAGTGACAGCGAACCAAGGTCAGGCAACGGAGCTGCACAAAACCAGCCAAGGGTCAAGGCCAGCTGGAGCCCTGGGCTGCGGATGCCCTGAACCTGACAGCACAGCTCAGGGAAGTTGTGTGGTCCCTCAGTGCCATCAAACTCACACTGAGTAGGAAGGACAACTGCATAGGCCAGATCCCATCTGGATGTGATGATGCAGCAGACTGGTACCCACAGGGATGCACATCTCTCCCTTCATGGGATGCACATCTCTTTCAACACATGATCTGAGATGCATCAGTCAAGAAAGCTCACGATGATCCAGCAAGCATGATATTCCATGCACACAACAAACTGAAATACATATAAAATCTGTCTGCATGTACATTATATATACATGTGCATATATATAAAATCATACAATCTCAGATAAACAGACTGCTAAAGTATAAATGCTCATTCCACGTTAAACACAATTGTTGAGGGTTTAAATAAAATTTTTAATGCTTTCTTCCTCTTTTAGCTCAGAATTATTGTCAGATAAAACGCAGAACCTCTCAGCCCTCTCCCCCGCCCCAACAAGAGCTGTTTCCCTGGTACCTAGCCTCACTGCAGCAGGCATCTATACAAATCTCTCAAGAAAACCACAGCTCCACTTTTATAGTAAGATTTTAAGGCTAGAGGAAGCCTTAGTCATGGACATGGTTAAAGGAATTGTTTAAGTGGTCAGAATTTCAATCTTGGGCTTTAATTTACTGGCACTCAGCAGAATTGTGTCCAGCGTCTGAGTGTTCACTGGATCTGATTTTTGCTGCTCTTTCCCCCCCATTTTTACTTTCTACATAGTGAAATCTGATTTTTAAAATTTTTGTGTCATTCATTTATGAATTTGGGTAGGAGTAAGGTGGGGGAAAAAAACCCCAGCATCCCCATACCAAGCTGAAATGCTGCAAAAATCACAAGTTTCAAGCTGAGAAAGATATAAACTTATCAAATATCCGCACACATACACATGCACCTCTTCTCCTCTTAGGTGCAGTTATAATAACAAAATTATGTCTTCTGGTTTTCCTTTCCACTGAAAATTGTTGCATACATACACTTTTCCTTCCAGTCAGAACTCATGGCAATTTTTAAAATCCTGCTGACAGAAGTAGAGTAACAACAGTGTCACAACACAGAATGACAACACAGTTCACAGAACTTAAGTGTGAACATTTCAAAGGGCTCTTGATTCCAAAAGGAAAATAAAACTCTTGATTTGCAGTCCAAGTACTAGCCTGAAAGGAACTTAATTACATGAACTACAAATTTCTCATTACAAGATTTAAAAAAAAAAAATTATGATTCTGGTATTTTGAGTTGTAATAGAAAGTGACATTTATCCTACAAAGACTGATTTTAAATTGACCCATGAAAAGGCTTAGACAGTTAAAAAAATAGTTATGCTAAAATGATTTTAGCATATGATAATGGGTGCTGGTGAAGAATTTGAGTGCATAACAGAGACATCTGCTTTGCAAGCAAAAAATTACCACGGTGGTCTCAATGACACTCCAACTATTGCTTATTTCTTCCATCTATCCTATAAAACCAGATCTACACACAGCATCATCCCTAACAACATCTACTACAGCTATCAAAAAAGGGAAAAGGAAAGGCAATGTACAGAAGGGAATTTAGGAACACAGGACTGGCCAATTGTTTCTGGGGAACTGGAGATAAACGCATCATAGAATTTCTTTCATAAGGTGATCAAAATATGTCTTAAATTAAAGTGACAGGAAACTCATTGGAGGAGCATTAAGGGACATTGGAGGTTAAAGAGACCAATTTTTGTCTTTTTGGTCCTTACCCACACAGCCATAAGGCACAATAACTCATCAGTTGCTCAGCTGCACAATTACTTTTAAGCTGTTCCATTTAAATGTAAGATGATTTATGAAGCAGATCATGCAATTAATACAAGGAAAAAAAACCTCATAAATGAAGATGATGCTTCTGCTGCCCCTGAAATGACCGAAAAGCCACCACCATGGGAGATGGGAGATCCTCTCTCCACCCTGAGGCTTAGCACAACAAGCTAAGTGCTCACAGAAGGCAAATTAAAAAAAAAAAAAAGTGATTTATATTTCTTCCATCAGCTGTCAGCTGTGCCTTGCAGAAATGAGTAACAATTTGTTTGATATTGGGCACTACAGAGACCTTAGCAGTTTGTGAAGTAGTTTTCAACTAGCTTTTATACTGGAAAGTTCACTTTGCACTCACTATCTTCCGGCTCAGCTTCATCACTGTATTTTGAACAGGGATTGACTGGGAATTAGGTTTGATTTGTCTTTAGTACGGTAATTCTAGTGTCAGGCCAAAGTAATACTGTGGATAACTCTGTTTTGTATTCAGATCCCTCTGAGAAAGAAGGGATCTAGACCTTTAACTATCTCTTTTCACAATAATATTCATGCATAAGAAAGTAAGAACTTTACCATCAGTGACCCAGGAGCACAACGAACAGAGATGTTGGCAATTCAGGTGTTGCACACTTCCTGGAATCAGGACTTAAAAGCTAGATTTAACAGTTTGAAAATGTAACATCTTTTTGCCTTTTGTAAAGGAAGTGAGTACAGTTTTTCTGTTTTCAGAAATCATCAGTGTTATCTTCAGCACCCAATATAATCTCAGAGAATCCAGCATATTCTTTTGATAACAGATAAAGTAAAATCATATAATTTGGAAGTATGTTAAATATTTATGTATCTGATAATTTTCCAAAATATGTAGTTGTAGATTTCTGAGAGTGAGGAAGTGAAAGGGAGAGACTAAAATAGGTTATGTGACTAACTTGGGGAAGCAAACCTCCATGTTGAATAAAGACCAGTTGTCTTCTACCAATTTAAAACCCACATGGAAGTACTTTATAAATTTAACATTTTTAGTAGGCAGACCTGGTCATCTATTGAAGGTAAACAACTCCAAAGTTTCTTTGGAGTACAATCATTCCAGAAAAGTCTTTAATAAAAAATGTAATCCAGAGTGATACATCACTTACAGCAATAAAATGCCTGCATGAGCAAACACAGCTTCTGTCAGTAATTGTGCTTCCTTGCCCTAGGCATAAGTTTGTTACATATGGGAAGTGATAATACTTGTGGTTACAGTTCCCAGTATCAGATTTTCCTTTCCCAGTTCACACTTACTCATACCTATGCCTATCCAGCAGCAGTTATATAAGATGCAATTCCAAGCATTTATAATCCACCTCTTGCAAGCAATAAACCGCATCAAATTAGCCCCTGATGTGCTTTGTACTAGCAAAGCAATTTTCAGATCCATCATGAAGTATCAGGACTATTATTTGTCTGCAGTCAGTACTGACAGTGTTACCTGCAAGTGCTTGTTTATATGAACTTATCGTCCCTGTCACATAACTGAGAGACCCTCAGGCAAAAGGACAAATTCAGTATAATTTCTTTCCCCCATTTCTGGAAGTTGGAGTACATATCCATCTGATCCAGCATATGAGATGTCCCAGAAGCAACATCAGCAATGCTCCAGACTACTGATTTCTCCTGCTGCTGTCCATCACACCCCATATATTACAGTGTTTTTGGGGACCCTGAACCTTGCCATTACCTTGACTAACCTGTACCCTTGTAGAACTGTGTACAGTTCTATCTACAGACCATCCTTCACAATAAGCTCTTTCCACATGGCAGCCATCAGAGCAGAAAATGTTTCTTTCCATTTGTTTTTTTGTGCATTTGTTTTTCCTAAACCTCCTCTGTGGGACGGGCTTCTTGCTCTTCTCAGAAGAATGTTGTCCCCATATACTCACCTACTGCTGTGCCTAACTACTATAACAAAAATTCAATGTGTAGCTTAACTTGAAAGGCAACAACAACAAATCATTCACTTTCTCATTAACAATTCATAATTATTATGTATAACTTTTTTTGCCCAGCCATTTCTACATCCTGGAAATAGTAATTTTCACCACATTTCTTTAAAATTTGCAGCATGTGGGAGATGTTCAGGCCCTCAAATTTTACTGGTAGTCAGCATGAGATACTACCAACTCAGGTTTGCCTCTACATTCCCTGTGCCAGATTCAACAAGCAGGTAGGTTCTACCATCTTAAATACCTTTTTTTGACTGACAACTGCTTTCAGTGAACAGGAATTCGTATTCTATTTTGCAGACTCATCTTTGAGAGATGATAGAGGTACAACAGCATGTTAGGAAAAAGAACATCTGCTTAATGTCAAAGTAGTGCCCACTAAATCAGCAAAGACTGTCATTAGTGTCAGCCGTGGATGCAGCCACTGCTCTGTCCTTTCAGCTGTGTTAAGTGAAAAGAACCAAACCCAGAGGACTGAGGCATCAGTGGGGGTTGGCACAGGGAGCAGAGGGATTAGCAGGAATTAAGCATTGGAAAAGACTCCACAGAAGTTTTGCTACCACAAAACAATAAATCAAACAAACAAAAATCTACTCATATTCCTTTCTGTTGACTTGAAATAGACTTGGAAAAAATTCTACAATTTACACTGGATTACAGTTTAAGCACAAACTTTAGGTTATGTCTTTTTTTTGCAAACCAAAATGCAAGTAGGCCACCAGCTAGAATGGAAATATAAATTATTATTTAGCTCAGGTCTGATCTTACAGAGTCAGCAAAAGAAGCAAAGTAAGATCAGGACCTTAACCATGGGAGAAAAATGTACAATATGCATGTCCCCGTTATTTAAAATCTAGCGCACTTGTACTGGTTTAGCAGGCTGTATTATACTCCCTTCAAGCTTGTATTTAAAGAAAAAGAATAACAAGGCATTTGAATTTAGCATTCAAAGATTACAAGAAACTGAAAATGGTATAAAGCCTGAAGAAAAGCAGAGCTGCCCATCCAGTTATCAACCTGGATGACAGCATACAAAAATAAGTTGCTTGGTCATTGTAACATTAAACTATGAAAAATCCTCCCCTGCAGAGCAAGACATAATATATACAGCTTTTTCCCAAGAACACTGTTATCTGCCCTTCCTTAACCCAGAACTGACTACAAGCTCCATATGCCACATCATATTCAAAACATCGGCGTTTGCATGCAAGACCTAGGTATTATTCGTGCTCTTGATTTAAAGAATTTTTAAATTATTATTTTAGACTCTTACATTAAAGCAAACTTGATTCCAGATTTACAGCTGAAAAGTATCTAGTAGCATATAATGCCAAGAATGAATGTGTTGTTTTGTAACCTGGAACCATCACATATTTCTGGATACTCCACACAGCAATGAGTACTGACCTAATTATCACTAAGGTTTCTGACTTAAATTACTCTTAATTACACTTTATAAAAATGAAAACATAAAAAGCTCGTATAACATTACAAATGCTTATGACTGCCTTTCACTCACAGCCCTTCAAAAACTGCAAGAAATGAACATGTCTAGCAAACTCCTGTTAGGAATGCCACCTTGTGGATAAGAGCTGTATGGACAACGATTCCAGGTAAACTTCACTGAAATTTTTACTTGCAAAATACCGGTTTTGCAGAAATGAGCCACTTGTGTGGTGTTTCAGAACTGCATAGAACCCTTTTATTACCCTTTCTGGTTGAAAACTACTGTCAATATGGCTTTCCTCATATGTATAAAATGCAAATTAATTATGCAGGGAGCACTGATTTCATTAGGGGATGGGATGCATTTATTAGCATTTTAAACAGAATCAGATTGCTACAGATACTTAGTAAAAAAGCCCACTAAATGCCTGCTCTATTTAGATACAATTTAGTGAATTAGTTTAAAATGTAAAGAAAATATGTTTTAATCAAAATATGTTGCTAGAGCAGAACCTGTGAGTACATTTTACCTTCTCTAAGCTTTAATTGGTATATAAAAATTCAAGTTTAACTATAAAAAGGAAGCATTGGATTTTTCCATTTGTCATATAAATCTTGTTATGAGCTGAAAATGAATTGAAAATGGCCGTTGGATTGCAAGTTGCTTGTAAAAGCAGAGAGAATAGGGGTCCAAAAGTATCTAATAAATTTTAAAAGATCTATAACTTTTAAAAGCTAGGAAAAATAAATAATAATTAGCTACATTCAATAAAGCTGACATTTACACAGACACTTTCCTCCTGTGCTGTTCACCTCATTTTCATAATGTAAGTATATATAGCCCAAACCATCACAAGGCATATTGTATAATGAAATTTAAAACTAATGAGCCATATCCTAATAGCCATGAGTCAAGTCAGGGTGTGCATTAGCAGTCCATTTGCAATTCTCCAGAGACAGAAAGAACAAGGCTAAACATATCCAGTAGCCTATTTAGCACACAACTTGCTCTATGTACTGATCACACCACAGCAGAACTGAAATTAGTTCACAATCTCTGGATCTCAAACCTCCGTGAAATGCTGTTCATGCTTTTGTCAACAGGCAAGTTACTCCTGGAGCAGCCAAACACGACTTGGGATTGTTTGGTTTGACCTCTTGTGTAACATGGGTTTGACTTGTCTGAATTAGTTCTCTTTCTATCAAATCACATTTTTTCAGGAGATCATCTAATATGTCCAGACTAGGGATACCTTCACAGTTCTGTTATGTATCTTTATCTCTTTTTGTAACATGTCCAACTTCTGCTTAGACTTGCTGGATCTTTCTCTGCTAGGTGGAACAGATCTTTATTATCAATTTTTCTCTGAAGATGGTTCATCTAGGCTGATTCTTCTTTCACTAAACTAAGCAGATTCTGTTTCTTGAGATTCTCATGCCAGTGCTTCTTTTTAATACTTTTATTGCTCTCATGATGCTTTTCTGTCCAACTTCCCAGCATTACTGAAAATTGTAACTACTGAAATTTGGCATAATATTCTTCCAAATGGTTACACCAAAGTCAAATACAGACAGTAATATTACTTCCCTGACAGTATTCCCATTTCAGAATCTCACCAGTCCTTTTGGCCACAAGACATGCTGAAAATTTGCGTTTGGTTGAGAATGCACATCTCCAGACACCATTCAAAGTCATCATTTCCTACCACAAATTGTTCAACTTGCTAAGTATGTTCTCAAACCTCTATGGTCCTAAAAACACAGGTCTACTTTAGGCCAGAATGAAATGCAAATTGCTTACAGCTCCTAACCAAGCAATTAATCTTGCTCTGATTAAGTGTCTCCTTAGTATTTAAGTTCTGTGGCATTTGTAGATTTGAACAGTCATTACTTTATTTCCTCCTATGTTCTTAATAAACTTAAAGCTAAGAGCCAAATCCTGTGGGAATGCATTTAACAAATCTGTTCAGTCTTTCCTTTCTGATTTACTTTTCTTGGGTTTGACTCAATTATTGTCATGATGAATTTTAAATCTGGGGGTAATACCCTGCATGTTTCTATAAAAATAACTTATTTTTTGAAAAATAAACAATTTGAAAATCTATTCCAAATCCCAGTGACAAAATATCTAAAAAAATGCTAGAGTAACAATTCTGGTACTATGTAACTGATTTCATGAAATGAGATACACTTTTAATGAAAATGTGTTCCTGTGTTGGGCAAGGAATACACTGTGGATGCTCTCCTTGGTTAAATTCTATAAGATACTGTACATAAGCAAGTAAATCAGATGTTTTCTTAACTCTGCTGAATAATTTTCCTATACTGTCAATAAAGAGGCCAGACAGCATTTTAAACGCTTATCAGGGAATAAAGTCTTCTCAAGTAAAAGGAACAAACAGCTTAGATCTCTGTCGAGGAGATCTCCAAAAGTTTTAGCTAAACTGAAGAGCAAGAGCAAGACAATCATCTTTTAGACTGCTACATTCTGAAAAATCTGAAGCACCAGCTTCCCAGTTCTGATAAGCAAGCTGAGCACATTTGTAACTGCTGTGAAAAAACACAGTGACATTTAAATCCCCCTTAAGCTGCTAATACATGTTCAGAATCAATGGCCCATTCACATTAATTCACTGACATTAACTGCTCATTGCTGTTTAAACCATTCAAGTAATTTTTAAGCCCATGATCCTGAAAATGATATCAGAAGTGTACCAAAGGTGCTCCACAACAGCTAACAGACAACTAGCTCATCTCTCCACTAAACTGAACATGAATAAGAAACATTAAACAGAGACTTCCTTTTCTATACTAACCCTCAGAATACAGGCTTTCCATGCAGCAATGGACAAGTCTGTGGTGCAATGTAAACAGAGTTTAGACATTTGCTATTTTTGAACTGTGTTTCTTTTTCTATACATACTTCCTTCCAGAATGATGCAGATAAGCTCACTAAAACCTTAGTCTCAGCAGCAAATTACTAGATTGTCATCAACTATACCCTTAACTTTCAAGGAAACACAAGATGAAACACATCTTTCAAGACTTAAGAATATCAAACTCTGAAACCACTTCTTTCAGTAGATTTTCTTTATAGCAGATTGATAAGGATTTACAAACATATTTGCAAAGAAAGTGCTATAGTGTGGATCATGCAGTATTTATTTAGAAAAAAATACAGTGTATACAAATGAGTAAAGGGTACTTCAGGTATGCCAAACATTATATACTTAATAGCGATGTCTGTTCTTGATGTCCTTGAAAGCAAAGCTGACCTTTTGAACAACAAGAATCTTCCCTGTAGAATTCCATCAGATAAAATATTCCATCACCTCAAAACTGCAAATAGCAATCCATTCTATATCATAAAATATTAAGAAAACAGAATTATCTTCTGATGCTCTATTCATCCTTTACCTCACATCACCCTCTGTCACCCTGATCAGAAGGGCTGTGACTAAAGGCAAGTAATGAGTACCTGGTACATCTGTAAGCAAAACAAAGCATTTTCCACATAAATATTCTTAAATTAAAAAGTGTAAACATAGACATTATATTTGTCCTTACATTTGTTCAATTTGTCCCTAAGGTTTTCCATGTAGTAGCAAGTGTTCAGCAAAGATCTATCTATACAGAAGAATAACAGCTTAACTAAAGCTATGCTATTACTCTGGGTCAACAAACCCAGTGGAAATGTGTAGCTCTGCACTCTCACCCTTTCCACCAACCTGGATTTTGTGGATTGATACTGCAACATCCTGCTAGGCAAACAGGAGCAAACTGTGTATACAGCAAACTTGAATGGCTTAAAGAATCCTGCTAACCAGCATAATATAGATCTGCTGTTCTGTACCATTGTCACACCACTTTTGCCTTAAGAAGTTAATAGAAAATAATGTATGACAGCATTCAGTGTGCACAGTGTCTGCTCACTGAACACACAGAACAAAAATTGCACTTATGCCCAGTCTTTAATGCCGTTTGAATCTTTCATAATATTGACAGCGAGGAAAAAAAGGACTATAACAGTAGCACAATATTTGTTGAACCACACTATATTACTGACACTAAGAAAATCTGAGCTGGGAAGAAAGGGGGATTGCTTCCCTCACTATCCTATGTAAACACAGCTAGCTATTTTGGGCATGCTGGAAAATTTTTCCCTTCCATTCCTATAGGCCCTGCAGGACAGAAGATTGTACACTACAGCTACTAGAACACAGCATTAGCACCAGGTCACAAATACTGGGTACATCCAGGATCACAACACTACTGCAGCATTTTATAATGCCCATTATTAGGATACACAAGCAGATGTAGTGTACAAAATAGTTTACTGAAGTTAACAGACACTCCAAGAAATGTATTCATATTGTATGTGCTCATTAACCACTGGCCTTATACACCTTAAGTCCACATTGAAAGCCCTTACCTAAGTACAAGTGCTCATTTTTTTACTTATTTAATTTATATCAACTGCTATAGTGGCTCATGTGATAGGAAAGCAGCAACTAGAAATTCAAACCATGCTTGGGTTACTGCCATGAACTTTGAAATAATGATTTAGTCATGCCAAAAATAAATCCCCTGCTAGTTTAGTTCTGACCCATTTATCTAACATAGTGTTATCTTAGGATAGGATGTTGGCTTCTAGTCTTATCTTGTTTAGAATTTCAGCTCTTCCCTTTCAGGTACTTTCTAAGAAAACAAGCTCTTCTTTGAAGATGTTTCTACAAAGTATTGTAACAGTGTGTGACAAACTGCCCTGTCATGCCAAATGGCATTAAGCCCCATGGAACCAGGTACTGTAGGATTTCCACTGAGTCCTTATGCTGAAACGAAACCCTGTCCCAGTAACTCTATCCAGGCAATTTGGTTTGTTTTGGGGTTGGTTTTTTTAAAAGATTCAGAATTCTGGTTTTGTACTGAGCACATCCAGGGAAAGAATTACACTTTTTTTCCACTTGGAATTACTGTAAGAATCAGAATGAAACATACAGAAATACAAGGTGGATGTTCACTTAACACTGATACAAGCAATGCTTCTTTCTTGGCCCTACGCTTATGCAACTTTTTCTTACAGAACTTGGATTTTTCTTTTAAATTACATAATCATGGTCTTCCCCATGTCGTGTTTGGAAAATAATGAAAATTCCCCTGTCCTATGAGGACACTGAGTAAGTCAAATCTTTTCACACTGGAGGAGGTTCAGTGGGCACTTCAGCACAGTTTTCTGATACTTCAGTGGTGGTTAGGAAGAGATTGGAGGCTCTCTCTTCACAAGGAGCCATATGGAGATGACAAGGGGGAAGTTGCACCAGGAGAAGGTTCATTTTGGTACAAGAAACAAATTTTTTCAGTGAGAACACTCAATCATTGGACCAATCTCCCTGGCAATGTGGAAGAGTCTCCATCTCTGGAAGTTTTTAAGACATAACTGGACAGGGTGCTAGATAATCTCATCTAGGCTCCCTTTGTCACAAAAGATTGGCCCAGATGATGTTTCCAGGTCACTTCCAACCCGGTCTGTTCACAATTTCATGAAAACAAAAAGTTATTTTTCCAAGTTACTGCAGAAATAGTGAATGTGGGTTGAGCAAAAACTAGAAAGGTCCTAAAAAAGTATCTAAGAATGGGAGAGATTAGAAAGCTACTGTGTCACACTGATGTTCTCAGCTATATTTAATGATACTGTATATGGATTCACTGTGGCAAAGGCACATTATGCTTGGGACTTTTACCTTACAATGGAGGAAATGACAATTCTTTAAAATAGTTTGCTAGATGGTGTCTTGTTCACTTCTAGTGTGGCAAAAAGTACAAGCAGGCACACAGAGAAAGCTGTCAGATACGGCAACAGTTCAAAGCCCCAGGTGAATCTTGACATGTAGGAAATGTTGCCTATTGAAGTGGCAAAAAAAATATTATCAATTACCACATTATTTGAATCTTAGTGGGAAATAACTTCCCATAGCTATATGTCCTTATATCTGAAGACTCTTAGCTCTTTAACTGCATGACACTCAAAACTTCCATACATAATTTTACCATTTCTCATTGTGTGAAATGTAGTTTATGTCCTTGTGAAATATAATCTTCAATTAGCAGAATACATTTGTCCATAACCATATGATCACCCAGGACAATCCAGTCCATTTTTTTCTTCAGAAAAAAAAAAAAAACAAAAGCGAAGAGCCTGTCATTAGCAAAACCACATAGATATATTTTAGGTTACATAATGAACACTTCTGATGCTATCACACTGGAATTCATCTTTCATTTTCCTTGATGAGATGCCAAGCAATTTGGGAAGCTTCTTTCTTACACTAATTCATGCAAAGCATGAATAGAACAGAACATCAAGGAAATTAACTTACGAAAAATATGAAAACATAAGTATTTAGAACAAGAAAAGCTATATGACCTCAAAGACAAAACATAATACAAAAAATGTACGTACATAAATGGTCAAGTCTGATTCTTATTTAAGAAGACAGCTGTTACTACTAGAAGATACTTCTATAGTACTAAAAAAGGATTCTTAAGTTAAAAGTTCAAATAAAAAAAATCTAGGAAAAAGACTACAAGACACTGGAGGAAGAGCCACACCTCAAATATATTAAAAATATTGAATAAGGTATTCTATTTGACACAGGAAAATATTTGGGAGAAAAAGGTATTAAAAACAAAACAATCAGATTTTTTTACTTAGACACTTGCCACACAATACATAAAAAACATTATACAAGAAGGTAATATATCACAAAAGTCAGTGGTTCAAGGATTAACAATACAAGGATACTTTAATCTTTGTAGTGAAATCAACCCTCATTAGTAACATTTGAACATCATTATATTATCTTATTCTGTTTCAGTGCCCTAAGTGAAATGAGCTGAAGTTTAATTAAACATCCACTGTCCAAAGGTTCACATTACTGTTGCAACAAAAGCAGAGCTATTAATTCCAGAAAGGTCAGACTTCATTATCTGCCTCCTTCCATCGAGGATGCTTCAGGCTTGTGAAGGAGACAGAACTGCCAAGAAAAGCCAGCAGTGCTGGCATCTCTACTGAGTATGATCCACAAAACGCTGTTCCAGTTTCTTTCACTCTTGATTCACAACTTTTCACCACCACTAGAAATCTCACACGTTATTTACAAATACTGTTGAAAGCTTGACAACTGAATATAAAACTGTGTGGTATGCTGTGGACTGGACACAGGCCAGATGAATAATGGCTTTAGTGAAACATGCAGCTTGTTAAGAAGGCATTGCAATCGTGGACATTGGATCAGTTGCTCAAAAAACTTTCATAAAATGATTTTGAATTAAGGTTTCTATATGGGACATCAGCGCAGTCATATCAGCAGCACAGACCTGATGATCCCCATTTCCTGTCTTTTTCAGGGTCTCTAATAGGCCCCAGTGGATTGGAGGCAGAGCACTGTAAGAACTCAGCAAGTGTAGCTGACTTAATGGATTCTGGTTTATTACTGCAATCCTCAAGGCCCTCAAGATAGCAGGTGCAAATTTAGAATAATGAGCTGTAGATGAAATAATAATTGGGCAAGTTCTATCTTGTAATCGATCGGCAACTACTTTAGCAACAGCTGTGTGTGTATCCAAAATATATCCTGTAGTACTGTACACAGAGTGAATGGCAGCCAGGCAGTCCTCATCAGAGCACCAGCCAGCCACCAAGTCCTGCTGAAGCTTTCCAAGAAGATCTTTCCGCAGCTGGAAGTGGCCCTGATTTTCTAGCTGATTAAATAATTTTGTCACCAGTTGTCCATCTTCATTAGCAATCAGGTGTAAGTATCGCTCAAGATTGGAGGACTTCAAAATATCTACTGCTGGTGAAAAAGTGGAAATTAATTTTCTTCCCCTCAAATCATAAACACCTGTTCTTATGAAGTCAGTCAAAACATTGTTTTCATTGGAAGCACAAATACATTTTCTGATAGGAATTCCCATCATTTTAGCATAGAGAGCAGCTAAGACGTTGCCAAAGTTTCCCGTAGGAATGCAAATATCTACAGGGCTTCCAAAAGAAATAATACCTTGATGAACAAGATCAAGGTATGCAGAGGCATGATAAACTATCTGAGGAAGCAGTCGTGCCCAGTTTATGGAGTTTGCTGCAGCTAAAGCTGTTCCATATTCTACTGTGAGAAAGCCAGTAAAATCAGAATTAGTAAAGATTTGCTTTATAGCTGTCTGGCAAAAATCAAAATCAGATTTGACACCCACTGACCAAGCATTTTCTTTCTGACAGCCAATCATTTGTGATTTCTGAATTGGGCTTACTCCATCCTCAGGAAAAAAATTCACCAGAGCAATTCTCTGTTTGTCAGTGTCATGGAGACGACTAAAGCCATCTAGAACAGCACTCCCTGTGTCCCCAGAAGTAGCTACCAGAATCAAGTAATTGCAGCTTCTGGGAATGCAGTAGGCAAATAAATGTGGCACCAACTGTAATGCAAAATCTTTAAACGATGCTGTTGGTCCATGAAATAATTCAAGAAGGAATTGATTGCCTGCCAGATGCCTAACTGGAGCAATTTTAGAACAACTAAAGTTTTCTCCATAAGCAGTTTCAATAATTTCTGCCAACTTAGAAGCAGGAATATCATCAGGATGTATGCATCTTTCTAGTATCACCTGGGCTCTTTCAATGTAAGTTGCTTCTATCAGACCTTGCCATTCTTCAGCAGTGAATTTTGGAAGTCCTCTCTCAGGAACAAAGAGTCCTCCATCAAGGGCTAAGCCCTGAGTAACAATGTCACTGAAATATAATTTATGAGAGTCTTCTTTTGTACTCCTTCCAGACCTATTAGACCTCGTTGAAATGAAAGTTTCCAGTTCTGAGTCTTGGTATCTCTTCACAGCATCAAGTACCTTTTCTGCTACAACCTCTGCTGCAATATTCCCTCCACAAAGAACACGGATGTCAAACCACCTTTTGTAGAACTGCTTCCTAAACTGAAGTATGTCCTTGAGAGAAATACCAGGAGACAGGCCCACTATACGATCCATTTCCTTTGATTTCAGCCTGCTCAAAATGACTGTTGTGGGCACATCCAGATATACAACTATTCCATTTTTCTTCATGTGCTGCATGCCAGCAGCGTGCATTGGGTTGGACCCGCTAAGGGAAATTACACTTCCAGATGCTGAGAACTTCAACAGGGCTTTTCCTTCCTCCTCTAGAAATTCCTCATTACCAACATCCTGCAGCTTTTCTGACACACTCATATTCCAGGTTGTTTCAAGGACATCATCATCTATATCTATGACAGGGCAATCCAGTTTCTGGCCTACTATTCTCCCAACTGTTGTTTTCCCAGCACCTGGAGGTCCCATCAAGATAATATTTTTCTTTCCAAGAAGAGAATGACTTGAGAGCCATGATTTCCATATCTGTGCAAATGCAACAGGTCTTGAAAGCATCAGTTTTAAACACATGCTAGAAAGACTGTTTTGGGTTATTAGTCTTAAAGGCTGATATTGAAAAATGTGAAACATCTTCTGATGAGTTATTGTGCAGGTTTTCCCAAGACAACTTGACAATCCACTTAACTGCTTCAGAAAGAAAAAAAAACCACAGTAACTAGTCCTTCAGCAAACATCTAGGAAAAAACCCTCAAGGATATAAAACTTAGAACAAGACTTCAAACATAAATCCAGCTACAACTCCATCAGTGCCAAGGAGGTATTTTTCAGAGTAAGACTCATTCCCCTCTCCTGCATAGTTCCAGCTTGTTTCCACTGACAAATCCACCTTCAAACTGTCCATGTCATCAAGGTAAAAAAAGACATCCAAACCTAACACTGGAATATTGTTTGCAAATAATATTGCTTATAGGAACTCAAAATCAATTAGTTTTTTTTCTAGTAGACTTGCTTTTAACTACACATTTATAAACAGCAACTATCTTGATTAGCTTCTTGTAATCTTGTACATGTTAACAAAATATGCATTTGTCCCACCTCCCAAGAAAACTTAGATTTTTTTTTTTAATATTTCCTTTCTAAAAAAACAAAGGCAAGACCCACTTAAATACACAGGTAACTCACAGTGTTGTGCAAGAGTTGCATTCAAATCTCTTCTGAAGGGATGGCAAACCAAGCAAGGGATTTTTGAAGAACTTCTGTACTGGAAGTGTACTGAATACAATTTGAGGATAGAGAGGGCAGGAAAGAGAGAGAGTCAGAGAGAAATCATGAGGACACTACCCACAAAGAAAGTAACTAAGAAGGATGGATTTCCAACAAAGCAAGAAACTCCCAACATTGTGCTTTGTTTACTTAGAGAAATAAATACCAATATCAGCACTAATTGGAGTACGTGATTTGTCTGTGATGTTTAGAAAAAAAGGGAAAAGACTCTCAAAACCTCCCTAAAACTGAGAGGAGGGCAGGAGAAGAACATTTGCTCACTTCTATGGAAAGTTGAGCTTGCAAACAGTAAGTCTGTGTTTGTAGCCAATGCTGTGACCTGGTGGATATGCTGCAATTACAAGGCACAGATCAGAATAAAGATGGGCATATCATACTGTACAGGTTTTTTTCCTCAATCCTTACAAAGTATAAGGGGATCATCCTGTGTAGATACAATATAAGGGGTTTTCGTAATAGATATTAAAAATGAAAAACAAGCTGTGAAGAGTAATTGTAATACCCTGTATTACTCTAAAGCTGTACTGCAATAGTAACACACTCTAGTACATACAGAAATACGTATATACTCCTTTTTGGGACAGGAAGAGATCTTTATATTAAACTTGCAGATGTAAAAAAGTTATATTCAAGAGTAAATAACCCCAAACCTGGTATATTCTAGTGGCTTTATTTCTTGAATGTAAGAATCATTTCAAGCACTGTGTGTGTGAACTAAGGGAGTGAAAACCACGGGAAGCACAGTGTCCTACCTGCCATGTCCTGCTCCACTACAGATTAACTTGGAGCAGCAGTCACTTGGTGTGCAGTACGCAAATAATGGGTGTAACAGCTGGGCTGCTTTATGAATTTAAGCCATAGGTATTGATTAAAATTAACTTGAGTTAACCTGGTGCAAAATCTTAGTGAGAATTCCTTTATTCAGCTACTCATTTCAACCCATTCCGGTGCAACTCAGGTTTGCACCCACCCACATAACGCACATGAACACAGAAGCCTGCAACCAGTGAATACAACCCATTTCTTTGAAATAATTTTTTGTCCACTGACAAAACTTTAACAGTAAAAACAGCTTAAATGATCCACCCACCCAGCTTTAGATATAAACGCCATGCCAAAAGGGTGGGGTTGTTGCAGCAGAGCTTACACCCATACCTCCAGTGACATTTTGTTTTGGCAATACAGCTCGACACGGACGTGGACAGCCCCTACCTATGTTTAACCGTGACCCACAATCTTAACAACCAGCGCCGATGGCAGGCGCTCTAGTGAAAAATGGGCCTTGTTACTTGGACAGACACGAGACCAGCGCCCAAACCAAGCTCCTGCAGCGGCTCCCTGAAGGAGTCAAAGGGCGGACGGGAGGAGGGAGGGAGACGGACGGACCGCACCCACCCACCCGGCCGGCAGGGCCCTGGGCTGCGAGCTGCCGCCTCCGCTCGCCAGGGGCAGCGAGGCCCTTGTCATGTCATATCATGTCATGTCCCGTCCCGTCCCATCCCATCCTGGCCCGTCCCGTCCCGTGCCCCCGGTCCCGACTGGTTCCACCCCCGCCCCCTCGGCGCCCTCAGCGCGGCGCGCGCACGTACCGGCGGGGGCGGGGACCGCTGCCACAGGTACCGCGCACGCGCAGTCCAACGGCCCGGCGCGCCCTGGCTACCCGGCGCGCGGTACCGGGAGCAGCCGCGCCTGCGCAACCGTTCCGCGCCGGGCACTGCAGAAGGTGGCGGCGGCCCCGCCCTCATGGCGCCGTTCCCCGTAACGGGTTCCCCCGGTAACTGACAACAGCCGCCGGCCCCGCCCCGAGCCCCTCGGCGAGGCGGCGCTTCCCCATATCCAAACCCCGCAGCGGGGCAGGCACCCTGCGCCCAGAGCCCCACAAACAGGTGGGGTCTTCCCCGTACCCCGGGTCCCGCGGCCGGAGCATGGCCACGCAGAGTGCCCAGAAGGGCGCCTCTGACCCCTCACCCCGGCCGGAGCAGCCCGGCAAACCTGCCAGGTATGTGGGTGTGGCGGAGCCACTTGCAGGCAAGGTGGCTTGTTTTGGCAAGGCAATGCATTTAACGGGTAACAGGTATTAAAAGCCCCCCAAACAAACTAGTTTTTGCTTAGTTAGTCCTATGCAAAATCACTAACATCAGGAAGGACACTGAGGTGCTGGAGCGTGTCCAGAGAAGGGCAACGAACCTGGTGACGGGTCTGGAGCACGAATCCAGTGAGGAGGAGCTGAGGGAGCTGGGGGTGTTTAACCTGGAGAAAAGGAGGCTCAGGGGTGACCTTATCGCGCTCTACAACTGCCTGAAAGGAGGGTGCAGCCAGGTGGGGGCTGGCCTCTTTTCCCTGGCAGTTAGCGACAGGACAAGAGGACACGGCCTCAGCTGCACCAGGGGAGGTTTAGGTTGGACCTTAGGAAGAAATTCTTCACAGGAATGGCTGATTAGATACTGGAATGGGCTGCCCAGGAAGATGGTGCAGGTGTTTAAGGAAATCCCCATCCGTGGAGGTGTTAAAGGAAATACTGGATGTGGCACTCAATTCCATGGTGTAGTTGACAGGTTGGTATTTTGTCCTAGCTTGGACTCAATAATTCAGAGGTCTTTTCCAGCCTTATTGATTCTGTGATCAAGAGTTTACGTCTGCTCCATGAGGTGATGATTCAGTTTGGTGTCATAAGTATCATCTTGTTCATTGATAATTGACAAACACTCTGTGCACAGGAATTATGTGACATCTTTGTTATTTGCACTTCTCAGTGAGCAGCTGAAAAGTTGGGCTTTCTGATTTTCTTACTTTCCATGTGTCAGGTGTGTCCTCTGACATTGTTTCTTCTGCTTCCCTTTCTCACCTCTTACCTTAAGAATATTTTTTTTCAAAGTCTTTTACCCAGAGTTATGCAGATGTGTTGGTTTTTTTTCAAGTCCCTAATTATATATAAGAAGACTGTTAAACTTAGCATCTTCAATGAAAGGGTAATGTAGGTCATAACTCAATAGCTTTAAAGTAAGTAGATGTATCAGTGACACTCATTAGAACAAAGTTACCGTGTTTCAAGTAAAAGGATTCAGACTTGTCAGATTTGTAGTTCTGAGTCTTTTCCACATAAAAGTAGGTTTTTAAGATTTTGTTAGTTTCCATCAAGAAATGGATATAGTTTTGGACAGAGATAGTTTTGAAGACAGAGGAAGGTGAAAGGACAATATGGCGAGGCGCACACACTAAATCCATTCCTGACTTAATACCATTCAGAGATTTGGATATTCCATGACCATCAGGTTCAGTTTAGGCAAGGGATTCTTTGGCTTGGGTATAATCTGACTAAATCCTCTTCTGATCTCATTGACTTCTATTGTCACCACACTTGCTGCTTAGGCTCACAATGTGACAAATACTCAGCTGATAACAGGAGTGTTGAACCTGGTTAATAGTGTGATCTGACCAGTTTTAACTAATGCATACAAAATCTAGTTTGTTGTTTGGGGTGTTTTTTGCCAAATGAAATCAAATAAATTTCACTCTCTGCTGACTGGTACTGCTCATGAAACCACAGTAAACATCCTCATTTTCCCCAACTTTGGTATCCGAAGATGACACCTAAGGAATAGGTGTCGTCTTCTTACAGATGTATCATCTTTTTTTCCTTGCCAAATGATGAACAAATTAGATTCTGATGCTCCCCATGACCATGTTTTCTTCCTTGCAACCCTTTCTAAACCTTTGATATTGGTGTGTGGCACTGAGCCACTTTCTTGGTCTGGAAAGTCACTGAAAAGATAACAGCTGCCCCATCTCTTTGTCCTAAGGAATGTCTATAACTGTCCACAAATGATGTCTTTACCTCACGCCAGTATGTAAGAAACTCAGTGTCTTCTCATTCCAAGACTGTGAACCCTACTAGTTCAAACTTCTCAGAACACCAGTGCCTTTCTCTTCTGTGTGCTTACAATGCCACTCCTAGAAAATGGTGAGGAATACTATTATTTATCAGTTTGGCGAGTTTGTGCAATGTCTATAGCTGTTTGCCATGAATTTAACAGAAAAAAATATAAAACCTCACTCCTTATGATTAGAAGTATTTCAGGAATTACATGTAATCTTATGTACATAATCCTCTCTCTGATTTCGGAGACCAAACCTCCAAAAAGACAAAAGAACTCCACAATTTTAATGAAGTCCCCTGACATGTTCTAATGTTATGATCAAGTACAAATACCTGTATTGCAAATTTGCAGCTCATGGACAAGAGCTTTTATCAGTGTTGTTACTGTGATACACATTCAGTGGCCCAGCATTGCATAGTTTATTTTTTCGTATTTCAGTATTTCCATAGAATGGGTTGCACTGTATGTAATCTTTTTTGTTCATCTGTTTTATCCTTACTTGAAAACATGGCATCCTTTTTTCATAAACATGTTTTTTCTCTCAAAGAAATGCAGTTTTTCATGACCTTTTTTCTACCCTAAGTTAATATGACATGTTTCCTAAAAATGGACAGATCATAAAAGTACAGTGAGAGAGCCTTCTCTTCAGGAGCAGAGAGTTCTGCTTCCTAAGGCAAACATCTGTGACAGCTCAATCCTCCAGATAGAGGCAAGATGTTGCTAATCAGCTAATGATCAGCATTTGGCTTCTTTTGGAGATTTTGATTAAAGCAGACATTACCATGCCATATGCAGCATTAGACCAAAACAGCAGTGTGTGCATACCATGTGCATACAGCTTTTCATGTCTGAGCCCTTACTGATTTTCCATCAGCTGTTTCAGTGCCAAACCCACCACTGATTACCATCGTTCAGGATTGTAGCTTGTATCTGTGTAATATAAGGAATCTGCAGTGTGCTGTGCTGTTTCAGAGCAGTAACCCACCTCATATAGTCTCTCATAAGAGTCTGTAACAGATGGTTCAGCAGGAACATTGAGACAGTGATGCAGTGGACAGTAATAAGAATTCTGTACAATTCTTGACTACATTTGACATCTTTTCTCAAGCATAAATCATAGGCTGTGGTGGGTTGGAAGGGGTCCATCAGGATCACTGAGTCCAACTCCTGACCCTGCACAGGACACCCCAAGAATCACGCTATGTACCATAAGAAATTCATGCAAGCAATACTCAAGTTTATTCCCAAAATTTAGGCTTGGTTGAATTTCAGAATGTCTGTGTTCAGTATTTATATTTCGTAGTAATTTCCCCAAGTGTGATAAAACTGACCTCAGAGACACAAGAGCTGAAGGAAGAATCAAGCTAACTTCAGAACCAGAAAACTCATTTATCAGTGCACCACTAGGCCTTAGCATGGAGGCTGTGTGAATGATGACCTTTGTTTGGGAGAGAGTACTAAACAAATCAAATTAGGCTTTTACCGTGAACTGCTGCAAAAAAGTATATTCTTTGAAGAACTGTTCTGAATATTTTTCTGACCCTTAACTTCTTTATGGCTATTTTTTAACCTCTAAGGTATGTATCCAAATATAGAGAATTTGTGAAACATGAAGCAGTGAAAAATAAATCTCAGTGGAAAACTATGGGGCCAGCAAAAGTTGCAGTGCCATCTCCAAATGATTTTCTGCAGAAACATTCCAAGGAACCCAAGCTAGCACCAAGTAAGTGTAGACAGAAAATATATGCAATTTAATGTGCTTTTTTCAGTAGAGAGTTAAGTCTGTGTGTCCTACAGTACTAAGTTATGGTCAGCTATTGGGTTGTAAAAACAAACAGGAAAGTACTGGTTCATGGGGTCAGTATCAGGAAATCAGCTGTTGTAGGAATGAGCTTTGTCAGTTGTGACATTACACTTATTTTCTGGCAAAGAAGAACATGAACTCAGACAACCTGGATCAAATCATTACCTCTGGTAATGATTATGAATTAGAATTATGTCTAGTGGGAAACATGATGGGAAATAATAATTCTTAATCGCTCACTGTAAGTGAGACTACTCAGGAGACTACTGAATTTCTATTGGTGCCTTGGACAAAAGATTACACTGAAGTGGAAGAGTTTTTATATTCTCTGGAGAAAGGCTTGTGAGAAATTGTTTAGAAGGATTAGGGAGCAGCAGGAGCAGGGCTCTTCCCTATGGAGAGATGAGTCAGACCTTGAGGGCAACCACAGTGCACGCTGGGCAAAGACTCACCAAGGGAGTGCAGTCCCACTACGTCAGGCAGGCCAGCAGGGCAGGGTGGTGAGCAAAGTCTGTTCTCTCAGTGTCCCAGTGACCATCAGGCAGAATCAGGTTACAGGCCAGGTGCCTCCACTAATTCCACACAGCTCTTCAGGAGCAGAACTAAGGGCAGACTAGATGGCTGAGATTGCTCATCCAGATATTGACTGGTGCAATGGGGTTCCTGAGCCCAATGGGCTGGGGTGGATGCCCCAGGTGAGACTGTATGGGGCCATTATTGCCTAAGGGCTCTGACAACAAGGTGATAACTCTACTAAAAGGTAGAGTTATAATTACATTTGAAAAAAGTCCTGTACTATTGCCGTTAAGAGGAAATGAGTGACAAATAAGGAAAAGCCATCTGAAACAACATGGTATTTCCTAGGTTATGAAACTTCTGTTAGGCCAAACAAACTTACATCACAGTTCATTGAAAGGCAGTTCTTTCATTGTAGATACTCTTGGCTTGTACGTTTATGTAATTCTGTACATAGTTTTCCCCTTTTGAAAAGTGTAATAGTATGAAATTTCAAATCTCTTCAAGTTTATTGCTGGGTATGTTTACATGCTCTGTTCACAGAAAAAAAAGAAGAGGATGGTAAAAAATTGCTTCCATTATCAGTGCCACAGAGGACATACCGCCCAGTTACTCGGATTAAAAAGAATTTTATAAATAAAAATGCGGTTGCTGTCATCAGAGGAGTGCCTAAAAAGCCTCGACCTTTCTGTGTTGATACAAGACAGGGAGATAAATATCCTCTTGAACCTTCAGGACTTGTTCCAAAATACATTAAAAAAAAGGTAAGTTTTATTAAATTGTGTTGGAAATACTATTAGTAATGCCTATTTTAGCTTCACTATTGCATTCTCCTGTGAAATATTTATTATTCTTTTTGAGATGTTTAGATATCAAGGCTGTTCATGTTAGACTTCTTGAATTCATCAAGAAGAAATCACTGACACCAGATTTGTGCTTTGCCTTTACTCTGTTTTCATTTGCTTATGCGGTCAGCCAAAAAAAGTTGCATAGTGATTGTTCTAAAGCAATGGCATGTGTCTTACACTGGGAACCCAAGGAGTGTGTAATGAGGAGACAGAGAATTCTGTGATGAATGAAGGTTTGCTGCTTAGGAAAGACAGGCAGGGAAGAAGAGAGGAGGGTTGCCCTTTGAATGAAGGAGCTGTTTAAATGATGGAGCTCTTCTGTGGAATTGGCAACAGGCTGGTTGAGCCTGTGAGTCAGGATCAAAGGAAAGGCCAGTGGCTGTCCAAAATGTGTTTGTTTTGGAGCACCCAGTAAGGTGAGGAACTGGATGAAAATCTCTTTAAGCAACTTGAGGAAATCTTCAGACCATGATGCAGGTTCTTATGGAAGACTTCACGCTCCTTGATAGCTGCTGAAAGGGTAAGAACAACAATGGGATGAAAAAAGTCCAAAAAGCTTCCTGAAGCATGTGAGCAACAGCTTTCTTCACAGATGGTGAATGAGCCGACCAGTGGTAATGCTCTTCTGGCTCTGCTACATGCAAATGAGAAAGAATTGGTCAAGGATGTGATCATCAGTTGTAGTCTGGGTGACACAGGCCATGTAGCAGTTGCACATCCCCTCCAGCTTGGGGAGGCAGGTGGTAGTGTACTGACCCTGTACTTCAGGAGAGCAAACAGCAGCTTATTCAGGGTAACTGGTAAGTAGGACCCCATGTGAGACAGTTCTGGAAAGCAAAGAGCTTGGAAGAGCTGACATGCTTTTAAGGACAACCTCCCCTGAGTGCAAGAACAGTCCATCACCTACCCAGGAAAATAAAGATGTACCAGGAGACTGGCTTATCTAAACATGTAGCCCACGACAGAGCATTATGCAAAAAAAGAGATGACAAAAGACATAACTCATGACAGAGAAGATGCTAAAAAGAACCTGAAGCCCCTGCAGTACTTTTCTATGGCTAAACATTTATATAAACAATGCTAGTCATAGTGCTACCTGACACTAAAAGATAATGTGAATAATTTTGCATTTAGTAGAAAGAAGGTAGATTTTGATGTCCTCTGTCAGAACGAGATGAGCTTCATTTTACAAAGGTTATGGCAAAATAGATGTTTCCCCAAGAACATATGGGATATTCAGAAGTTATTTTTTTCCTCACAGAAACATATCAGTATGGGATAGTTTATCCTTCTTAACTAGTCCAATTTTCATGTATGTATTCTTGTATGTTGCAATCTTCAGCAAAAATCAGGATACAGAAAGACCTTTCAAAGAAATTCTCCAAGGAAATTCTTCCAGTCATAGAATCTGACGCCATGTAAATGTAAAATAGCTCACTGTCATAAACATGTTTCAAACTCTTTGCTCAACCATCATTTCTTATAAATGGACATTTTGGTTTCTGGATTCTGTTGTCTTCTAAGATTGTGAAAAGAAATTTAAGGGAATTGTCTATGTATTTTTCTCAGGCTACAAAGATAATCATGTTTGACACTTTTAAGAACATGGTGGTTTAGGATTTTAGTGCTCAGTAGGACAAATTGTCATTTCGAGCTATTTTTGCAAATGTAATATATTATGGATGATAGGTATCTCTTTGTTTCCTTCTTAAATCCATATATAAGGAACTTCTTCCTTCTCCTTGCAGAATTATGGTGTTACACCAAAATATGTGACACGGAGAAATGAAGAAATTAAGAGAGAGGAGGAAGAATATGAGGCCAGAGTTTTGGAGCAACTCAAGAAGAAAGCCATGAAGCCTCTATCTGAAGAAGAAAGGACAAATATTCTGAAGGTGCATATTTTGATTTAGTGTAATTAGTAACATGTCCAAAAGACTAAATAAGGTAGTGTAAGTCCATATAAATAATAAAAGTATACTATTTTGGTTTTTTGAGCGAGATGAGTGAGTTGGCTACTTTTTCACTAGATGGAGCTGTAGAACAGTTGAAAAAAAACTGGAAGGACCTGATCTAGCTACAGTTTTAATCCAGTTTTCAATTCTGTTTGATTCTTACCCACCTTAATGACTTGGAATTTCAGTGAAACTTCAAAGAGCAAAAAATCGCCAATGTGGATTTAGTGACACTTATAAATGGAGAAACACATTTTTTTTTCTAATGCATAATATTTCTCCTTTTATTGGCAGTTTCTATCTTCACATTGTGACCTCACTGATTAAAGCATTAGATTATGCTTTAAAATATGTCAAAAAAGGAAAAGAGAATTAAATTTCAATATAGTCATAGAACTATGACTGAAAATTTTGTATTTTGTCGAGCTGTTCTGGATACTGTCCTTCATACAGTTTTTACTGCACAAGACTTTCTAAAGAGAATTAATACCATAAAAGAAGTAGAGCATAGAAGGGACATTTTAAAAGTATATCCTGCCCTTGACAGGAATTTTTCCTGACCACATTTTAGACAAATTTCCTATGAAAATGAAGCTTACATGACTGTGATATCTGTTTATCAGTCTGTCCCTTAATAATGTGCTCTTAGTATCCACCTGAAACGAATTGATAGATGGACAGCTCTAAGATGCTGAATGCCCACCAAAAAAGAAAAAAAAAAAAAACTCTAGAGAGAAAACAGTGTCCAACTCACTTGCCTGAAAGACAAACTGGTTAATTGGCAAGGTCTGAAATGTCCAGCACAATGGTCTTTTGCTAATACAACAAGCAGTAGAAGCTACGAAGGAGTATGGGAGAGAGGTGAGGGTATTGCACTGACAGCAATACAAAGAACGTAACAGCATGCTGCTTTGAAGAAGATTGGGATATTTTGGTGGTGGGTAAGACTGGAACAAGCTGATAGTCCAACAAGTTAACTATGCAGCAAAAATGTATGTGCAAAAAAGGCATGGGAGTTCAACTGCTCACCATTCTGCATTTAATGTGCTAGGGTATTTTTTTAGTTGTTGAAGTTTTTAGGTTGTTTTTATTAATTCAGTATTTCTTCTATTTTTTATCTTTTTCAAAAACACTTGCACTTTCATGGGCTTACTTATACAGTTAAATTGTCAGGAGGAATTAGTGTCCCCAGGGTATGTGGCTTCTACCCAGTGCTCAGCTGTAGACATATGGGAATTCCTGTCCTTTAAAATAATTGACATTGCTATTGAACACATGTGCACTATCTGATTTGAAAGAATACATGGCAATGGATGCCTGAGACCAAAATCAAGCCTCATGATCTTACAAAAATAAAGGGGAGTAATTTGTGCCAACATTTTTTTGAACACTCCATTATGCTTACTTTGGTTGGGATTTTGGGAATAAAAGAGAATGTTCATAAATGCAGTACATATTTCTCACTGATCCAGCTTATATTAGAATTCCATATATAGAGTTGGATATTCAGTTTGTGATCTAGCCTATAGGAATAGTGGTCAGCATATTACATTGTTGGAGGAGCTGTGAGGGAGATTTTTATAGAATCATGATCTGCTTTCGATCTCTCCACTTTGTAGGGATAGAGCAAATTTGATGAGCATATTCTCTAATGTTTTAAAATTCACTGTTTTCAATTATTTCTGAGCTAGTTTTTACTAATGTACACAAAGAAGAATTATTTAAAGAATCTACAAATTACTCTTATGTGAAAGTTCTTGAGAAGATGAAATTTATTTTTATGCCTATATATTTGTAAGCTGTACCTGATGCCTGGTAGACTATGGGCTTTATCAAAGTACTTCACAGCCTTGGATAGCAAAGACAAGTACCATTACAAGACAGTAGATAAATATCCTTGTTGCTCTAAGTTTCACATGTAGCAGTACAGTTTTTAAATTTATGTAGATATTGGTAAATGAACATTGGTGGAATAGCATTTATGAACAAGACTTAGATGCTTAATATGCACATGCGAAAAGCATGAATTGCTATGCAATAAACACTGGTTTGATTTGTTAAAATATTAGTTCATACTAAAGATTACATTTTTCTTAGTGTTGGCACAAGAGTTCAATTTTTTTTCTGTTAAATCAATTCATACAGTCTACAAAAGACAAGTTTTTAAGCACAAGAGCCCTTGAGCTCTGAAGTAGAAACAACAATCTTCACAGCTAAATATGTATAAGAATAAACCCTCTTAATTTAACTTTAGTAAGTTCATCAGTTGGCTAGTCTGTGAGAAAAGCTGCTTAATAATAATGGAGGACATGAGGCTGGAAATCACAATGTGCCATAAAACCAGTATGCCAATTGAATCCAGTTTTATTTATGAAGAAGTATTGAAAACTTTAGTTCCAAGAGAGTAACTTCAATTCTTTATTTTTGAAGATACTTTGTGATATCCTCTCAGGGGACAGAACTGAGAGCCACAAACATTTTGGAGAAGTGTTTTCTCACTGATAGGCATGTTATGTTATTTACTGATTGCTGTCTCAGCTCCTTGTTAGCTGTGGTTATTAAGTTAACCCATATAATGAATGTATAGTGAATATTTCATCAAAACATCTGATGCACTGGATAAACTCTACTAAATACTCACATACATGTGGATAAGATGTGTAGATTGTGATTTTACTTTTGAGAAGAGAAAGCAAGAGAAATAGTTGTGGTAATTGCAAAGGCTATAAAGAGATATAAAGAAGGATATAAAGACAAGATTTAAATTTTATTTTTCTACCACTGTCTGGTTCCTTTCAGTGTATATTGGTGGATAAAATTGTTGCCTCTGGTGTTGATTTAACAGATTTATGAATAAGTTTTGGATTTATAGCATTTTTAATTTTTTAGATAGGGTTTTACTCTCAAGGTTTTATATATGGCGAATATGGTTTGGTTTATCTAGAAAGGTAATTTTTTGCACAGCATCATTCAAGAAAGGTAGTAGTTATTGTATTATTGTTAATAGAGTCAGTAACAGTCAGGGTTTTAGTCTAAATGATAAATAAATTGCCTATAGTTGTTACTGTAAATGTAGATTAGAAGGGGAATGCAATTATTCTGATTTTTTCAAAGTAGTTCATAGAAGTTAAAGTATTGTGGAATCAGACTGATGACCATGGTCTGAACAGAGTCTCAATTACAGAAAATTAAGCTGGTGGTGGCCTGAAACTGCTGCTGAATTTTGCTGAATTTTGGCTGGAGTCCCAAGTATTGTAACTCTTAAGGATTTAATTAATTTGGTCCAATTAAGAAGATTACACACTATTCATGTACTTGTCTATTATTTTTACACTGCAGTGACACTTAGCAAATGTAATATAAATAAAAAAACCAAGTAGTTTATGTATATACTGTTCTAACTTTAAGTTTTTCTCTTATATTTCCTTATCATGTAATGGCACCAGGCACTGAAAAAGAACTGGGAGGAAATAAATCATGCATATCAGGGTCTTCCAATACTAACAGACACCAGGTACAAGAAGATACATAAAGAAGAGCTAGAATTAAAGCTAAAACAACTGGAGCATGACATAGCAGCAATCGAGAAGCACAAAAATGTCTACATTGCAGATGTGTAAGGATTGTAATTCAGATATTGCCTCTTTTTTCCTTTCTCTCTATCCCTACATCTCCAAGAAGTGCCTCTCTAAATTCTCAGATGATACTACTCTTAATTATTTAGAAGGAAATACTCAACTAAGTATGTAGCTTCTTAGAAAAGTTGTTACATATAACTCTCATCTGTACAATTCCCAAAACATTTTGAAATAAAATTCGCAACTAAACTTTGAGTATAAACAATGAATTTAATTTATTATTCTTTGTAATTTTTATTAGCTACTAAGATTTCTATAAACATCATACAGAAAGCATATAAAACACTATTTCATATGTTTGGAGCACATCTTTTCTTGCCTAGCCAAAACAAAGGGAAATAATTGGCTGCTGAAGACAGCTTGGTAAATATAAATTCAGGATGGAATGGCTTCTGGACTACATATTAAAGAGGTGCTGTGCTTTACTCTAAAAACTTGAGTGAGTGTATTTCTAAACATCTTGGCTTCTGCACAACATTTTGTGTACTCATTTTTTGTTACTAAAACCAATTTTTAATGTGGAAACCTGTTATTATATAGACTTCACACAATACAGATACCACATGTAGCTCGCTGTGTGTTTTTACAAGTACATAATTCAGTAGTACTATAGTAAATCTACAGTTAAATTAGAAAAATGTGTTTTAACTGGAACTGTGTGTACTGTTAGAATGAAAGCAATATACAAGCATCTGAGTCAAGACTTAGACAAAAATTGTATCAGCACACTCTATTGCAATTGTCTGCATAGAAGGAAAAAATGTTTTTCTTTCCTACTGCTTAACCTTTGCTTCATAGAATCATAGATATTGTTTAGATTAGGAAAGACTTTTTTCAGTTTTTCAGAACACAGCTTTTTCTGTATGGTATCAATCACTACCACCAGCAGCTGCTGTGACATCATCACATCTGACATCAGCAAAGGATAGAGTTAAAAATTTGAAATTAACAATAAAAAGCCAAGTTTTCCTGTACATTAAGTTCCTTTCCTAAATTTGTCAGGGAATGGCTTTGAAGACTTCACAGTGATTCTAGTTTCTATTTCTTGTGCATCTTATAGTTGTCTATGACATGCACTAGGAACGTGTGGGTGAGCAGGAATGCATATTTTCTTCTTTGTAATTTATTGTTAATCAATCATGTTTATTTTTGAAGGATATAAGCTGGAAGAAAGCTGCAGATTAGTAGAATGTGGATTTAATATACTTTTTCTCAAAAGAATGACATGCCGTATATTTTGACAAAATCACACGTAATTTTTGGCACTTAATAGTATGTCACATTATCTTCTAGTAAAGTACCCAATGCCCCTCTTAAGAAATTAAAGGTAATCAGAAAAGGCTGTTTCTTATGGCTTGAAATTAAAAAAATGGATTTGACTCCAAAAGAGCATGCATTCTCACTGCTTCCCTCTCAGCTTTTACTTACTTGTATACTACAAGGCTGATTTAGGTTAGGATCTGTATTTGGTTCTTCCATTTATCATCAGTGCTATCTTTATGAGAATGTAAAGTAGGTGGTGGCCTATCCCAAAATTTGGGACAAGCACCTAGGCCACACTTGGAAACATTCATCATTCACCAGTAGAAATAACGGCTTTTAAAAATTGTCAGAAGTATATTAATATTTTATTGGGAAATTAGGAAGTGAATGGGAAGGGATGCAAAAAGTATTCCTGCTTAACAGCAGAGGACGAGACAAAAGCCAGTGTCCTTCTGTAGCTGAGTGAACTGTCACTAGTGTCTTCCAAAACTGCTATGGGGTTTTCTTCATGGGCCTCATACAGCTCTGTGTAGGTAGCTCTGCTCCAGGCTCCCCTCATGAGGCATGTGAATTGCTTCTGTCACCCCATGGAGAGGCTGTAACTCCTTTGGGTGTGTATTCCATGGGACCTGCCAACACCTCTGATTATGGAAAAAAAATATTATAGTGAAAATCATTGAAAATGCATGAAGAAAGATAATGTTCTTACCCTTTAGCTCTCTCTGGGAAGTTTTACAAAATAAATTTACAGAATCCAAAGAATATAACTCTGTATTTATATGTTCAGGAAATGTCAGCAATTGAAAGTATAATTTTCCTGAATCAACTAATATGTACCATTGGTATAACAAAACGAAAAAGGTGAATAAACTCAATTGTTCTGATAGAATTGTTCCCTCATAAAGCTACTAAATATTAACAGAAAAGTCTGTCCACAGGCTAAAAAGTAGCATTGCCAGTTGAAACATCCTTTAAATTCACTAGTCAGTTACTAATAATCAATTAAATTAGAAGATTATAACCAAAATGCTTCAGTACTTTCTAGTCATAAAATTGGTAATTTTAAATTATCCATATTAAATTGGATAACTGTAATAAGACATATACAAAGTGCAGCATGAATGCTCTATTGGTCAGTAAGAGTTACATTCCCACAAACTGAAAGTATTTCCTGTTGGAAGTTGTGCATGACAAAGCTGTGTATCTATTTTTTAAAAATAGCAACATGAAATTATGATGAATATCTTACTGGCTGTTCTTGAGAATGAAATTATTTATATTCAGGAAGGAAGGGATCAGATATGGCATCATCACAAACCGAGGGAGTTCCTGATTGTACGGCTCCGATAGAGCTGCCTCGAGCAAGCGTCAGCTGTGACAGGAGCATGTGGGCCCCATGTGGCTGATCTTGGACCATGGTGGCTTTTTGGGCTCTGCATGCATTCCTGGGGACTAAGGCTGGGACAGTTCTTCAGAACCTTCCTTGCAGAGAGGAAGGAACCTCCTTCCCCTCACAAAACAGTAAGGGCAAAATTCAGAGGGAAAAATGGGAGAGATCCCTCACTGAATTCATTTTCCATAGTCTCTGTCGGTAGTTTTTATTATAGGAGGGCATGTTCTGACCCTTTGTATAATTCTGTGGAAAATTTGTACTGCAAACTGCTGCTGTGATTACTCTGCCACAAAGCTAAAATCTAGTCCTTTCACTGGCATACATTTCAGGGAACACAGCATATCTAACAAATTCAGCCCTAATGAAGGCAGACATCTTTTAGATAAGAAAATTTCACATATATGCAAATTAAATGGAATCCTAGATAAGTGCTAGCACTACTCCACACTTTCATCCTCAGCTTTAGGATGCTTATAATATTAATAACATAATTACAGGAGAGACTGGTGGCAAACCCTGTTATTAAGGTTGTCTGACATTTCCCATAGTCAAGGAAGGCAGCTGCTGGGCCCTGCAGCTGGCTGGCATTGTCCACCCCAGGAACTAGGAGTGTATTGAGCCTGACCTAGCCAAGAAGGAACAGCCATTTCTCCCATGACTGACCATTCAAAGTGGTCACTTGACCACTGAATGCTTGGATAGTATGAAAAACCCTACAATCTCAATCTTCCTCCAGCTCCTTCTTGTCATGCAAAGTTATGTAAATAAAATATGATTAAATTCAGGGTTTTCACCTTCAAGGCTAAGCAGTGGCGTTATGATAGGAATGCAACTTGAGTTATTTCTTGTGTTTTCTTCTTTACTGTGTAAAGATCATTGATGTAAATGTGACTTCCATTTCACCAAGTTAAGAAAGACAATTTTTTTGCAGACTGTACCTCCATAAATTGTTGTAGACAGCAGACATAGCCAAATAGCAGCTATATTCTGGTCTTGATGCTGCTAGAAGAGTGAACTTCTGTTCAGTCACAGTACTAGGCTGTGGTGTTAATTCATTATTCCATGCCAGCCTCACCACTGACTCCACAGCATGGAGAAACTCACACAAACATGCAAACATTGGAATAACTTTGTCTTCAAATCTTTCCTCAAATGTCCTTTGCAATGGTGCCCACCACAAATGTAACAACAGCTGAGCTGTTGGTGAGCTGAGACTAGGATTTATCTCACTGACCTCTGCAGTTTCCTTGAACTCCTCTAGCACTGCAGCCTGCTGTTTCATGTCTTAGATTGTTATCTGTCATGTGGATCATGTATTTCTCTCTTTGCTTAGTGTCTGACATGATTTTGTCTGTTAGTGGAGCTTCTGTATGATAATAATAATAATAATAAAAAAATATGATCATGTGGGCATGAAAACCATGCAATAAAATTCATATTGCTTACTAGAAGGATCTGTTTTCCAAGAACCTTCATCTCATTTGTTTCAGCAACTGGGAAGTAGGAGTAGAAGGAAGAGAAATGAGATTTAAAGCACTTTACTTATTCCCTGGAGCAATATGATTTATTCATGTCTTTGTCATAGAATGTTTTTGAAATGCAATGGTAAATTACTTATACCTGGCTTTTTCACTGGTAACCATTAATACTGCATTTCTCATTTTTGGGATTCCTGACTTAGATAATTTGAGCCCATCTGTTTTAAATACAGGATATGTGTGCCTGAAGTTAGAACTATGAGTTGAGCCTAGAAAGCACTATGGAATAGTTTAAAAGCTACTGGTTGCTCAAAATTATTGAAATAAATGTTTAATTTAATCTTGCTAGGTGAGAGCCCCCATATAGAAAATTAAGGGGACTCGATCCTCTTTAATTCCAAGAGCTGCAGTAAAAATGGACTAATACCTCTAGAACTGTTCTTTGAGGTCCATATTAAAGGACCTCATGTTTCTTTGAGGTCCATATCAAAGCTGAGGAAGCAATGCAGTAATTTTCTCTTTGGAGGAAAAAAATCCAGTACTGTTCAACATGTGCATGCCCCAAGCACTGCACAAGGGAGAAACAACCACGTTTTGCTGTTTGCTCAGAAGGAATAATTTGTCTTTTACACAAACAATAAAATTAGAAAATGGTCCAAATCCAGCATTCCAGCACCCTCGGGTAGTGGGTCATTCTGTGCCACAACAGAGCACAGAGGCTGGCCAGCCATGAATATTCACTGTCCTATACTACAGGACAGCTTGGGACCAGACTCTGTTTTTCAAAACACTTTTGTTACTGCACTGTTTATTCTAGGCAAGCTGTGAAGTATGCAAAATTATATCAAATATAACTGAGCTATTCTGGGGGGGAAAAAAGCCCTTAAACTGTTACTTGTTTAGTTGTTTAAGACATTCAGAATTCTTGTATTTGGCAGACTTTCTCAGATTTGTTTTAATAAAGAAAAAAAAAGAACAAAAAATTAAAAAGAAGGATGAAGCCAAGTGAACAACCTCCTTTAAAAAGAAAACAAACTCTTTAACAGGTAAATTCATTACATTGGGTGTGTCCCACAATATAGTTACAACTCCCTGACTAGTTTTCATGGTCATGCATGATGGATTTGTCATAGGATATGATGTGAGCGGCATTCCTTGAAAATAATGCTTTATCATTCAAACATCAATACCTCTAAATAGCTGGTTAGGGCAAATATTTCCATAGTATTATAAGGAATATAAAGTTTATTCTAGTATTAAAGGACAAGAGGAAATTTCTGTTTGCATTTCTTTCAGCTATAAGGACTATATTAATAACATGAACCTGAAGAGCAGGAAGGGTATCTTCAGGAGCCAGGAAATTGCAAAGTGAAGCTCTCGCTGCTCTAGTTTGGCACAGTGAGATTAATAACAAACAAAAATGTAGTTTTGTATTAAAGATGTTTATCATAGACCAAATAAGTCAAAGCCCAGGGTTCTGTCAAGCAGTGCCTAACAGTGACTTGAAGGTTATAAATACTTGAAGAAACAGACTGACATTTTGAATGGCAGCTTTTAGCCATTTTCTTGATATCAAACTTGCTCAAGTTAATTTTCAAAGCCTAAGTCAGTCTCTCAGACTCAGTACAGGTTAACTGCGACTAAGCTTCCCTTGTAGATTTTAGATGCTGCAATTGCTTCAAAGCTGAACTTTCCCATTCCTCTGAACTGGAAGGTGGACAGGAGCCAGATTCGAACTTGCAGTGCCACTGTGTCACCTGCTCTAGTATGGGAGGCACAAAGAACCATGTGCATCTCTTCTGCTGCACATCTCAGGATGCTCCTTAGCCCTGCTAATGGGGCAGCTTTACCTATGGCCTCCCTGTGTTCTTGACCGTAGGGAATGGTTTGAAATGCTGTTTCATGCTCTCCCAGATGTCTGTAACACTGTCTGCCAGCCATGTTCTGCCACACTCAGGGTCTCCAGCAGCTGCTCTATGGACTGAGTAACTGCCTCAGGTAATACACAAGAACTCAAAATTCTGGAATATGTTAAAACTGGATATGAAAACAATTAGAATTGCTTCCAACATGCCCTAAAGTACTGTATATATGCTAGACTTTTAATAATCTCTTCAGTAACCATTTTACCAGAAAATGTCTTTATTTGCCACAGTTGGGGATGTGTTTGTGTGCTGTAGCTTACCTTGTAACCACTAAGAAATGCAAGTTTATGCTTGATAAGATTGTTTACAGTTCTGCTGTTCACATAACAGCTGCATCAACAGGCAGAACCAGAATAAGCTCTTACTTCATCCCCTAATTGGCAAGCTTCTACCTAGGTAAGCCGTGCCTCTTGAAATATTCTGGATTTTCATGCTTTTCTTGTCTAGTTTTGGTGTTTATATATTAAACTGAGTTGTCAAATGTTTGTTATATCTTCTTGGAAGCAGAATACATAATGCAGTTGCAAAGGTTGCTTATAGGTAACTCCATAATAATATTTGTCTTGGACTGCTTTCTTGGCATATCCCTGCCCCCAGCCTTCAGTATTTCTTTACATTAGAGTTGTAAAAGGGTTGGCATGTCCTACTTTTATCAACAACACAGTAAGAGAGGAATGGATATCTAATTATAAAGTTGTGTAAAGGCCAAAGATATAAATAAATTCACAAGGAGTTTGCATAAAGTCTTAACTCTGTTTCTCTGTGTGTCGCTTCTTCCATCTGCTCCTTTATGGCTCTTGGCTATGTGTCCAGACCTACCCAGTCCTACTTGTTAGTTTAATCTAGCCTTATTTTCTTTGTTCTTTTCCCCTTTGATCATTTCCCATGGCTGTATATCTAGAAATGTTTATTCTTTTCCTCCTATTTTTAGTTCATAAACAAACAGTTAAACAAAAATAGTAAGGACATTCTTCAGAATGTTTATAGGCTTTTTCATAGTTAAGCCTCAAATATCATGTTTTCACTAATCATATTTTGGCCCTAATTAAAATAAGTTTTGAAAGCCTATTGTTAATTAATTCATTCTATACCAGTTCATACTGTAATAAGTATACATTACTCCATTAGAAAATTCTTAGCAGCTTAATTTCCATTATGCACAAAGAACGTCACTAATTCTGGTTTCTACCAGTTCTGTGAGTTCACAGAACCACAAATTTGTCCCATTTGCAACAAAACTAAACAAAATGTATTACATTTTGTACCAATGAAAAATCTTGCATGGAGAAGAACAACTTTGTGGGCTGTGCATGTGGCTGCTGATAGCAGTACTATCAAAGTGTAGCCCAGCTAAATTTATCTGGTTTTTAATTTCCTTACTCATATTTATTGTTATTACCAAGACATGACACTTCATTACACTCCTTAAGCAAGCCCTGCAAAATTGCTTCAAGATAAGAATACCAAAACAAAGACTTGACAAACACACTCATCCAATCTCAATAGGAAGAACAAACATCTCCTTCTTAAGTTTTCCAGCACAATGCTAGAAGAATTTATTTTTTGGTGTCTTGTTCATGTTGATGTTTTTCCAAGCATTAAGCTTCTGTCTGCAGTGTAGTCAGAACTATCTCTTCTATTGAAGTAGTCTGATAAAGATTTGGTTAAAAGTACAGAAAACTCTGTAAATAGTAACCCAAATAGTCTGGAAGGTAGAAGAAACCAGTCCTCATATGGAAGTAGCAGATTGATTTGAGCTTCTAGCTGCAATCTAAATAGCTGCAGATCCATAGAGTTCAGCTCTGTGATATAAAAGTAGCAGCAGCTTTATTGGTAACTTGCTGGTAACTGATTCAGACTGTGCTAGCTTTAGAGAGGATATGGGGTTTAGGAGGGGTTCTTGCCCACATTCGGACAAGAAGAATCTTCAAATCCTGAAAAGTGATTGTGAATACAAATCAGGGCATTTAACCCAAAGTTCAGATTAAATATTAAATTTCTCAATAGTTGTATGAAATGTTGACATGTAATTGAAATGCAAATCTATTAAGGGTTTTTGTCCATTATGAAAATCCCCTATGTATTTTACAAAAATATTTTTTTTTTACTCTTTGTAGTTTTGTACAAGTCTGCATATGCTGTTTATCATATTCACTACTTATTATTTTACAGCACTGTGAACAGGAACTACTTTTTCTCAGCACACTTGAGTCTTCATTTACAGGAACCACTTTGAGGCAGATTTATTTTGGAGTGGACTTCTGACACTTTGTAAACCTGGTCTTTTGTTCTTTCAGACATGGCTATTGTAGCAATAGTTCTTTAAAGAATAGCTCCTTAATTCATCAAAAAGCAAACACACCTGGCTTCATATAAGAAACCAAGCATTAATCACAAAATAATCTTCAATTGGTCTAGTACTTAGCCAGCTTTTAATAAATGATTCATTTATAGGAGTATTCTTAGCACCAGATTCCTAGGAATTGTCCTATCAGTTCTAATATAAGTGCACTAACAGGATGCACCTTAAAACTATTCCACACTGGACACCAAACTCACGGTGCAGACATACCCAGACTGCTCCTTGGATCCATCTGTTGTGACCTACAAGTGTCAGTGACCACATTCTAGAACAGTAGTGTATCAACCTGAAATGTTTCCTGCTCGGTCAGTGAGAGCCCCTCAGGTACCACCAAGCATATTTCATTATGTCCAGGTCTCCCCTAAGAGCAACTTTTTCTTCCTTTAGTATTTTCTAGTATAGGAATGGCAGAATTCTACCAGCTGTGTATTTGACAGATTGATAACAGAAATTATAACCAACTTTCAATTTTAAGAACACGAAAAGCTCTATTTTTATCCACAGTGGGCAGAGACTGTTGGCATTTTCCCCCAAAGACAGGATACAAAAAGGATAGAGCAAGTCCAAATTTGAACTTCATATATGGGAATGTAAAGGTAGGCAATGATCTGAGTAAGCCCAGAAAAAAACAAGCTCATTCTCCTCTGAGAAGGCAGTGAGGCAGTGAAAGCAAAATATTAATAATAATTTTAACAGAATTGGAAGGGGGTGGCAGAAGGCTGTGTTGTTCCTGGTGCTTGATTTGTTTTCCTCCCACTGCACAGACAGCATAGGCAACATGGGTATGGGCTGGGGGCAATGGGATGACATAGCTCCAGCATGTGCACAATGGTGGGGAAGGAGCAGCATCTCCAGCAGACAGCGAAGACGGAAAGTATGATTACTGGACTGTTGGAAATTTGCTTTTTTCTCTCCTGGAGTATAAACAAAATCCTGTTAAAGCGGCAGTTTAAACCCCACCAGCTATATCATACTTACTAAGCCAAGCCAGGCCCCTTGGTCAGCTCTGCCCAAGCCATTCCGCCATCCCGACCGTACCTACACCTGCACAGNCTGGAGGCCGCGGCGTTGTGGTAAATGCGGAGCGCGGCCCGGTCCGCACCGGCAGCTCGCCCCCCGCCGGCCGCGGTCCCTCCCCGGTCCCCGGCCCCGCTTCCCCTCTACCCCTCGGCGCTTTGTGCTGGACCCCCTGCCCTGCCCTTCCCTTCTCCCGCTCGCTCCGGGCCCCCCGGCCGGCGCTTGGGCCGCGTCCCCTCACCCTGCACCGGTCCCGACACGCCCGCCGGCCCCGCGGCCCGGCTGCGGCTGCCGGAGGGGGCCGGGCGTATCGGGCTGCGCCGCGCTTTTGGCTTCCGCCGTGAAAACACGGTCCGGATTCGCCCCGAGCGGCTCCTGTGGCTGTGGCTGCGCTTCCCCAGGCTCCTTGAGTAACGGGGATGAGGATCCCCAGGGATCCCGAGGGGTCTTTCTCCCACCGGAACTCTGACAGGCCCCTGGGGGGTCTTTGGGCGCTGTTGAAAGCAGGTCGGGCTGGGAATGGGTAAATGATGCAAAAATGAATGAATGTGATCATTATTCTGATAGACACACCAGATTCTCCTATGAAGCAAATGCCATCACTGCCACGACCTTTAGATATGTTCTTATTTTAATGTGACATTAGGATTTTAACAGAAGATTCACTGGACAGCTGCCCAGATCATGGCCCAGAGCCCTCTGTGTTGGCAGTGGTCACACTCTGTCCACTCCAACAACCCCACCATTCCCCTTGGGAAGGACCCATCTCTATGTTTGAGCTCTGTCTGAAAACCCCACACATCCTCCACCTCTCCTGACACCTATGTAATAAATGACATTCTTAAAGTGTATATCTGTATATCACCAAAGCAACATGAGGATATTGCAAAGAAGGATATGAATGTGCACGACCATTTCCTGATGCACTGGTTTCATTTTTTTTGCCCAACTCCCTGAAAACCCAGCCAGCAGTAAATCCAGTGCAGCAACGTTTAAGTTATAAAAGCTGGACTTCCTTGATGCTCTCTTGGAGCTGAGGACTGTGCTCAAACTTCACCTGTGCTGATTTTGCCAGACAACAAAACTGGTAACATTCTCCCAAAGGTGTTGCAATTGAATGTCTTCAGCTTCTCTCTTAGGCCTCAAGAGAACACTTTTGGATACTGCCATGTATTTGTATTCTTTTTTGTATCTATTCACATCAAGTTTTTAAAGACTTAGTGAAGAATATCTGCCGGGCTATTCAAACATGCAAAGCCTGAAGTTTAAAAGTAGGTCTTTCTTTCACTGTAGGACTTTTTTTACATAGAACTGTGCCAGAGTATTTAGAATATTTATTTACTTATCTAGTTGAATACTGCTTTTTTTTTTTTTCTGAAAAAATCAGATTTTTTTCCTTCATGTTTTCAAGGTCTTTTTAAATTCTCAAACAGAATAGTAGTAAGAAATTACAGTTATTTGAAAATTGTCTTATAGCATAATATTGTGGCTGGCTTTAAGATAAACGAGAATTTCTAAGAGTAGTTGGGAAGTGCCTGTTTAAAGGAGAGAAAAATATGAAATAGGCTTATTATATTAGACAAATCATTAATTTGAAAGTACATGTGGATTTCATTCACATGTACTTTGCATTATTTGTCAATTGCCAGCAAGCACTTGTAAACAAGAACTTCCATATTATTGCAGCGTTAAGCTGTTTATGATCTGCTGTTCTAGAGAACCAGAAGGATAAACGAGAGAATCAAAAATTCATCCTGATCTTATTTCGTAAAGGACTTATTGTAACCTAAGTAAAAGTTATTGGTTTGCGTGAATTCTGAAGCAGTTTCTATCCATTTAATTTGATGTTCTGCATCACACTGAAACCATGCTATTTGACAAGAATGCAGAAGTTAGCAACACTGACAGGGTTTGCTAGTGGGTGTTTGTAATGCTTAATTAAATTGTTTCACTTTGCACTAAAATGCTCTTGAACTGACCGTTCATTGCTACAAAATGTTTAAAAAGTTTCAGCCCCCCCATGCCTGAAAAAGTAGGTGGGAAAACAGTCTTTCCAGGCTGACTACGGCCGTGGTTTTGGAGCAAGATTTGCCTCTAATTAAAAACCTCGCCAAGGAGGATATTTATAATCTCCTGTTTCTATGGAAATGAGGAACACAACTAAATAACTTTTTTTCTTTTGTGTAGTTTCAAGGCTTGTGTAAGTCAGGGGAAAAGCTTTCATTGATTCCAGTGATCTCCCAGTCATGCCCTTCTTGGCAAAACATTCAGTAGCAGTTGCCAACGAATAACATTTTTTGATGCAGAATTTTTTGGGTAGAGTTAAGAAAACATACCAGTCAAGCTGTCTGTAGCTGTCGATTAATATGAAAAAAAAAGCCCCCAAGCAGACCAAATTCCACTGGGCAGAACAGTGTTTCAGTACAGCATGAGGCGGGGCTGTGTCTGAGTTAAAGAATAGTGGAGGTGGAGGAACAGCTCAACATCAATTATGTTATCTTAGCCAAAATATTCGTGAGAAACAGTTTATTGCTCTACTATAAAATGGTAAGCAGAGGTTAGTTGCAGTGATGGTCCTTTAAGGACTATCTGTAGCAAAAATGCCATTAAGACATGCACTGCACAATGGCAAGTTTGTCAGCATTTCTCCTTTCATTCAAGATTCCTGCAGCCAAGCTGTAGACGGACAATATGTGACTTGAGGAATATGATTGTAAAGAAAAACTATTAGGTGTCACTTTTTATCCTGAACCAGTATTGAAGAAAAGCTTTGTAATGATTTCAAGATACCTTGTGAACCTTCAGATCTTGTCTTTCTTAAGGAGTAGGGAAAATGTTTGTTTTGGAGTTTGTTTTGTGTTTGTGCTGGTGACTTTGCATTTCATGGCTTTTTGAAGCCTTTCACTGTTGGCTAATTTTTGACCTTAATCTCTACTACCATTGTCTGCTGTGAGATCTAATCTTTGTATTCTGATACTTACAAAATCTATGTATATTGAGTCTGTAAAATATTTTTTCTGTAAATATATGGGTGTACAGACCACACTACTCACTACTCACTGATAGTGAGGTGAGATGCAAACATTTTGTAATCACTTATCTTTGATGATATCTAAATTAAGAATCTCACCTTTAGCAAGAAGTACAGTTTTTCACTGATTTATACAGATATCCATGAACCACACAAATTATTCTCCATGTGTGCTGTTTTATCTGTAGAGTATTTATTTATTTATTTATTTATTTGTGACTTTTAAGTAATTCTAATCTAGAAATGTACAATTGCAATATAGAATTTTATGACTTTTAATTCCACCATCTGAATCTCCCATTGGAGAATCCCTTCTTACCAGCATTTTGTGTTTGAAAGTCCTCAGAAACTTACTTTTGCCAGTAGATTAATATTAAATATTTCCTTTATCTAACCAGTTTTTTGTAATTTCAGGTGAGATTTCCCACATTCTATGAGGAAAAAACTGTAGCATTTGATGTCTGAGATATACTGAGAAGCAAAATAATTAATGAGAAAACCAAAATAGTAATTTGTAACTAGAAGAAAATATGACATAAAATGAATTCATCCAATAGAGTGTACTAGAATGCTGATTTTATATCAGTTACATAATGTCAAACACCACGAAGTGTTCTTAACAGTATGTTTGATATTCAGATTTCAGACAATTGGCCTGGATACAGTCTGGATTTGTTCACTTATCCTCAGCACTACTATGGAGATCTGGAATATGTTCTCATACCACATGGCATTATTGTTGACAGGTATGTGTAGTTTGAATGCCACTAAATAAATTGCTGGGTCAGTAGCATTATCCTTTTTAGTAAAGGCTGTCCTCCCTATACAGTGTATGTATAATCTTTGTCCTAAAATATTATAAGTTAAAAACTTGGCTATTTTTATTTAGAAATTCAAATTAGTACATTTGTATCTGTACTGGAGTTCATACACTTTTAACACACAAAGTGGTCCTTGGAATTCTTGGAAATTGCAGCTCCAAACAGTCTGAGGAATAATATAAAAAATGAAAATTCATCAAAGAAATGTTTCTTAATGAGAAGTTTTCCCCATTTTTCTCAGACTTGATAAAATATGATAAAAAACTTTTATTAATCTTCAGTAAAGTAAGTGATCCTCATTCTTACAACACTAAAAATAATTATATATTTCAGATCAAATGAGATGATCTTATATTTCTAATATCTTCTATTTCTCAAATCAAAAGTATACTAATTATTGCTACATGAATTTACTAGAGCATTAAAAATACAAAGATGTGGAGATGAAGCAACAGCCACTTCTCATACTTAGTATATTATCTTCAGTCTAGAGTTTTTTCTTGTCTGCTCCATGCACAGATTTCAGTAAAGTTCAATCAATGTATTTATGTAGCAAATTGATTTCTGTGTTACAGTTGGCAGAGAAAGAAAGAACCAGCAAACCTGAAAAACGTAATAATGAAAGACATTGGATAAATGATAGGATTATTTAATAAATTGTATCCTGTCAACAAGTCTACTCTCATTGAAACTACATCTAATTTAGAGAGCTATCAAAGAATTTTCCAGTGTGTTTACATAATATAATGCACTGAGCTGTTTTTCCTCAAAACATCAAATGACATTGACATTGCTGAGTTTTCTGTGGATATTGCATTACATCTAGAAATGACTCAGTACCCTGTTGTGGGTCTAGAAATGCTATCTTTAATATTTATTATTTACATTTATTATTAAGATTCATATTTAGTATTTTTATCTTGAAAATGTATGTAGCATTGCATGGCAGAAATGTGTCTTTTGTTTCCAGTCATCTGCCACATTGTTTGCAATGCAGAATCGTCAAAGGGAAGACAGGTTTGGTTGGGAACCCCACAATTGTGGGTTTTAATGGAGCATTTGCTCGAATATTTGCCTCTGTGTGACCTTGAACAAGTCACTGAAGCTCTTTGCACTCTTCATTTGTACTGTATAAAACAGCAAGCTGTACAAAATAGTGATAATATAAACTCTTCATAAGCTTTTTGGCTGATGTTCTATTTCTTTCTAGTATTTAGGTATATTTTTATTAAAATTGTAGGGGTAGCATCTTCCAAAGCCAATCAGCATGAAATATTTCAAATAATTCTGTTCCCTCTCTTTCACTTTATTTGTTGTTCTTGTGCAGCAACTAACATAACAAGTTAGGAGTTTGTACAGGTATATTTTATACTGATAATTCCTGTGAGGTAAAATGGAAGGCTAGATCACATTCTTTTCTCTCGAGTTTCTGACATATGTATGAGCCCAAAATATACTGAGATGTATAGCTCCCCATTTGTATACCTGGGGAATTTATGCATTTAAGGTTAACCAGATTCAAGTGCTTTGCATCATGCACCCATCACTCTGTATCTGCCTTCTGTGAGCTGGATCCAAACCCAGTCAAGCATTCGAATGGACTGTCTCGGAAGGTGGTAGAATCACCATGCCTGGAGGTGTTCAAGCAATGACTGGACATGGCACTGACTGTTACAGTCTAGCTAACATTGTGATGATCAGTCAAAGGGTGGGCTTGATGATCTTGAAGGTCTTTTCCAACCAAAATGACTTTGTGATTCTGTGATGTCAAGATACATGAATAATGTCAGTCAAGCTTTACACTCACCATAGTGTTTGTTTGTAAAGCGTACCATGAACTTAGAGCATCTGCATCTAATGTTATTTTCTCCTTGTTTTTGCCCAGGACAGAACGACTGGCCAAAGATATTGTGCAAGACATTGGAGACAATGATATTGTGGTTCTCTGTGTCCTCAAAGGTGGCTACAAGTTCTGTGCTGATCTTGTGGAGCACATTAAAAATCTTAGCAGAAATTCAGAAAGGTTCATCTCCATGAAAGTGGATTTTGTTAGACTGAAAAGTTACCACGTAAGTCAACAACTGATTTGTGTAGATTCTGGTTGAATGTTATAATAAATAGTTGAATTTTGCATATGAGATCTCCACCTCCAATTATGAGAAAAACTATGTAAAAAATATTTTTGTTTGAAAAACCTGTGAAGTTTTATTTAAAAACTCATATCCCTTATAATTTGTAGATAGCATGAATGAGGATATGAAGCATCCTTGAGCTCTATGATTTTATTTAGTCTACCTTTTACTCCTGGACAGAGAAGTATTCAAATTTTGTTCATGTAAAATGTCGACACCTATTTTGTTATCAAAATCCTCAGCAGTTCTGTCAAGTTAATTTCATGCTACTGCATTTTCCACCCCCACATAGTTTGGCATAACTACAAGGTGGTAAATCTATGTCTTCTTCTAAATGTTTAATGCTAGGTAAATGAAATGCTTTCATCTTCACAGCATGCAGTTTACATTGTAGCAAAATAAACCACCAGATGATGATAGTGTTCTACAAGAAAATGAAACAAGCCATTGAATCAAATCCAGTGTTGAAGTAATCATCAAGACCTCCTGTTATCTTCAGAGGAAATCATGCAATACTAATTCATCTGTGTCAGTGAGGATATGATAGTGAGATGACCAGCATTTTTTTAGAACCTCTAATTACAATTTCTTATTGTATAAGTTATAAATTCATATTCTACCTTGCAGTGCATGTTTCATAGTGAGGGAGCATTTCTAGAAGTTGTTGTAGAAAGGTCTGAGGAAGTTCACTAAATAAATGGAGTGATAAAATGGTGTCTTGCAGAAAAGCAACTTGCTATGTCCAGTAGTTCCCATGGTAACTCTACATCCTTTCCACAGTTTGTCTGCTGGTGTTTTCTTCTGACCCCAGTGACTATAAACTTTTCCTAACTTTCACAGATCCAGTCTGACTTTTTTTCATAGTGGAAAAAAGTGAATAACCTTTTGTAGCCATTTGGTTAGGATTTGGTCTTGGGACTTCTCTTTCAAGAATTAGTTAGTTCTATGAAGCACATGTGAAATACTAATATTAGTTATTTTCTAGGTATTCAGCAGTATTACAGAAAGAATTAATAAATGGTAATGTTTGTCTCACATAATGGCATATGGACTATTTAGTCTAGTTTTTTTGCTTAGTTACGATAGCACTTCAGTAACACTGCTGAGCAAACAATGGAATTACTTAAATTGGGTTTTATTTTGCACCTGGCATAAAGGTAATGCATGTGCTTTTCCTATAGGGTTATCTTTTATCCAGTATGAAGATATCCTGGTTCTAAAATTTCTTTCCTTGGGGTCAAACCTTATTAGCCTAACCTGTAACCAATGAGAGGCAGAAGATGTGTACTGCAAAGGTGTGGAAATCTTCACATCTTTATCTTAGGAAATAATGTAAAAGCATGTTAAATCAAGCTGAAACAGCACTAAGAATTTTATTATGCAAGGGTGCAATTACCAATACTAAGTCCTAGATGATCTTAGCATTTAGTGGCTGTGCATCTTTTGGGTCCTAACCTCATGCTGTATCAGAAAGGTAGCACTTTTCCAAGAACTAGTGCCTGCATCTGGTTTTTAACAAATTTATTCTTTTTTCTTGTATGTACTTTCAAAGAGGTGTCATGTATTTAGAGGCTGAAGCTGTCTTTGATTTAGTGCTTTGATCAGTGCTTGATACCTCTCTGGTCTTCAGAAGCTGAATGACACTGCAGTAGAAATTTGAAATTACATTAATATTGGTAGATGCAGTCCATAAGATATACACAAAGGTAATGCTGACTAAAGTACCAGGACCACTAACTGCCATCCTTTGCATCTTGAGTTACTGTTGTATCCTGTGCAATTGCAGGTTTTGGAGAATGTTCCCTTGTCAACATAGATGGGCTCAGAGCACTTGAGGAACTCGCTGTCCCTAGTCTGAGTGACTCTTTATCCCAGCTTTATATGAAACTCCCAAACCTCCCATATTAGTTTATTCTGTAATAAAATATCTCACTCAGTGTTTTACACTTTAATCAGAGGCAATAATTACAGCTTTAGAGATAAGACTCTGCTTAAAATCTTGGAGCATCACTAGTTCCACTCCTTTGCTTTCCTTTGTGTTTTCTGTTCTACTTCCTAGTAAGACTTATTCTTCTCACATTATTTATCCTGCTTCCTTTTACTAACTGTTCTCTCTTTCTCTCCTGAAGGGAGTCTTGCTGCTTTCAATATGTTTGCTTCAGACATGTCTCCCTTCCCCCCTCCAGCTGTTTAAATCCAGCAACTAATTTCAGCTCAAACTCATGGGATTTTTGTATTGTCTCATTCCAGCTTCAATACTGAAAGGTTAGTTCATTTTTAGGGGTTGTAATTCAAAGTGGGATTTCTTGGTTCAGTAGAATAGCAAAAATGGGCTGTAATTGTGACCCAGAGTCAGATCTTGGCATCACTGAAAGTACACCTTCATTACCAAGCATCATTGGAAAATGTACTTTGCTGGTTGGCATACAGAGATGATTACAGGAAAAGGAGATTGCAAATACGAGCAGTTTTACATGGCTCTTTGTTTTTCAAACCTGTCATAATATTACAGAATTTAGACTTTAGAATTTGACTTAATTAGTATGTTGGGATCTGCTTTCAGTTTAAGTAGCTGAAAGCTGGGCATGTATCTTCTTTGTTAGATTTCTTCATGCAAATGACTTGATAAAAAAAAAGCATAGTACATTTAGATTCTCTGGATATTAATGAGATGAATGGCTACTTGTACTTCCATAATCAGGATGGTTTTATCTGGTTTGTAAAATACTGTCATATGTGCCTGAACATTTTTACATTTTTGTGAGAAAATTTCCTGTATTTTACAAGGGGCAGATTAAAAGAAAGCACTAAGATGAGAATTAGAAAACATGATTTCAGGAGTAAAAAGATAGGAAGCATCATGTAGAGTTAAGGATAAGAATCAGGAAGTAAATGGAGAGGAAAATCAAATACATTTTCCAGATGGAAATCTGAATGAGAAGCAGCAGCTCTGAGTTTTAAGAGGCAGAAAACAGAAAACATACACTTTTTTGAATGAACTCAAGAGTAGCAAGGCAAGAAGTATAGTGGGTAGAGCAAGAAGCACTACAATAGTCCTCATGTGAAATATGATGATTATATAGAAAGATACATGCCAAGTTTTAGGGGAAAACACTGTATTCTGGGAACACTGACATGAGAACTGATAGAATCTATCAGCTTTTTAGCTATTAAGCTCTAAGACACTGGATTTTAACATAAGTCACAAACAGTGGAATTGGCTGCAGAGATTTTTGGATTTAAAACTGGAGGAATAAAATTTACGCTACTCTATTTTTGCCATACTGAATTTTTTTCCTGAGTGATTGTTCCTCCACAGGCAACTGGAATTCTGAAGTTAAAAATGGGTGAGGGTTTCAGATTGAAAGGAGAATTTAAAATTATTTTCAGAAGCATAGTATGTTGAAGTCAAGGATGAAAATTAAGGGTGGAAGAAATTGAGTTGGGGAATGCCATCTAAGGAGAATGTGACCCTTGAAGGAGACATGGTGGATCCAGGAATTCTGTAATATGTTTGTGATACTGAAAACTTTAGGAGATTAAAGAGCTAATTAGGGAGAATCCAGAGGGAAGTACAACAGAGACATTAGGAAGATATTTTACTAGGCTAGGGTGTTTTCAATTAAATGATAGGACTAGACAAGGATGAATGTTTGAGGATGAACCAAAAGAGAGAGTGAGCAAAAAAAATAGAAGGATGTGGATGACATAAAGAAAAGGACTGAACAGGATGTGTTTTAGTAGAAAAACATTCTATGAGAAGTGTAGCAGAAGAGTAGATTGTAAACAACAATTAGAACTTCTTTGTTCAGTCTGGAAGAGACAATTTAGGACAAGCTGAAAAGGTAAAGGTTGAATTACAGCTTGAGACAGAAGAGGATGTTCTGGCTTAGCAAGTCTGATCCCCTACTAAGAGATGCAACAATATCACCTAATCCTGTTCCATGGCTATGTCAAATGTGATCTTTAAGTCAAACCTCAATTTTTAAATGGAATTGAAAAAATTAAGAAGTAGAGGAAGTAATGCAGCCTTTCTGAAGAAGTTCCCAGCAACCTCTCAATAGAAGAGAAGGTAAATGCATGTGAATTAAGACTTCTTTAGTGGATAGATGATGGAAGCTAAAAAGAGAAGGAATCATGATAAGAGTCATTGTTGAAACTGGTGGTAGAGACTGATGGAAGAGAGGAGGAGCACCATGCACTTTTATTAGGCAGACCAGTGTGCTTTCTACATGCATTGCTACCTGTTCTTGTGAAATGTTTAGTATTCCCATATGGTTATCCATAGATATTTATCTAATTCTCCTAATTATTATATTTTATAAAATAGGTATAGTAAAGCTCACAGCTTGGGGAAGGGCAAGTGAATCTTGGTGGCATAACCTTTTTTCAGTGAAAACAATGGAGAGGTAAACTAGGAATGAGATTGTTACTTTTCCTTAAGTCTTTTGTGATTTCTTTGGTTATATGTGTGGACTTAAGTGGCAGAAGACCAGCCATATCTGTTATTTTGAAATTACATTGTTATAACAAACTCTGTAATTTTGAATAATAGCTGGAGTACTGCATCCAGCTCTGGAGTCCTCTGTGCTGCAAAGACCTGGATCTGTTGGAGGGAGTCTGGTGGAGGGCTACATAGATGATCACAGGCCTGGAGCACCTCTCCTAGGAAGACAGGCTGATTCAGTTGGGATTGTTCAGCCTGGAGAAGATGAGGCTTTGGGGGCACCTTAGAGGAGATGGCCAGTACCTCAAAGGGGCCTACAAGAAAGGTGGAGGGATATTGACAAGGCCATAGAATGATAGGACAAAGGGAAATGCCTTTAAATTGACAAAGGATAGGTTTAGACTAGATATAAGGGAGATTTTTTTTTATGATGAAGCTGGTGAGGCACTGGAACAGCTTGCCCAGAGATGTGTTTGATGCTCCAAATATGAATGAACTTTCAGATTATTATGTGGATTTGGTCAATTCATGTAATTCTTTAAAATGAGTACATTATTTATGGTTTCCAGAACATAACAAATAAAAAAAAAGTAAAAATATGACTGCTGAATTGTAATCCATGCACAATGGCTGCATTGAATTCTGTTCACAAACAAATCCATTGATATGATCTGTTTCCTCTTCAGCCTCCAGTTGTTTGAAACATATTTACAACTGTTGATTATTAGTCTTGGCATAAACAGGACTATTAGTGCTGCAAGAATCTGAAAACAAGCAACAAAACAATCATTGTTTAGTAGAAATCTGAATGTTTTTTGCTATATGAAGCCATCTCAGTAAATAGTTTTGCTAAATCTCTCTACTGCAGGAATAAGGAAATAGGGATTTTATAATGAGTAAGTTGAAAGCTTGGTAAATGTAGTAAAACAATTTGTTTTTCTGCCATTCAGGTTTCCTTCTCATGCACCAAATGAGTGTACTTAATTCCTAAAAGACTCAACAGCATGAAGCATCAGAGTATAATCAGCGTGGTATAAAATGTACAGTCCTGCTTTTCATAATAACCTGTTCTTATTCCATATAATTTTCTTGTATGTAACCTGACTTTTTAAAGATCACTATGAATTTTGCATTTAAAAATAATGTATTGAAATCATGACCCTGGAAAAGTAAGTAACCTCAAAAAGGTTATATTAATTTAACAACACAGAAGAAAAAAACTGTCTTGCTTGCATTTAGTGATTCAAGTCTATACCCAGACTCTACACCACTGTTAAAATGATTGTTTATCTCCATTCCTGTGTCACACAGGAAAACACAACTTGTGATCTGAGAAAAATTGACATCCTGAGATGAAAGATAATTCACATTAGTTTTTGCACTAACAAGTTTTCTCTTGGGCAGATTGTGAGTTCCCTTTATTTTGGTTCATGTACACAGTTTAGCTGATGATTGCATCATCTGCTTGATGCTGAGTAGCCATGGAAGAATTACAAACTGGAGCCTACCTGATAGAATGAATTCCTGTCAACTTTAAAGCCAAGTTCTACCATAATTTTACAGGACTGAACTCCAAATTATCTGTGAATTATACATTTGGCATGCAAATAAATAATTTCAGTGTAGGTTTAATTTGACAATTAGTAATTTGTGGTTTATTTAATTTGGAGAGAGGTTGTGTGCATACTAGACATTCAAAACCTAAAATATAGTCAACCTTTTTCAGATGTATATCTTTCAGTCAGCACTGTACACAGTGAACAACTTTACAGAGAATTTTGCAGCATTTTTAGCTTATTTTTAGATGCTAATGGGAAGCAGAAACATGACATAATTTAGACCATAGAAGCTACCAGTGTCAAGGATCTGGACCTTAAGTTGTTGCTGTTCTGAGAAATATGTTCTGTTGATTGTAGATGATGCTGTCAGGGAGATGTCTTACAGGCAAGTTAATGATGAGAGATTTGGGAAATCTCCTCCTAGAACTGCCAAAGGGATTTTATCTCTGTGCACTTTCCATGTCTATGAATGGACAAAATGACATTTACATCTCAAAGTAGTAGTACCTTTCTGAGTGAAAGTTCCGTGAGATACTCAAACCTGCTAAAACAAGTGAGTAAAAGGTCTTTTACAGCTCCAAGCTAAAGACACTCCCAAATCTTAAGCAGGCATTGATGCTCTGTCTGTATCTCTTACACTTCAGGTATTTTGTGAAACTTAGGAAGACTTGAGATGGTTAAGAAGCTAATGAACAATGGAAACAGATCATATTTTTTTGTGAATTTAATGTTTGGAGATGCTACAACTCACAGTTCTCCAAACTGTGTCCAAATGTTCCTTTTTCAAGTGCTAAGACTTGTTTAAAAATAGATTCTTTTTCATGAAAGAAACAAAAAACCACACCAGCAGTGTCTTACTGCAGATTATCAGCCTCAGAGATACTCAAACTTCAGAGAAATAGCTGAAAATGTGTTAGTAGTGGAAATCATCCCCAAAGCTTATCTTGCAGCTAGCTGATGAACCTTTAAAAGAAGTTCACAAAAATGTATTGAGAAGAATGGCAGTCTCTTTGGTTAAATTGTGGGTGGTGTTACAAGAATAGCAGCACAATTCAGGCACTTTGAGAGTAAACTCTCCTGCCAGATTAATCAGTACATCAGGTACAGACCGTTAGTGTCTTGGTGTGAAAACCCAGACACCAGAGGTGGGTCTTTTTTCTGATTGCATCTGCACTGGCTGGCACAGTGATCATCTCCAGTTCATTCTTCAGGGACTGCAGTGCCCTCCAGGCAGTCACACGGGCCAGCCCAGCTGCTTCTCAGCACTCCCTGTTTCAGCCCAGATGACACCACTTATGAGACACTTTCTATTTGGACTGCTTAAGTTTGCTGGGTTCATTTTTAGTGACCCAGATGCACTCATGCATCTCAGTAACCCCTGCCAGAAGGAGACTTACCAGCAGCTGGGGACAGCTTGTGGGCAGTGACTTTAGTCACCACAGTTCTTGCTGGAAAAAGGAGTCTGCCCACAGTCAAGGGATCCTTACTACCATGTGTGCAAGCCTCAGACTCACCTTCTGCTTTACCTGAGACATGCTCCTCAAAGGTACCAGAAGAAGCATGGATATTTCAACTCTAGTTACTTTTGTGAACCAGCCTAGTTTTCACAGTATTCTAAGATAAACTGAAGAAGGTCATATTATATGGAATAAAACATGGAGTTAAAAGTCAGTCTTGAAGTTTCTTAAGTCTGGAGGCAAATGGTCTCCTTTCACCTGCATGGCATCTACAGCTTCCATTTAAGGCCATGGCAGAGTTGTGAGATACGAGAGATTTAATTCATTTCTTGCTCAAAGAAAGTTTTATTTAAAATAAAACACACAGTATTTTGCTGTTGGACACTGCTTAGGGGCTTGGGATGCTCCTTCTAATGTCAGTAGGTGTTAATTTGCGGGCATAGTTCAGGAAAGGTTGTGTTAAGTCTATCATACAGTCAGTTTATCAGTTTTATCTCTAATGTAAAACTTACTCATAGAGGATGATCTTTGTAACTGTATGCATCAGATAACACACCTACACAGCACTTGAATATGTTAGCACCATCTGAATTCTTAGTGATTTTTTTCAAGTATGAGTAAGTGTTTCAGTGACTCACATATGAAAGATTTTGGGGAGCCAAACAACTCAGCCGAGGGAGAACTGAGTAGGAAGCGGCCTGATTGCCATGGGGACAGAACCAGAGCAGATGTGGCAGTGAAGGCAGAGTGATACTGAGCTGTCCTACAGCTTTTCAGAAATATCGAAGCATTGTTTTAAAGCATTTATGGGGAATATGAAAGCAAGTAACTACATGCCTTTTCAACATACTTTTAATTTTTATCTATTGTTTCCAGCTGGGTATTATCTTCCTTCATAATGATATATGAATTTTAGCTATGGAATTATTTTTTTAAGTGAAAAAAATAGTTCTCTTATATTGTGGGTTGTTACTATGTTCTTCTGGATTTCAGATCTAATGTAAACTCCATAGAGGTATTTTCTGATATTTTTTGGGAAATTTGTCTTCCCCAGGATCCTGCTTTTCTTACAAGCTATAAGGTTTTCTTTTGAAAAATGTCTTCTAATTTGAAATAAATATCTTGGATTACAGTATATTGCATAGGGGACAGCTACTATGTATAAAGGGAGTTTTAGATCTGAAGTTCCTTTTTCTTAAGGTTTTTAAATGGGTTTTTTTTGTGAGCTTAAATCTTTGGTATTTTTAAGCAATCCAGGTTCCTGGAACATCTTAACATTTAAGACTGTAGATGTTGTTAAATTGGTCACTTTTAGAACAGATTCAAAGCATCAAGGGATTTTATTAGAAGTGTCCCACTGTTAATGGTTTCAAAGAATTAGATTCCCCTGGATACAATATTTGTTGTAAAGCAGTGGTTTCTTATAAAGCCTAAAAAATTGAAGTTTAGTTTTAGTAAAATGTTTCATATTCTGCCAAAAATACACTAAGCTACTACTAAGTTATGGCATTTGCAGCAATACTATATGTCATCCTCTTTCACAGATTTTACAGTGACAGGGAGATAGGCTCTTACACGTAAGAAAGGTCTGGACCAGAACTAAATGGTTGTAAATCCTGTCGTAAAAATAAGATCTGATGAGTTTGAAAGTATTGTGATATGTTTATGCATTAGAAAAATATCACATTATTTGGATGCTAGCAGTGCCATTTAATATGTGAGTTTTTCATATATAGATCTGAAATGGGGCAATATTAATTAAAAGAACCCAGAGGGTTCTAATTTTTCTCAAGGAATTTGATGACTCCCTTTTACTGGCATCTTAAATGCTGTTTCTTAAAACAGATCATAACATGTGTAGTGCTCATGGAGTGTCACACCCCAGCAGGGCTGTAAGGCCTAAACCAAAAGGGTTTCTCTAAAGGAATATGGCTGTAACAGGAACTCCTCTGTAATTGCAGTGCTGATTAGTGTGACAGATACAAAATTCTTGTCCCTCCTAATTTGATAGACAGAAGTTTAACAGAAATTAAAATATTTAAATAAAGAAGGGACACTATAAAACAGCCTTGCAAGAAAATTCACCAAGAATATGTGTGCTGTTAAACGTTTCCAAGTTGTAATTAGCCAGGGGACTAAACACAGTGATATGGAAGAGGAAGGTATTGAGTTGTGAGATTCAATGATACACTAAGCTCAAGATCGCTGGAAGGGACTAAGCTTCTGTGGTTTTTATCAGATTCATCTTCTGTGAATTTGCTTACACCTATTTATCTGCTTTCTCAGCCTGTGGCTATTTGACAAAGTTCAAGATTTTTCTTCTATCTCCCTTTTATCACCAGATCCTAGGAACTAATGATAGTCAGGGTCAGAAGGTTAGCACTTCATGCTTATTCTAGAGAAAGCTGTTTTCTCTTGTGCTTGCAGAATCCCCAAGTGGACAGGGTTTTTAGTACAGAGCTACATACTCACTATATGATTTTTCAGAATGTTCATGCACTTTGGATCATTAATTTACAGCACAGTTTAAAAATGGGGTAAGATCATACATGTGGATCTAGTAGTGTCCCAGCTGGTATGCTAAGATCCTCTGTTGAGGCTGGGAAACATGACTTCTAGTTCCACTGCTGTAATGTTTGTGCATTTAATGCAAACAATAATTGGGCAAAAGAGAGATACTCCAGTTATTGTGGACTTGAATCCAAACTGACATTTTCCTACCTCCAATATAGTTGGCCATAGCATGATTGATGATTTTAACGATTTTTGCATTACCATAGCAGGAGAAAGATTTTCCATACACTCTTTAGCTTATGGAGCTGAGGAGGAAAAGCATCCCAAGTCTGCTATTCCAAGAGTGTGGGCTGGTATTACGTTATTATCACAAAAGGTAGACACCCTTAGCAATGCCTCCTGGCAGCCCAAAAGGGGTGCCTGAGTAGGATTATGGCACTTCTGGAGGGTATACTTCCTAAATTTTTTTTTACCTGTAAGGTTTAAAATTTATTTCCTTCCCATCTCTGGAGAAAAATTATGTGATGTGAACGTCACCTTACATGACTGAAGAGCCCTGTAAATTGTTAGTACCTTTTCTCATCCTGGAATACACACAGATTAAATTTCTGTGTTAGAAATATTATCTTAGAGAATGAAAATAAGCTAGAGTACAAGGAAATCTCAGACTGCAATCTGTGGAAACTAACCTGAGTTTTGAGGATTTGTTGTGTTTCTGATACACATACAAGCCAAAGCCTTTGTTATCATATGTTCTTGATTTCAGTTCTTGCTGATCTTTTTGAGTGTTCGGGTGCTGTTTGTGCCATATGGTTATATGTAGTGCTGCAATCTTACTGCCTTATTCTTAAACAAAATCACCCATTTAACCAATGCTAAGCAAGTATATAAAATTTAATTGCTAAATCAGAAATTTAGAAATGAAATAATTTATTGTCTAAAATCCTTAATAGCCAAGATAACTGGTCTAAATACTGCTTCAATTTATGGCAGTTTTCCCCTTTTTTAAGTTACCTTACCTTCCTTGGGTTAAGTATAGAGAAGGCATGCAGGAGTCCAGGTACACAAAAAATTACTGAGTGTCTGAACAGATGATTGCAAACAATTCCATTTTTAAGTTTAGTAACTTACCATTTCCCAGAGTGTTGTTTAAGCAGAATGACCTGCCTTGCTTTTACAGTAGGGAAGAAACATAGCCAGTTGTTACCACAGGTCAGCTGATAAGGAGTACCTTGCTGTCAATATGTTCATTGTTTGTCTTTCTCTGTCTAAAGCCAACTTCCTTATTGCAAAACTCTGGCCTTCCCTGGAACTGGATAGACTAGCCTGAATTTGAAGCAGTTCCAAACCTGAGTACTGGAGCTTTTAGTTAAGGAGTAACAAAAAGGAAGAAATAGAATAAAAAATAAATAAATCTTCAAATTAGTTATAATGTAGATCTACCCCTACCAAAGTAAAATATGTCTTATACTGTGGTAACTAGAACTCTGCTAGATATACACCTACACCATTTTAAAATTTGCTATCATCTATTATCCTGGCAATATCAAGGCCAGTCTCAGTGCAGCACAGTCAGTCGTGTGGTCAGCTCAAAGGCAGCTTTAAAGCTTTCAGAGATGTACAAAGCTGTCAGTGCTTCAGTGCACATGTACCTGTACTTTCCTGCAGGAAAGGGGATGTTCAGGCAGTGGGTGTGTGCCAGTTTACTGGATTTGATTCTCAGTTGGCTCAGCATTGTTGGATTGTTTGCAAGGTATTCAAGGCACCTCTTAAAATATATATCAGTGACACTTGACTGTTTTGAATGTGGGTGTACCCCGGAGGTTGCAGACTGGCCTTTGGTATACATTTGATTCTGGGGAAGGCAAGGCAAACTTTCCATTCTTTACTGGGAAGTGATCCATATCATTCCTACTCATTTGCACAAGTCTCCAGCTTAACAGTACTTACAAGTTGCCCTCTGAATGTTGCTACTTAAGCCTGGATAGTCCTTTTACCTGCCTGTCATGAAGACTGGGACAGCTCATGTTCTACACCCTTGAGATCTTTTGTTCTCAGCTGTTTTTCTTGTGAGAAGAAACCCAAAATTGTATTGATTCAAGTGTACTGTTGCTTTTAAATACAGCATCTTATGTACTACCACTTGACTTCCGCTGATTCACTGAGGATATTTCATAGCCCATACTTTATATATCAGTTTGGCTTTACCTATTAGCCAGAATAGATTAATCATGTAGATGCCATGCTGATATTTCCCCAAATGACATATTCATATTTTGAAGTATTTCTCAGGAGGCAGGTTGCAAAGCAATTTAGTTTCATGCTAGGATCCAAGGGACAACTGAATGGTCTGTCATTGACTTCTTTTTGGTCAAAACCTTCCTGGAAAACCCAGTTGAAGGAGATGGAATGATGGTGTGAAGTGAAAGAGCTGTTCTAATGGGAATTCTCAGGTTGGAGGATCTGCTGTATCACCCAAGGGGACAAAAGCAACATAGAACAGGCCTCATGGTCACATTCTTCTTTGTTCTGAGTTTCCCTGATGAATTTTGGGAGAAGAAGGTAACCACTTTTTTTTAAGAAATTCCATATGATCTCTGCAGACTGTAGTAATTTGATGTGTGATAATAATCTTGTGTCCATATTTCATAATTTAGTTATGCATTTAAACTGTTCTGTTAAAGCTACTTTTTGCCATGATTAAAGAATCTTTGTTTCACTGAGCCCAGTATTAATGTATTCCAGATTCTGTTTCTTCAGAAGAGTAACAGATGTTCACAGTTTGGTGCAATTTTCAGATGAGCAATGCTGTTTATAATGAATTTTCCTGAGACCACCCAACTCATTTCACTTGTAACTTGAACTATGTCCAAGTGTTGATCTCAGGAGATGTAAAAGAGATGTAATAATTGTACCCCACCCAGTTCAAAATACATGACTTAGTATAGATGGAATTTAAATATGTATACTTCCAATCTACATAGAAAGCAAAAGTTTTTATCTTGTATGCCATGAAAAATGGTGGTGGAAATAACACTCGTGCTTTAATTCATCAAGTATTCCTTGAATTAAATAAAATTATACAACAAAGATGAACAAGTGAAAAACCACAACACAGCAATTAAAACCAAAGGAATTGAGATTCATCCTGGAAAATGCAGATTTATTAAGCACAGAAAAAAAATTAGAAATGTAATATTAACTATAGGGATGAGGTGTGGGCATGTGACACAACGCATCGTGTCTTGTCAGAAGCAGCTGCAATAAATTTTGTCTTGCATTAACCAAAATATACTGTGATTTAGAGCTGTCTTTATCCAAGCCAATATATTTAGTGGCAAATATATTTAAAAAAAAAATAAAGAGAGAGTTGATAGGGTTTAGGGATTTTAGAAAGCAAGTATTGAGGAACTTTGGGTGACAGAAAATGAAGCTTCAATTCATATTTCTGTATTTATAAGAAATCTCAGAGACTCAATTATATCAGTTGGAACAAATCCCAAAGGAAGAAAGACGCTCTGAATAACTAAAGACCACCAAAATTTAACAAACAGTTCTGAATTGACATTAATTGGTACTGAATGAAACAGGTTTTTTCTTTCCTGACATTGATTGTACTTTACACTTAACATTTAGCGCAGTGTTATTTTGAGATTATAAACTGAGAAGTCAGAAATGTGCACTGAGAGGTTCCCATGGTAACCATAGTGTGCAAATTATCTATGTGAACATTATGATCAGGTAATGTCACACCGTGGTATTGAGCCTTGCTGTTTGGCAGGTATGTATTTCACAACATGAGTTAAGTGATGAATGTAGATAGTTATAAATGACGTTAAAATCAGTGATCTGATTTTTTTTTTTTTTTTTTTTTAACAAGAGAATTACTCTCCAGTGTGATACAAGGAATTTCTTTTAATTTTTTTGAAAATACCTTGGCTGCAGGGTTCTGAGCTGTGTATAGAAAAACCATATAGAAAATGATACAGTTTTTAGGCACCGTGAATGCTCAGCCTTGTCCTCTGACAGCACTGGTTCTCCAGTCAGAGCACCAGGATTTTCATAAATGTGTGCAGTTTTGTCCCAACAGGCATGTGTGAATGCAGAGATTGACGGGATGCTGTGATCCCTCTCCTCTCAATGGCTTTTGTGTTTGCTTAGCTGCTTGCCAGCAATGAAGATGCTATTTCAGCATCTTCCTTTCAGCTGAAGCCAGAAATGCCAAATGCAAAGGAAACAGTGCTGCTGTGAATACTGTTGAAAGAGAGGGTTTTTTTTTAGTGAAAAATAAATAAATTCATTAATCATTGCACCTCACTGTTATCTTTTTTCTCTTTTTCTTTTTCAACTAGCAGCTAAGGGCAAACTGCCTCTTCAGTAATTCTTATGTGCTGGTTGCTAATGAAATTCTACACTTTCTCATTTGGAAGTGAAAAAATATTTTGTCAGTGCCTTGGTTACACATGCTGTGGTAGATATTAGAAACAATCTGCTTTTTATAGTCTTATAATAGTCTTGACTTGAATACATCCCTGACTTTTGAAAAGTGACCTGTCTTGCTTTACAACAAAAGACTTACGCTTTTAAACCTGAACTTAAAATCTTCTCAATCTCCATTTTTTACCTAGTTTTAAAATAATCTTCTGAGGAAAAAAGTTGCTTGCTTTGCTGTTGTTTGGGCTTTTTTTCTGTTTTTCTTTACAAAAGCAAAAGGAATATTGAAACTTATATTAGAAAATGTATGGGATGTAACCTTCATTGCTCTAGCTCTGTTTCCCAGGAAACGGATCAGAGCAGCATGAAATTTATCTAAAGCTCCCAGATCCGGTGCAGAAAAAGTGAAGGCAGGTCAAAAAACTGTCTTTTAAAGCAATGACTGCTAAGGACCTCTTACAAAGCTGTGGTGTGAGGGTTTTGTGGAGAGTGGAGTCTGAGTAAAAGCCAGGGGGCTTTTGGTGGGTCTGCAGAATGCAAACTTGGAGAAATTCTCATCTGGGCAATTCTTCAACCTTTACTTACAGTTACTCAGGAAGGCTATATTAACTATAAGAAAATCCATTCCCATGAGGACCACAAATAGTTCCTGGGGTTGCCAGGATTGCTTGTGATTGTCTGCAAAAATGCTTGGAAGTCCCTGAACTTCTGCCACCTGGGCTGTGAGCATGGGCAGGTGTGGTTCCATCTGCACAGGGGGCAGCTCTGACCCTCCAAGTGCTGTCTCTGCTTGTCCTGCTTTGGGAGGGGAAGAAGAAGAGCTATAAACCCCTTAGTCCAGCAGATCTTTACCAACCTTGTAAATCCTGATGTCCACTATTTACCTGTGGAAAAACATTTGACTTCAGAGCACTGGATTTATGGAATAAAAGCAGAGTATTCAAGTATTGTGATTTTGTCAGTTGTTTGTAATGGTGAAGCTTCCTGGTGTTACCAGTAAACCATTGTGTCACATTGTGGTCCTGCAGCTATTATTAAAATTGGACTTATGCTATCTTCCTATGGGTAGGAAGATTAGATTAGCACATACATCAATTTGGCAAAAAAACCCACATGAACTACACTTATTTCTGCTCTTGCTTTTTCTGAAATGTTCATCTAGCCTGTCCATGATGATGTATTTTTGAATTTGCCACCTTCTTTAAGGCCTCTTTTGTCTTGCCTTAAAAGTAGGGCATCCACGAGTCTCCCTTAGGTGATCTTAACTCTGTGTTCTGCTGATAATGAACTGGAGCTAGAGCTGGTTGAGAGTTTTCCATCAGAAAGAATTTCAACTAGAAATGTCTGTAAAACATATCCAGAAAAAAATTCTGATTTTTTTTCAGAGAAATACCTTTTTTAATAGGAAAATCAAAACATATTATTCTGTTGCATTTAGTTCAACCTGGTTTGCCATATTTAAGTAATTGATCTCAAGGATTTTATCTTTGAGTCAGTTGAAAAAGAATAAACAAAGCTTTGGAAACTGTATGGCACACTGAAACTATTTTTGATAGTAAGTGATAAATTTTGCAAAACTTTTTTTCACCTGAAAAAGATGGAGTGAATTCCTCCAAAAAGAGCTGAAATGCAAGCACATTTAGCCTGTGTTTCCAAAAACTGTTCCAAACCAAGAATGTGCTTAGAAGTGTTTGGTCAAGTGCTGAGATGCTCCTATACTCCCATTTTAAAAGGGATAAATACATTACTCAACACTTGTCATATCAAGAAATTGCGAGCAAGGGAACACTATTTTTAAAAGAAAGATGCAACCTTTTCTAGTCCTGTAAAGCCCAGAGTTTGATGTTAGCTTAAAAACAACCTGGAGATGGAGGAAGCCACAGGAAGAACTGAGAGTGTGGTTTTCTTGCACAGCAATATTAACAAGCATTAGAAAATAATCATAACCAGGACTACCAAGACTAGTAATCAAGATTCAAAAAAAAAGGTAACATTTATATTTTTTTATTTTATACAGTTGTAACCAATTCCAAATATTCATCTTTCTTCTTTCAGAATGATCAGTCTATGCAAGATATGCAGATAATGGGAGGAGATGATCTTTCAAAGCTGACTGGCAAGGTTTGTTAATTTTAAATTTAAGAAAGAAAATAAATTCACTAAAAATACTTGAGAAAAGCTATATAATTTTTGTCAGATACTAATACTGGAATCAAATATATTATTCTTCTGTATTAAATTGCTGTGATGCCATTGCTGTCAGATTGCAGATGCCCAAAAAGGTCAGAATATAGCCTCTCCATCCTTGTGCAGGGATTTCCCAATAGTTATATATGTACTACCAGTGAGACTGTGGGCAAAATTTGTGCTGTAATGTTTCCCCTGAGCTTGTTGAAGTCATAGAGCCTTGTTTTTTCTGCCTCCAATGGGTGCATACAAGCAAACTGCATAGTGCATATCCCTGTTGAATCCAGCATATGAGTTTAATACCATTTTGCCTACTGCACAAAATTCAGTTGTGGAACCTTTCATTCAGAGAATCAGATGGGATTTTTTATTTCAGCATCAGGCTGGGCATATGACTGAATCTGCACTATGCTTGAGCATTGTGGTTAGGAGAGAGAGTGGTTCGAGGCAGTGAAAGACTATTTTCGTCCAACCATGGTAATACAAAGCAGTACTTTGAAGAGGAAGGAAGGCTGATTTCATTAGGCAAATGGTCTGTGTGGCAAATGGTCAGAAAACGCATTCTTTACTTATACATTAAGGCAACATAATATCTACCTTGTTATTTGTACTGTATGTGCAGTCACTGTTTTATTAGGTGGTTCTAGATAATATCAGTTCCTTCAAAGTTCTCAAATGGAGCACTAGCAAACTCATTTGTTTTGTTGTACTATAGCACACAAGAAAAAGAAGAGAAAAACTTAACTTTAAATATTTCAATATTAAATAGCTTTTGATGTAACTAGAACTGAAATTTAAAACATACTGTTTTACTCAGAATATTTTAGTGATATATATGTACTCAATTTACACTTCTAAATACTCCTACTGGGTGTTGTTTCCAAATCACCACTAAAGCGTTAATTATATTCTGGGGAAATATTAATTAATTTGCTACTTTCTAATATTCAAACACTGGAGTTACCTGTTTTTCTATGATGATTTTGCATATGTTTCTCTACCTCAGAGGCAGAACTGGCAGTGCACCTATTCATCTTATTTAACATTTATCTTTCCCAGATAGTCCAAACACTTTCCATACTTCCAGACCCAGCTCTCCTTTCCCATCTTCCAATCCTAAATTTCCTTGATTAATGGTTACAGTTATTAATATTATTTACAGACATAATATTTTCAGTATCATTTGAATTCACTGGGCAAAACATTATTTTTTGCATGAATTTTGTGTATTTATCTGAGTCCATATGTGTATGAGAGAGAAGGAAGATTTCACCCTATATAGTTAGCTAGTTAGTTTAGTTTAGTTTAGTTTTAGCTCTTACCAAAATTAAGTAAATTGTTTGTGTACAATGAAAATCCTGGTAATCCTTTTCTCAGTGGCATGGCACTCCTGTTCCCAGGTATGGAATGGGACAAAAAAATTTGGCTCTTAGGAGGCTAGGAGATACTCGGGAAGGAGGCTGAGCAGCAACATAGTTAAGGATTGCTGGGCGAGGAGGCTGGGCTCTTGGGTAGGTGTGAAGCAGCTGGTTTGGGAATAAAGGCTGTTGCTGCTCAGGAAGGGAGCCTGGTGCTGGAAGCTGGGTGCTGGAAGCTGGGTGCTGGAAGCTGGATGTGGAGGCTGGGCGCTGGAAGCTGGGTGCTGGAAGCTGGATGTGGAGGCTGGGTGCTGGAAGCTGGGTGCTGGAAGCTGGGTGCTGGAAGCTGGATGTGGAGGCTGGGTGCTGGAAGCTGGCTGCTGGAAGCTGGATGTGGAGGCTGGGTGCTGGAAGCTGGCTGCTGGAAGCTGGCTGCTGGAAGCTGGGTGCTGGAAGCTGGATGTGGAGGCTGGCACAGGGCAGGAAGGGAGAGCTGGGACTGCCCAGGGAGCAGACTCTCAAAGGGCATATTTGGTGTTTGTTTGTGTGTGGGGCTGTCTGGGTCACAGCTGATGTATGAATAATGAAATAGCATTTTCCCTATAACATGTGAGAGCAGGGTTCCCTTAAGACTTATTTTACTGTTTGAAAAGCTGGAATGCAAAGCTTAGGCTCAAATGCTCATGCTTACATATCTAAAGTTGGATATGTGAAGGAGTGGCCTTGTGTCCACAGATGCCAACTCCTCCATCTGTTGCTGACTTCAGCAGTCAATGCAAGTATTCAGCACATTTTACTAATCAGACATTTGTGGGCTGATTCAAAGCCTCCTACCTCCTTCATCTTTCCTTGAAGTGTTTTTTAGTACCTCTCTTTAGCTGCTGGCTTTTAAAACTGCTGGTTCAGTAACCATCCAGCGTCACTGAGTGAATTAGTTGAAGACTTACTCATAGAATTCAACTTCCCTGCTATCAAGCAAGCTCTGTTCTTCCTCTGCTTGGGGTACTTAATAAGAAAAGATTGTTATTACACTGAAAAATCAATATATTGAGTGAAATCCCATTAATTAACTGATCATGGAAGGTGTTTTCAAAAGCACCAGCGTGGGTTTGGAATATAAGTTCCATTAAGTTTCTGTAAAGTTGAAAAGTATCAATAAATGTAGACAGTTTTGAAACTTACAGACAAAAGATTCTAAGATTTTAATGTTGGACTGCCTTTCATTAAGTAATAATACCTGGAACCTCAGATAGCCTATAATCTGAGTGAAGAACTAAGGCATGTTCATGCTTTGTTGGTTATTGGAAAAACAGATTACTGAGTGAGCATGCTGGTATATAACTTTTTTTTTTTCCTGAAAAAGCTTGAAGAAAGCAAAAAAATTAAAAGCTAATTAAAAAGAGGCTCATAAGGATAATAGCTCTTCAGAATAATATCTCCTCTGTACTTCTCTACAATATGCTTTTGTTTATAAAAATTTTATAAGCCTGGCAAAAATGTGTAATGACCCAAACCACAAAAACGAGAAATATTAAGAGAGTTAGCATAGAGACCCGAACTGCCCAAATTGTTATCTGAAGAAAATCATCCCCCTTTTGAAATTATTCTTCTGTGAAGAAGGTCACTGAGGCAAGAATGAAGTTTTCCATGGCACAAATCATTAATTAAGGTACTTGAAGAATGAATCCTGATACAGCTTTACACTCTAAGGCTTTGTAACCATTTCTATCCAGAAAAATATAATTTAAAAAGCTCTCCTTTAATCATGTAAGTAGTGAACATAAAATTTCTCAGTATCTGATTTCATAGTTAAGTAGTTGCTTAGTTTTCAATTACTTTAAAGCTGAAATGCTCAATTGGATAAAATTTATCATTAATGTTTGAAAAGAGAAAAACAATTTGAAAAGGGGAGATAATTAATTACTGTTCAGAAATCTGATTCACAGCAAGATGGCAATGAAAATGTATGAAGATGAGGTGAAAGAATAAACAATATAACCCTGCTTAGTGTCAGTACTGTAACCATGATGTATAATACTGTAAAAATCCCTAACATATTTTCAAGTGTTTGTGACATTTGAACAAAGTAAATTTTAAAGCATCTAGAAACTTCAGTAGTTTCAGCTGTACCAGAATCGTGAGTATCACTGCCATTTATCTCTTATATTTGTATGCAAGTATATTTTGTCTGAAGAGCTTTGGGGCTGGTTTTGTAGTCCAAGGTCTCCATTGACAGGAGTCATGCTGTATACCACTTAATATGTAAAATATGTCCTGTAACCTTTCAAAAAGCTCCTATAGCACTTTGACTTGTCTCCTTGCAAATGACATAAGTTAGATAAAATCTTAAATTCAAAGTTTATATCATTTTGCAATTAAATACTAGTTACAGTTGTATAATATATTTTATGTCAAAATCAGATCCATATATTACTGTCATTGCCCCTTTTTCTTTATAGAACATGTGAACAAAAATAATAATTCTTAATTTTTAAGTTAATAAGAACTTCAAATTAAAACAGAGTAGTTTTACAGTTAGTACAATACAATTATGGAGCCAGTGAATTTCTGAAATTCTGTCAATGCTTATACTCTGTATGAATTCCCCTCGTTCATATTAAGTACATCTTTTTGACAGCCAGTGGTTTTGTCATTTTCAGAGAAGTGTAGAAGGTAATAAATACTCATCAAGAAAAAAGAAAGTGAGTGTGTTTTCTCTGCACTTCATTGTGTTAGTTTGAGCACTCCATTACCACTCTTATGGTCTCCTAAAATGGATCAGCTCATACAAAAAAGAAATCTCACTCAGAAGAAGATATCCTCCATGTAGCACTCCTCACTTCCTTCTGGTAGGATTTGTGTTATAAAATCTCCAAACTTCCTTTATATGTCTTGCCTAAATCAATTTATCCACTGTCTGCCATATTCTTGCCCAGCTTGTCATTTGGGAGGATGTTCCAGGAACATAAAGCATTCTTACTTTAATTTCTTATGCTTCTCTTTTCATTCCTATTTTACTGGACTATTTTCTATGCATGTCATAGGCTTCAGCAACAGTTCCAGGAGCTGTTTCTCTATCATTCTCCTAAATATGTTAGCAGTTCACTATTTAATAAACTATGTATGTGGCAGCTGCCTAACATAATGTTTTATTCTCTAGATTAATATACATATTATCCTCACAATTTCAAGTTTGTTTCTCAGAATTCTATTCATTCCATACTTCTTATATTCTCTCTCTTCACCAGTATTCACTGCCTTGACTAAATGTGATTTCTTCCCCTATATGCATTCCTTTCCAGAGTAACGCCCAGAAATTTGCAGAAACAATAATGCCATTCTCTTCAGAACATTATCTACATGAGAGACAGTTTATATGACAGAAAAGGTGTACAAGATTCACTATACACTTTGGAAATAGTAATTTCCCCCACTGACCTCAACATCTTACTTTATTCCTATCAGATATGCAGCCTTGCCTTTCTCATCTTTTCAAAGGTTGATTTCATGTGTCTTGAGGCATCTTCAGTACTTCTGCTTAACTGCCATCTTTAGTCATTTTGTTGTTCTGCATTTTTTCTTAATTAGATTTGATACTTGCTATTCTTCTGATGGTTGCCATCCTTAACTGTTTTTTCCAAAGCAAAAGACACATTTTTTCCTTCTCCAAACTCAATCCCCTTTCTTTGCACTTCTTTCTTAGGCAATCTATCGTGCTGTTCATCATTATTTTCTTTTGTTGCTGTTCTTGTTCTGGAGTAAGGAATTTATAAAATAACCTTTACAGCCTTCCTACCCCATTTTTCACATGGGCTCTTCTCAGCCACTGTCTGCCTGCTTCTACATCATACCTGTTCATAATCTTGTTTCACCTATGTCCAGAAAGCCCTCATCCAATTCCAGATGACCAGAAGACTGTACTTTTTCGAACGAGTGATAAAATGGGGACCTGAGTCATTCGGGCATTACCTTTAGATTATTTTTGGTAGTTTGTTCTACTTTTTATGTGCAACAGAAGGTTGCTGTGAAGATGGCTGCAAGTGGAACATGAGTGTGCACAGCATTCGCCACAATGCTAAGAACAAAGCATCAGGTCCTCCATTATGTACCCCCCTCTGTTAACTCTTGGAGATTCTGAACTTCTTTGACACAATTTAAATAGCTGGAGTTGGTACACATGGACTCTTAACACATTAACTCATTTGCTCCCATAAGCATCTGCTACTGACCAAACCAAGTGTCTGAAAAAATAGCATTTTTTGAGATATCATATCTGTCCTTCCAAGTATGCCATAAGATGTGGATAAGCCCAGCAGAAAAGATGAAAATCAGACAAATGTGACCTTTTCTAGAACCCCGTAAAAAGTTCCTAGTTAGATGTCTCATTTTACAAAAGTCTTTCATATTATTTTCTGACATTGTGATGAAGTGTTAATATCTGTGGATTTTATTCCTGTGTGCATAACATGACATTATTTCACTTCTCACAGGAGTCCTTGTAGCTTCCTTTGAACCTCTTCACTGAAATTTGATGCATTTTTCTTTAGTTATTATTTGATGGTGATTCTTTGGCGCTATGGCACTGTCATAAAATGTCTTGTTTAACCAGTGATACCTGAGGTTCCCCAAATATGATGATAAGAAAGCAAGTACTGCATGTGTGATGAGTAAACTGATAAACCATTAAAAATTGAGTTTGAAGAATCACATTATCAATTTATATATTTCTGATGATACAGAGTACACATAAAAAGGTGTCTTCAGAAAGAACCTAACTGAAAATGCACACTAGTGAATGGAAATTTAACTAAAGGGAATGAAAATACATTATACTGTTGCTTTTTATCCCCTTACGCCCATAAAACAAAACAAAAAAGGAAATAGAGATTGATAAAAAAGAGATTTTGTGGGGGGAATGTGCTGGGAGTTCTTAGGTTTTTTTACAATATGGTTTCACTCATAGAACTGGATCAATAAAAGAACTCACCTTTTTCTGCAACCGTGTATTCATGTGTACTTTGCAAGCTGGTATAACTAACAATACATTACAAGTACTCCCAAATAGTTTAAGAATAGTTCTATCCAAGAAAGAGACAGGAAGAAACTCAGGATATCAAAGGGGACTTGAAGATATAAATATTTCCATACATCCAAATTCTGCCAATCTTCTCACATTAAGGTTCATTTTTTTCCTTTCTTTTTTTCTTTCCAGGACAATTAATTGGCCTGATCACAAACAGAGCTTTGTTTAGAGATTCCTTTATTTTAAGGCCCAAACGCATCTTGTCAGAACTGGGTGATTAGAATGAAAGGTCCCAAATGACAATTTCTTCACTGTACCTACAGTGTATCTTCTGAACTACCAACAGTTTTGATTCAGAGACTTGATGGAGAAGCCTCAAGTAGGCTGAAATAGTCAACTGTCATCACTGCTAAAATAGTGGACCTAATTTTCTCTTCTGAATGTGAACAGTTTTTTGTCTTTTGCTGTTGCCTTTTTTAATACCTTTGCCTGCTGGATTGAGCAGTTTGCCATTATCAAATTTATATTGCCATATGGCTGCATATTTGCCTTTCACACAGTCATTACTTAAGCTTCTTTTAGATAAACTAATCCATCGGGAGCCTGCTGTACAGTACTGACATACTGTAGGATGTAAATGAGACAAGGTTTGAAGGTGGAATTAACAACAGGAAATTAATAGTAGGCAACCGATACAGCTGGAAGGAAGGAAATTTCAAGCATGCAGATCCCTCTGTTGGTCTAAATAGAATCAGTAAACTTCAGGCTAAGTACAGACTGGGAGAAACTCTTAATTTTAACCTAATGTGGTAATCAGACAATTTGGGATAGGAAAATCAATTGCCCTACATAATCACCTGCCCTGTGACCAGAGGGGCAGATAAAAATGTTAAGAATTCCTCTGAGCTAAAATAAGAGAGGAAATTATCAGCTGTGGAACACTGATAAATGAGTTGAAGGGCAGCTGCAGTGGAGGATTATAATGTGCTGTAAAGCCAGTATTTTATTCAGCCCATGATTTCGAGTGCAAACAGCAGTTCTGAATTTTTGTTCCCAGGCTCAGCTGTTGAAGGTATTTTGTGTTCTCTCTGAGGCTGTGGGCTGAAAGGTCAAAGTTCTTCTGTGAAAAATGTTCCCCCACTGGGAAAGGGACTGTTAATTAAATAAAAGCTATTACTTCCTGCTACAAACCTTACTTCACTCTAAGGTGTTTTTTTCAGGTCTCAAATTATTTTTCTTTTCTCAGTTTTAAGTTCTTTCTGTTCTTTTCTTTCCATTAAAGAAAAAAAAAATGTGTGCATGCTATTCTGCTGATTTAATGCTGAAACATAAAGGAGAAAATATCCTCTTTATGTACCTACCTGATTTTCTTGCTATACATGTGAAGGGCTGAGTTTGTCCTCTTAGCTGTGGTATTGCATTAAATACAGTTGTTTATTTGATTACTCAAGTATAGTTTCAGCTTTCAAGGAAATACTCCCCCTTTCTAAATGTGCAACTTAGAATTTTTACCGTGTTAAAATTTCACATTTTATATTAATTCAAAGACACAGTTTTCCCCAAAGCCTTATTCCATTCTAATGTCAAAGTACTACTATTTCATAACAATTTTCCTTTGAAAGCAGTCTTCTGAATGGAATATAAAATCCAAGTCTAGAAAAAAGAATTGTTATTCTTTTCCAGGAAGAGGAAAAATAATTTCCATAGCACTTACTACTGTCAGGCAGGAGGCATACATACTCTCATTACTCTGCTTGGTCTTGTTAGCTGACATTGTTCCATTTATTACTCACCTGTGGGAAGGTAAACAATAGAAATGTATTGACTCAGTGCTGGAGTAGTTTTCATCTTATTTAAAGTGAGGATTTCTTTTACATGTACTGTAAAAACAACCTACTTTCTTGCAGTGTATAAACTTGTGTGGCTTTAAAAGACAGTAAATGACAGATTTTCAAATTTTGCATGTTTTCTGTTCATTATTAAAATAAATTAAAATTTACCAAGAATTCCCTTTAACATGAGAGACAAATTCACATGCTATACGAGGACTGAAAATTATTTCTTCTTTATTTTACATTGTACTAGTATTTTCAAAAACCTCCTTCTTTTTCCAGGTGACCCAAGACATGCTGCTATGGGCCATTTTTACTACTGTCTAGAAAAGAATATGGAAGTGAAAGTTTTATTTTTGTGCAGATCCAGCTTATACCACAAATATTATTTCTGCTCAGTTCAAATGATCATGTGCAGAGTTGCAAGCTGTGTGTGCCCTGATTACTCCAAACCGGAGAATTTTAAACTTCACAGCACCTCTTTGCATTCAAAACCACAGAGGACAATTTTAGGGCCACTGCTCTTTAATGCTTTTATAAATGATCTGGATTCAGAAATTAAACATACATTAAGAAAGTTTGCCAATGATGCTAAAACAGGAGGGGCTATGAATTCCCTTGAAGGTAGAGGGGTCTTATAGAGAAATCTGCATAGACTGGAGAGATGGGCAATCACCAACTGTATGGAATTTAACAAGATTCTCCACCTGGGACAGGGTAATCCCTGTTGTACATACAGACTGGGGGATGAGAAGCTGGAGAGCAACACCATGTAAAGGAACCTGGGGGGTCCATGGCAGGTTGAACATGAGCCAGCAGTGCCCTGGCAGCCAGGAGATCCAAGAGTGTCCTGGGGGGCATCAGGCACAGCATCACCAGCTGGGCAAGGGAGGGGATTGTTCCACTCTGCTCTGCACTGGGAAAGCCTCATGTCGAGTGCTGGGGGCAGATTTGGGTGCCACAATGAAAAGAGGACTTCTGACTATCAGAGTGTGTCCAGAAGAGGACAACCCAGTTGGTACAAGGGCAAGACTTCTGAGGAGGGCTGAGTTCTCTTGGATTGTCCAGCTCAGGGAAGTGAAGGCTGAGGGGTGCCCTCATCACAGCCTACAACTTCCTCAAGGGGGGCAGTGCATGGGGAAGGTGCTGATCTCTCTCTCTGGTGAGCAGCAACAGGACATGAGGAAATGGAATGAAGCCATGTCAGGGGAAGGTCAGACTGGACATTAGGAAAACGTTCTCCACCAGAAGGGAGGTGGTCCGTTGCTGGAACAGGCTCCCCAGGGAATGAAGCAGGGTATGAAGCATGTCGGAGTTCCAAGAAGTGCCTGGTCAGTGTTCTTATTCATATATGGTTTAGTTTTAGGTAGTCCTGAAAAGAGCACGGAGTTGGACTTGATGGTCCTTATGAGTCCATTCCAACTTGAGAAATTCTATGACTCTATATTGCACCAGTCTACCTTCTGCCACCTTTTACCTTCTGGTAAAAAAGGTGTAAACACAGAATGAATCACAGTCATCCAAATCTATCAGCTCCCATCCATCCCTCTGATCCACCAGCAATGGAAACTGATTCTTTTGCAATGTTGATTCTTTTGCAGTGACTCAATAGGAAGGTGTTTCATTCTCTGAGAGCCAGCATCCTTTTTTATTTGGACTATGTATGAAATCTTTCCAGGACATATTTTAAAAAACTGACTGTACTCTTTCTCACTGTAAGATATATTAATGCCATTATTAGATTTCTGGATGTACTTCAAAGATTGTATTAGTGAAGATGGCTCTACTCAGAAATTAAGCCATCTTTAGTCAACATGTCAGTAAATATTCCTATTTCCTGTTCTCTGGGTTTCAAAAGTAGATAGAATCCAGAAGGCTGGATTAGTTTTCTTTTCATGTGGTTTCCTTCTTTGTAATTGCCTCAAATATATCTGAAAGAACAAAGCAGTCGTGATCTATGTGGCATTGGAGCTCCAAACACACATACTTGAGAAAAGGTCTTTTCTCTAGTGTCCTTTAGCTTCCTGTTTGTGCAGCTATCAGTTACTGCTGCAGCATCACAAGCTGATGAGTTTTACCAGTCTCCTGTGCACCAGCTCACCAGTGGATTTCACAGCGAAGCTGAATACGGTCTTCCTCATAACTGACCTTTCACAAGAGATGCTGCATGCAACCAGCTGTGCTTTTAGGATGATGTTGACATTACTGATAATGTACTAATTTGTTGTATCCATTGCATTCTTCTTTCATCCTCTGCTATCTATCCGAGCAAGGATAAGCTAGTCTGTTTCAACCAGTCTTAGTTAGATGTCACCACTATCTAGTCTTGGACACTGTATATCAAAACATTTCTTGGCAGTTTGTAGTTTGTTCCTCTACTACTCTGCTATTCCATCCCTTTTCTGAAATCTTCTATCTGTAGGTTGCTTCAACAGTAGAAAGGCAGGGGATAGGCAGCAAGACAGTCAGTTTCCCAGCACATCACATTATTTTGTAGGAGAGGGTTTGTGGTGCCAGAGGATTGGAAACCACTGAATGTCTTTGGTCTTAAGCAGCAGTTAATGACTGAAAAGTATGGTGACTTTAGACACAGTAACCCTGAATAATGAAAACAGAGATTAAAGTAGCACTCTGAACAGTTAGGATGTCTGCTTACTTATAGTTACAAAATGTTTTCATGCCTAAATATTTTATGGTGGCTTTTCAACTACCAAGTCCTTACATACAGCATTTCTCCATAGTACAGAAAATCCTCATCAGTGTTTTGGAAGTAATGAGAATGTGCATAATACAAAATAGCATCTGTGTTTTCTGGCCTAGATGACTTATGGGAACTTCAAAGGACCAAATTTCCCAATGTTTGTGATTTGCAACAGTTGGACTCCTTGACTCTATGGACGAGATATAGAGTCCACCAAAATCCTTCCTTCTCAAGTTAGTCAATAAATATGAGAACTTACACTTCAGATGAAGTCATGTGCAGATGACTGTCACTCCTGTAGCCAGACAAACCTTTCAGGCATGTCTGGATCCACATTAATCCTCTTTCCTTCATATGAGTCATTTGTGATAAGGAAACACAGACAAGATTAAATTTCTACTAGACAGACGTGTAACTGGTTGGAAAGCTGTTCTCAAGAAACAGTTAATTATGCTTCCCTGTCATACAAGATGCATTAAAGCACACTCTCCAGGGACTATACAATATTTAATTCATGATTGAAAAGATAGAATTAGCATTTAATAGTACTCATACTACCTGGAAAAATACTACAAGATATTATGATCTTAATAAATTATTTTAAGAATTTGGTTCGAAGAATGACATGTAATGACAATAAAGATGAATACCAACTTCTGTGTTTATACAGAAGTAATCTTTTGCATAAATGCAAGTGACAGAGGACTGACTCAGCAACAGTCCTGGAGACAATAGGTGGATCACAAGTTGCACATGAGACACCAGTAGATTTTTATAAAGGATGTAACTATTGTACTAGGATATATAGAAAGGAGGATTACTTAAAAAGCATACAAAGTGGTTCTTTTATTCCTCTCGACACTGGAAAAGACTTCTTTCTGGTTTGGAACACCACAACTAGAGAAGGATTCTGACCAACTGGACAGATTCCAGAGGAGAACAAAAGAGTGATCAGAGAGCTGGGAAATACAACTTGTGAGAAAATGTTGAATAAAACAGGTTGTTTAAACTGAAGAAGAGGAAACTGAGGAAATGTCTTTCAAATATAGAAGAGAAAAGAAAACAAAGCTTTTTCCATGTTCTCTTCAAAACAAGTTCAGACCAAATATCAACAGAAGTTTTCTAATTGTATTTTTGCTCTTAGATAGTGAGGTCAATTCCCTGGGAAGGTTCTGAAGTACTCATTATGTTCTAAAGAGGTTAATCAGATATCTGTGAAGGATAGTTTAAAATTTCTTGTGTAGGCCAACAGATGATGATCTTTCATTGTCTCTTCAGACCCATTTTCTATTAATGTCTATGATTTTTTTTCTCACAAGTTAAATAGTAAGGCCTACTGCTTTCTATTGGTTAACCAAAATTCCATGGTCAGGGAGGCTGCTCCCCTCATTCTGTCCAATTTTGTGATTTCCACATGCGAGCAAGCAAAAAAATCCCTACTGCCGATTTTGACAGAATAGCTGAAGCAACTGTGGTAGCAAAGAAACCTATTTGTCTGTCAATGAAATATCCCAGGACTTTGCTTTTCTTTCCATTTGTCACAGTGCTCTAATAGGTGCACTGATAGATGCTAATGGCCATGACTGGTGTCCCCTGGGGTCTCTACTCACACCTGTGGGCACAGGAACACCAGCTCAGCCCTGGGCTCTTAGTCTGTGCCTGATCTGTGCTGGGTGGGTAGTGACCTTCAGCTCAGCTACAGTCAAACCTGTACATTACTGAAAACATTGACCCAGACCCTGACTCATAGACTAACTTTGTTGAACCTGTCTCATCGCTATGGATCTGCCTGGAGGGGCACATCCATGGGCACATCCATGGGCACATCCATGGGCTGTGTTTGATCATTGTTACTCTCACTGGGCCTGGTACCTAAAAGAGTTCATTTCCATCTTTAGTTCTGGTGAAGTTCTTTCCTTGTCAACTCTTTTGCTCTCTCCCTATATCATGTATGTATGTATGTATGTATGTATGTATGCATGTATGTACGTGTGTGTGTGCAAACACATCAATATTTATGTATATCACCAGCTGCACAAGTTCTTGGGAGTGGTTAAGCTATTACTCCTGCACATTATCTTCAGGTTCCACTGACTGAATCAAGTGATTTCCATATGCCTCAGATCCAGGTGTCCTCAGTTAGTCTTCAGAAGTGTTTTTCCTACTTATGACTTCATACAGGAAGCCAGATGAGAACCAAACTGATTTTGGATACAAATGGCTTCCTTCAAAAAAATGTGTTCCTACACACCTGTCATAAGCTTCTCCCTGAACATGGTTTTGGTCTCTTCTTCTTATCCAGACAATTGACATCCATTCTTTCTTGAATGGATGTCTTGAAGGGAGAAGTTTTTAGAGGCAAAGTGTCTCCAGACTTCTGTTGTTAAGAGGTCTTTAAATTTTTGCCTTCGCAGGACTAAGTGTTTGAGATCCAAAGTTGTTTGTGTCAGCAGCTGAGAGGTTGAAAGTCAGGAGTGCCAAGCAGGATAACCACCAGTGAAACCTGTTATGAAAACACCAAAAAGGAGCCTCCCTTCAAGATTAATATACATTCCACCAGAGCTCAGTCTGAATTAGTGGCTTTCCTGAGTGGTGTCCCCATTGCTGACATTTGCTCAACTGCTACCAGGAGTTCCCTCCACACCTTTACCAAGTGTTTTGCCATTTCAGAAACATCCAGGTATAATACAGTGTGTGGTAACATGTTTCTTCAGTGCTTGATGCATGAAGTATGCCATATCTCCTTACCAAGCACTGTGAGTGTTAGGAAGAGCTGCAGTATTAATATAAATATGGATAATGTATATTTATAATTTCTGGTTTGAAGATTAAAAATTATTTACATATCAGTTAATGAAGCTGTTAAAGGTGTGCTGGTTGTGAGCATGCTCCTTTCACACTCCTTCTGTGTGTTTGAGTGTCTCTTACAACTCTCAGCCTTGGGTTTCTGTTTTGGAACAGGAAGTTACTCTCTGTGTTATGTACCTAGCAAAGCCAACAAGCCTGATAGAAAGGAAGTGGAATGTAAACTAGGCTGGTGGATACTGCATGGATACGAAACTGTGTGGTCTCGAGGTTTTGCAGGACACACAGTATGCACATGCATCTAAGAGGTGTACATTGATAGATAGATAAAGGTATTTGTGAAATAACTTTCCTCTTGCTACTGCAGGTTTCACTTCACAAAGTAGATCTTAATGCAAGATTGTAAGAGTCCATCCTTTTGACCATGTGTATGATCATGCCTACTAATAAACAGATTTTTATTTCTTCTAAAAAGGACATTATATCTTACTATTGCTTTTAGTAGAACAGAGGTCTCCTTAGACATTGTAATTCCTGGAACAGTGATGAACCATTTCAGCAAAAAGATTCAGCCTGTGTGATGATACTGTCATAAAGCTTGACATCACTGCTCCTGGCTGGACCACTTCCCTCCCCTTCAAATAATACTTATTTCAGCAGCAGTATCTGAAAAGAAAGAGGTTGCTTCACAGTTTGAGAGTGGGTGCTACAACTTGGCCTGTAATCCTTTACTGTGAGGTTGCTGGGATGTGGGTGGAGGGAGGAAGAGCATTTATTTCAGAGAAATAATATTATTGCTGTATGCACATATTAACATTGGAAATACTATTTAGTGAACTATAGGATATACTGTACTACACAGCTAGAGACACTGGAATGAAGTGAAGCTCATCCTTTTTGGATTTCTTCCATCTAATTTTATTTTCCAAAGCTACATCTATTCTTGGACAAAGAGGATAATCTAGACAGAGCTGAATTAAGTTGTGGTCCCTGACTGCAGGGCTTGCTCCTATGGCTGGCTCTTTTTCAGGGCACAAAAATGAAACAGGAAACTCCTTGTGTCCTACTGTGTTGTACATATGCACATGGACCTATCTTAATTTCCATTTTTTAAACATTTGTTTCTTTTACTATGTGAATATTGTGTAATTGTATTCCTTTTTTGTTTGTTTCTTCCAGAATGTTCTAATTGTGGAGGTAAGCTGGGTGCTTATGTCATATTGTACTTAGATATAAGTCACACAGTCAAATCATGATTGGCTGTTCAGTTTCTAAATACTGTCTATGTTTACACTTCTTTTGCTTGGTGGTGGTGAAGAGGGAGGGGGGTTGATTTGCTTAATGGCCTCTCAGTCTTTTTGCAATTGCGTGACAGATCAAACTACATTGCTATCACTCTAAGTGGTGCTCTGCCTTGTGATACCCAGGAGTCTTTGTTTCTGCATGGTCTGATTTGTCTTTCTATGGTTTCATCAACTGTTCTGCAAGTTGTTCTGTTCCTTGGAGGACAATGAATCAACTGCAGTGATCACCTGCATTTCTCAGGTGCATGACTTTGAAATAGTGGCCCTGCATATGCTTTACAGCCCCAGGGTTGTTCACAGTCTGTCTGGGAGTGTCAGTCATTCCCTCAAGTCCCCCTGGCTCCTGCATCCAGCTCTCCACCCAGCAGCGTCCCTGGGCGACAGCCCATCACAGAGCTGCAGCTGATGTACGACAACAGTGTTCAGTTGTAGAGGAAAAGAATGTATCACCTCACTGGTGCTCCAAAACCTCCTATGATTAATACAGGTGATTCTCTTTGAGAATGTTGAGTAAACAACTGGGACAGCTAGAGAGCACATTAGGATCTGTCTGGCAATTCAGACCCAGTCTGCTTGTGTCGGAAGTAAGCTGGACAGTGTAATGAACTGGATAATGTTGGAATTTCTTTTCTTAGCAAAGGATGGAAAAAAAGCCATTAGCCACAGAGATGGCTGGTTACCTGAACAGCTACTAAGAGCTCCATATTTATTCATTCCAACTGCTTTAACAGAAATTAAAAATGTCCACAGCAAGTTTTGTTAATGGTATTAAACAGAGACAAGGTGTTGCTAATCCCACCCCCAGAGTTCAAGATCAACAACTGCTCTCCATGGTCAGTTTTATAGCCAAGTACCTACTGATCTCATTGAAATGATACTGGGTATGGAAGCTCTGGAGAAATCACATTTGTACTGTGCTAATAAAACAACAAAAAGGGCAGATTTAGTCCTAACCTGGAGACATGTTGATATACTGTGATCTTGAGCATGATATGAAAAGTCCAATCCCTGCATCCTTGCATTGCCCAGTAGAGTCCTCTCCAGCCCTCTGTTACATCCCAAGTATTTGCAAAATAGCCATTTTAAAGAGGAAGTGGACAGTCCTTGAACTGATAATTTTATGAATAGAAAGTGCTTGCTTCAAAAAATGTAAGCTCAGTTATAACCTTTTTGGATATGGTTTACAATGCACTGGAAAAATAAATCATCTCTACAAAATAAGAATGTGGAACTGCTCAGTCATTGTCCAGATTTCCTCCTTTCAGCTATCCTTTGTGTTTTACTTACTTTATTTTTCTGGTTTTATAAGGATATTGTTGGAACTGGAAGGACCATGAAGGTTCTGCTTAACAATATAGAAAAATACAAGCCCAAAATGATTAAAGTGGCAAGGTGAGTAAAATAATCACAAAACTTTGTAATTAATTAGTCTAATCCAGCATATTTTTCAGTGTAGGTTCCCATTCAGAGATCCTGCTTTAATTTGATGCTGCAGTATCAAGGGGAGCTGCACAGAGGAGCTGCCTGAGTCACTTAGGGGAGGGCGAAGGAAAGGAGGGGAAATGCTTTTGTATTGCTCTGCCTTGGCAATGACCCTCCAGCCATTTCAAGACTGGCACTAGTAGACTTGGGAGGGGAATACACTCTCCTCTTCCCTGCAATCAGGAAGTTGTCAGGAACAGAAGCAGAGCAAGAACAGGGCTTCATTCACATGGCTCAGAAGATTTTTGATAAAGAGTATAGTTTTTATGTATGTTATTCAGTTACATATCTAGATTTAATTGGGGTTTATTTTATTTTTAATTACAGTTTGCTGGTGAAAAGAACATCTCGGCCTGATGGGTACAGACCAGATTGTAAGTGTTCTGAAAATCTCTACTTGACAGTAGAAAAAGTTACCACTACTTTGTCACTTGCCTTTCATAACATTCTGTGGACTGCTAGAAGCATTGTAAAATACCAAGTTGTCAATGACCCAGTTGTCAATGGATCTATGGGATGCAATGGAAGGATTTGTATAACTGTCATTTGGAAAGCCTACCCTACTTAGCTTTTCTGCAGAATGCTAACTTTACTGGGAAATTTTGAAAGGGTTTAATTTTATCAGTGGAAGGTAAGTGTTTTATCTTCTGTCTCTGACAAACAATATTGAAGAGAATGTCCATTTCTTCTTTTTCCTTCCTCATTGCATCACTTTGGAGGAGCTGCAGGATTCCATGTGAGCACAAAAGGTGTTTTATTGTGACTAAGTATTAACAAGTTTTACATTTTTTATTCAAAAGCACTACTAATTATTTAAGTATTATTATTCAAAGGGAAAACACTGATATTATAATTAAATCCCACTCCCTAAAAAACAAAGATAAATTAGGCTTTTTAAATTTCCTTCTGCTGCTCAGTTTGCCCCACATCAGCACCACTTCTCTCTAAATTATTGGTCCTTATACTGTATTACAATGAAGCTGTAAATGGAGCTGTACCAAGTGATTGCCATTTTAGACTTATTTAGAATAAATGATGTAGTAACAGGTATGTGGCTAAATACGAAAAGAATAGATCCACCTAGAAGAGATCGACCAGTATTTGCTACTGAAGAAGGCTCTGGTCAGCTGAGCTGGGGAGGAGGGTGGAAGGAGAGTAGGCAGGTGAGTACCAGGAGGCAGCATGAAGGGTCTTGATTTGGGATGTGGGAGACAGGGAAAATGTATGAAGCCAAAGTTACTTAAATGTTGGACATGGCCCTGAGGTTTTAGTCCTGTTTTCTGAACTATGATCCAAACATTTTGCTGTACAATTTTTTATACAGTGGAATGGTATTTTTAACATTTAGAATTTAATCCAGTAAATTAAGACATATATTTGAATGGATTCACTAATGTTAAACATAGAAAAGAGGCAATAAAACTACTTCATGAAGGGTAACTTTATATTTTTATGTATTAGCTTTTAAATGAAACAAATTTTATCCTTGTTTATTCATAGTGCATTGAATTTTATAAAACATCAGAGATCTCTTTTGTGAATCACTGACAGTGCTGTATCATTTCTTCACTAACCTAAATTTACAATTCCAAAGTGCCTATTACCCACAATCCCAAACAACTGAATAAATTCCTTACCTGAACACCTGTAGAACTTTTTATGTGGAACTATTTTTGTGTCTGTAAGATTGGGTTTTCCTCTAGCTATTTAGAGAACAGTTTGGAAAGAGTCTAACTTGTTTTATATGGTGCTGATATTGCACAGACCTTCACACTCAAAAGATGCATGTCTGTGCTCAGCTTCATGTGTGTGAGTTGTATAATTGAGGTGCACTGCATGCATTTACTTTGTTAAGCATGTGCTTGAATCTTCATAAGCTTGGGGCTTTAATTTAAGAAGCATTTGACATGTTTTAGTAGCATAAAATACAAGATAGATTTTGCTATTCTTAGCAGAAAATATATAGATCTCTGAAAGTTACTTCTGATTTAACAGTTTACATTTTTCTATCATTACTGTGATACAGGACAGCAGTCACCACACATATATACCAATGAAGCTTCCAAATGCAAGCAGAATTTTCCAGCTCTGATTTTGGCTTCCTTCCTCAATGTGCCAGTGATAATTTTATTCAACTCTTCTCTCCTCTGACTATTCACATCCCTGTCACAAGTACTGTGTGACTGGGAGCTACTTCTGATCATAATGTTTCAGATTCAAAAGTAACACAGCCCCAACTGACTACATACATGCAGAATTTGCTTGTTGAGAACCACACATGAATTTAAGGGCTTATAACTGCTACTGATCTTGTATTGATGGTGTTTGTTATTTGTCTCAACACAGATTATGGATTTGAAATTCCAGATTTATTTGTGGTAGGTTATGCCTTAGACTACAATGAGCACTTCAGAGATCTAAACGTAAGTTTCTTATTAGAAATATAGTTTAAAAAATTACTGATCTACTTTTCCCATATTTATTCCCATAAATATCCTGTAATTTGTCTCCTTGGGGCCCTGTGGAGGTACATCTTTGACATGGTTGGGATTTGGGATCCTTTCAGTGAGTGCAGAACTCCCTGCAAGACCTCAAATAATCCGAAGGAGTCCTTGCTCAGCACTGTGAACAGTTTCCTCCCCCTAAGAGTTCCCTAAATTTCCATCTTCTGTGAACCCAGGACTTTTCAGGTCCACCATTGCCACTGTGAGCAGAGACAGCAGCAAAAGTGAAACACAGCCACAGGTCAGACAGGTTGCCTGTCCCTTTTCTCAGAGAGGTGAGGATGGGTGAAAGATGCAAACCTTGCCTTTGCTTCTTGTGGTACTTCCAGGGATGCACCTCAAAGCTGGGAATTCCAAGTGAGAAAACTTGCTGTAGCTAGAAAATGAAATCAGAATTCACTTCCAGATGTCTGGAAAGAAAAGAGTAATCATAAGATCACTAGGTTGGCCAAGCCTAAGAATTTCTAAACAATTAATTAATAACTAATAATGTACTCAACCATGCTTTTGCAATCTGTTCTGTTTTTTTCAGCACATATGTGTTATCAATGATCATGGCAAAAAAAAATACAGAGTCTGAAGCAGTAACATCCACACCTGAGTATTTCTGTGAAGCAGAAATTTGACTGCACTCCCTCAAGCATCTCCCAGAAGAGCGATTCAACTGACTCGTATGTCTTTCAACTCAGTATAATAAGGGGTTTACTCTAGAGATACTGATGAATATTTACACAAGTGAGAGCTCTTATCTAAAATGTGAAGCATAGGAGTTTTACAGTTACTACCTTTATTAAGTATTAAAATTACCACCTAAGATGCCTTTTGACTAAGAACTTGTCTGCCTCAGGTCTCATTGTGAACACATCTTTTCTTTGCTTAGTCCCTCCTTCCACCTACTGCAATTCATGTACTTCACTGTGTTGTGTAAGATTGTGCAAAAGTGCCATTCTGTGAATGAAGATTATTTTACAAGATTTTACTGACTTTATCATCCCTTCAGTCTTGGTCAGATATGCTCCTACCAAATGGCAAGCATTATTTTGGTTTAATTCTGCTATTCGAAAGTTTCAGCTGAAGTTCCTCGTTGTGTTGCAGTTCATTACCCACTCTTCCAAAGTTTTAGCTCTCAGAATGCACTGAATTAGAGTGCAGGTCAAAATGAACCTTTGCAAGACACCATTGATTCGAAATTGGAAGATATTGTGGTTCTGGTATGTCATGTAGCCATAGATTTGACCTGTTTAATGTGCTGAATTTTCATCAAGACAAACCAATGCCAGACAGGTTTGAATTTCTGCATGGTATCCCTTTCTTCTCTAGGATACAAACAAGTATGAAAATTAACAGTGTTCTCCTGAGCTTATGTTCTTAACTAAACCTTATTAAGCACAGAAGTTTAGTCAAAAATTATTCAGTTATAATTTGATTTTTGTAGAATATCTAAAATGAGACTTTTTGTAACCCTCTTTAGTCTTCAAGAACACGTATCTGACAATGCTGAAGAAAACTTGTATAGAAAAAAAAGAAAAAATGTATAGGACAACACAGAAAGCCAGTTAATGCATAAGTGCTGTAGACTCTAAATTCCTTCATTTATAGATTGTGTTTAAGAAGTTTGTGAATTTACATTCTGTATTAACTGTGAAAAGTTTAATTCTGTGTTGAATATAAGTATTCTTAACAACTTCCCCAGGGAAACCGATGCAAAGTAAGTAGCTGTGTATCAGCAGCTTTGCTCTGAACTGTGAGAGGCAGATTGTTACTAGCTGCAGATTCCTATAAACTAATAAAGAAGCATTAAGAATATTTGTTACATTGCCCAGTTGTTTGTTTTCCCACTTCAGTGTATTTTGCACATCCCATAAAATATGGGATAAAAATCCCATATTTTAAAAAATATGCATTTACCTGGTAATCTAAACATAGCACATGTATTTATTCTGTAGCTGATAAGGTATTGTTATTTGGATAAAATCCATGATGTTAGGGGAATGAAAAAGATCAGAGAATTATGGTGATTGCTAGATAAATGCCTTAGCTCTTTTCTACTCCTTTAACTTGTATTTTAAAAGAGTTCTGTTGAAAAGCTTTCCCTCAGAGTAAATTTCTTCTGTTTTGGAGAATAATGCATACCCTTACAGAACCTAGAAGAAGCTGCTGAAGAATTTCATCATTTTTTGTTTTATGAGAGTGGTGAAGTTTTTCTTAATGTTTCTGACTGCTATGGATTTAGTAGTAATGATACACTGAATAGACTGAGATGCTTAGGCTTAGGCTTAGTCCAAGACATCCATTAGGTTATTCCTTTTTTTTTTTCCTCTCTTCTTAAAAGATCACAGTCCAATTCACCTTGCTAAATTGATCAGCTTTCAGCAACAACAACAATGTAGTGAGTTAGTGTAAAATTAGTGTGAAAATATGAAGTCCTGCAGATACACATACTTCAGACAGCATTAAAATTGTTTAATTGGAAGATTCAGATTATTAAAATCTACATGCTTAATAAAAAAGACCACATTTCTAGCAAATATGAGAACTGGAATTATTCTTCAAATTCCATGTTCTCCTGTCATCATATTTTTAACATTGTGAAAGGGCACCATACAGATTTCACTCGTGAATTTGCATGTGGAATTATACCGTGAATAAGGGGGGTGTTCTCCTCTAATGTCATATTTGAATTTTGTACATATGTGTATCTGAGCATCTCCAGGCATCTCAGCTGCTATCCACGTTACTCTTTGCTTGAAGCACTTCAACCTGAAAAATTAGTTTTCAATTCCTTTAACAATCAGACTCCAAAGTATCATTACTGCAACTGAGGGAACAGGTAATTATGCATATAAGACTGATTAATACTGGGCTTAGTATCTTTGGTGTGCTCAGAGAATTTATTGTCTTGTGTTTTGGTAACAGTGTTGATTCCACTCCTTTAACTAAAAGGCCGCTAAATATTTTTTCAGTTGTGGTTTCACACTATGACCCACAAAGCTATGTTTGGGGTTTTTTTAATCAGTTCAGCAACATCTGTTACTTAAGAGAAGAAGATGTTCTTTAAAATCCATTATTTCCCTTGGACATTGTGTTTATGGGTGGGCTTCCTTTTTTATTTCAGTTTTTCTTCTTGTGCACTTAACACCAGCATCTTTTCCCCACTTGTTGAATACAAATTGGCATAGACACTAATTTTGTTTAAAGTGATGTAAATACTTATCAGCCATCAGGTTTTAGACTTTATTCAGTCCATCTATGTCTGTTTCCAAAAGAGCCAGAAGTGATTTTCTGGAGAGAAGGTCAAAGTAGGAAGAATAATTCCTGCACCTTGGTTGACTGACTATAAATTAGGATTTCATGTTGCAAACCATAGATATGGCCTGAATATCTACTAATTTCTGCCTAAAAAATAGAATTTAAATAGTCTAGGTGGTCCGTAATTAAGATATTTTTTCAATTGAATCAGCTGCTGCACTATTCTACTTAGAGCTGAACAACGTAGAAAATAGTGTGTTTGTTTGATTGCTTACTATTAGTGTTATATTTCTTGACCATGTTATGTTAATCCTCAAAGTTATTTTATCAAAATGTTATTAATAAATTTGTATAATGTAAAATTCCAAGATTTCCCCCAAAACACAATACTAACTGTATGTGATATTCAGCTGCAGAACAGTTTCTGATCTGTGAAACAGTCAAATTATCACAGGGTACACACAGTAAAATGATTGACTTTGAGAGGTACTTACGTCATTTGTCGTCATTACTGTTCAGTGGTAAGAATAAGATTTAATTAAATAAAAATATTGAGAATTCTAAATTTTAATATTTCTTTATACTGAAGAAGATAAAAGCTGAAGCAGCTTCTCTGCGTATCTTGCATTTTGATTTTCTCAGATAACATAGCAGTGAACAGCCCTATTGTAATCAAATTTATTACACATGCAAACTGTAATTGATTCTAGCTACCTTGAAAATTTTAATTTTCAGTTTCAGCTAAATATGAGAAAACCAGTACAGGGTTGTGTAGCAGGAGACAGAGGAATTCCTTGCCCTTTTGTAAAACCATCATATTTGAGGATGTCTTTTCCTTCTTTTACCTTTTTAAACGTTTTCCAAAACCTCACATAGTCTAAATATAAGGACCCGAGATGAATGCAATATCTCAGTGTACTGGGAAAGGTATCTTAAATTATTTTTCTCCTTAACTTGGAGGGAGAAATGTAGATATATCAGTTAATGTAGGTGTGTGTTACCAGTTCAGTCTTCCAAAAGTTAGCTCTGGCTGTACTCTCCTGATGACTAAGGGGCTGATTCAGCCTCTTCCTGTGCTTGTCTCAGTGTCCCCATTTGAAACCTTGTAGGTGAGAGAAGCAGGGTGTCGGGTGCTTTAGCCTGACAAATTTCAAAATTTTGAGAATATAGCAGAGGGAAAATAAAAGCTTGTATCCTAATTTCATACACTTTTCACAGTTTTTTTCACACTCACTGTTTTAATGCCACATGCCTTCCTCTGGGAAGGCAGCCACATACAGCTATCCCAGTACCTGGCTGAAATGTTTGTACCACTAGGGAATGACTGCTGTGCATGCCAGGGATATTCAGAGCAGTGACAGCACCACAGCAACACTTGGCCAGATAGAAAAGTTTGATCACAAGCCATAAACTATACTGTGGGATTATTCTGTAGTGTTAAAAGGATAATTATTTGTTAAGAAACAGCAATATTATGCACTTATAAATGGTTAGAAGGGGAAGACACCTCAAAAAAAGAAGGCAGTACAAACATACTGAGGAAAGGTTGTGCTTTATTTTGCAGAAAACACACAAAAACTTTTTAGAAGGGAAAAAAGGAGACATCAGATCTGGGTGAGGCTCCGTAAGCCCTTTGAAGGCTGTCAGCTGTAGTTTGGATGCTTGTGCTGTTATGCAGAACTGGCTGACCCTGCCTTCCTTTCTGTCAATAAACCAGTGCTTGGTTTCTTTGTACCTTCACATGAACACATGCGTATCCGCAGCTGAACTTTTCACTGCTGCCAGCAGTTGTTTTGGAACACCAAGGGGTTTCCAAATGCAGAAATTTAGATTCAATTAGTTAAATACTTGCTGTCAAGCCTCGTTCCTTCTGCTGCTGCATGGAGCAATGAACTACTGACAAACTATTGGAGGCTGCAGTACAGAAATTTATGTCTAATACTAAGTTTTGGATACTGTTCAGAGGATGACCTTTAGTTTGTTTCAGGAGTGGCATGAAAATTTTCCTCTGTTTTTCCATAGTAGAAAGAGACAAAAATTATTTGTAGTTCTGTAGTTCTAGAAGTTTGCCTTCAATCTGCATGATTTGGTCTCTGATAATGGTAAGAAATATTTGCTTTTAATCATGCCACAAAATTTCATTAAATTAACTCATTACTACATGTGTTCAAAATTCCATTGCTCCTACAGTTAGTAGAGCTTTGTACATTTATCAGTGCTGTTAAGCCATGAGGTTACACAAGGGACGGCTGTTGCTGGAAGACATATGTTATGCCTTCATAGCTATTGAATTTGCATAGAAAAACAGTGGAATTTAGCTAAGATGTTTTGGAAGTAATGCCAGAAAACACAGTTATCTTCAAGTGCCTTTTCTCAGCAATCTTCCATTTTCATAAACTTCTAGAAGTATTAAACTCTTTTCTTCAGATTACTTATCTCCAGTTACACCCTGGTTTTATGCTCTATGCTATCACAATATCTTTTAACCAAGTCCTTGCCAATCCTGTAGTTTTCAAGGACACTCACAAATGCTTGTTTTTTAGCAGGAAAGTTAAGCCCTGTCCCTGAAACATTCAAAAGCAGGTTTTTCAAAGGTGCTTATGCATCCAAGAAAATTTTATGGGATTTCACCTGCTTGGATAGGTGCCTAGCTGCATCCTTCAGTGACCATGTACCTTTGAAAATATCTGGACAGACTGGGGAAATACGCAGCAACATAACTTGGAATGAAAACAGGAGGATATCACAGCAAAAAGGAGAGGCAAGTACAATCGTGCTATTCTTTGATGTGGGCATGAATATCTCTTTGTTTTTCTGAATCACGCAAGTGTTTAATTGATTTATTTGTTTGGGTTTTCATGAGAATTATTATGGTAGTGTTTCTGCTCTTTTTTAGGAAATTTGGAATGAAGTGAGAGTGCTCAAAATTTAGCTTTTGGAAATAATAACTCAGCATAAACATTAGCACAGAAAGACAGAAAACAGATCAGCTACAAAGGAATATTCAACAACAGTGGCAGAAGAGTCAAGGAGAGTAAAAAATGAAGTGTCATAAAAAAACCTTTATTTGTAGAATATTGATTGGAATGGATCCACCAGTGGGTGTACAGGCAAGATATTAAAATTGGTTAAATATGACCTGCTGAGTGAGTGTGGAAATTGAAGCTTTCTGCTGAGAGCCAGTTTGGTCCTGGGCCCAGTTGTGCCATATGGGAAAGAAAACCATAATAAACTGTAATTGTTTATCTTCCTTCAGAAGCATTTCACATAATAACATGATGCTATTAACTGTGTTCAAGCCTTTAACTACAAACATCCAACCAAAGCTTCCAGTACTATTTTGCCCAAGCTGTAGACAAGACAACCTCCGCCCTGTAAAGTCAATCTCAATCTCTTACATTTAATCAAGTACTAGACACCTATGTTACTCCATCTATATAGATCTCAGTGTTGTTCCCCACAGCCTCTCTGTCTTATTTTCTGAGATTTTAAGGTCTTCCCATCTAAGCTTTACCCCTATTCCTTACATCTTCATTTCTCCCAATTCCTCTTAGCCTATTAGCCAATTTACAAGCCCAGAGGTGCTGGGAGAGAGGTGAAGAATAATCTGGAGACAGACCCTGCTGAGTTTGCAAACCTAAGAGAAAACAAAACCCACAAAGAGCTGAGATACTGTGCTGAGTGGCAGTCACTGGTCTTTCATGGGAGATTTAAAGAAAAGTAGCAAATATTTTGGAGGGGGGAAAAACCTCTGGTTTGTATCCAGAAGTATCAGAGTGGAGGTGACTGGCTTGTAAGGCATGGAGGGAGGATTTTGTGCCACCACATTGTCCAGTGTGGTTTCATTTGCTCCCAGAGCTTAGGCTGCAGTGGGGGCTGGAGGAAGGAATCCAGCCACTGAGACACAAATCAGCACAACAAACATCCTCCTTTGCTGCAGCTTTTCTAGCTCCAGTACTCAGACAAATACAGAATAGTGTTTATCCCAGTCCGGTCTGGCACACTGTTGATTCTGTCAGGACTCAGCCATACCTCACAGCAGTCTAGCCAAAATACGCCTCAAAGTATTTTAATATTTTCTCCACACAAATCACAAGCTGGAGTCCAAAGCTAGCAAGTGTTTTCCTGATTATGGTCTGTTTATTTATAGAAAAAGAGTCAAACATAAGAATACATTTCCTATGCAGAAGGGAAGAAGGGATTCAAGGCACATCATGGAACTGCCCGGGCAGATCTGAAGTCTTTGGTTGGGAACAGATTTACCAGGGTTATTTTCCATCCTCTAAACTGTGTTTAGACTGTCTCAACTTCAGCAGGATCTGAGACATGTAAATTTTTTAATGTAGAAGGACAACAGTATTTTGTGAAGCCAAAATAGGTTGTGAGAACTGTATGTAAAGCTGCTAAAGAAGGAGTGCATGCTCTCTGTATTTGAATGGCACACTCGCTCCACACATACAGGCCCTGTTCCTACAGAGGAACACAAGTGACTACCATTGCTCACACACCCCAACTTCAGCCCCTACAGAGTCTGAGAATGATTAGAGTCACAGATTTTTGTTAGTTTAGGTGTACACATGAAAAATAGTATAATTTTTAATATGGATGTTATTCCAAACAGTCCTTTTGCCTCCTTTAATATAATGGCATTGGCCTAAAATTAGGAATGGTTCTACAATTGTTATCTACAAGAATGTAAACTTTGGGCACAAAATTTAATACATCACTAAATATGACAGGAAAGCAGCCATGCAGTTTGAAGTAAGGTTCACCACAGGTTCATCCAGCAGTGTGCTCTGGAAGTCTCTGCTGTTAAGGAAAATCTTCATTACCTGAGGAGACAAAGGCACATTGTAGCTGTTCACAGCTACCATTAGGCAGACTTTCCAAATTCATAATAATTTACAAGGCCCATTTCTAGTAAAACAAAAAGAGTAGAATATAAACTCTTCTTTATGAATCATAACAATCATCACAGAGCACAGCTGCTTTATTCTGATCTGTAGTTCACCTGCCCATGAATTCCAAGGCTTTCTCCCTTGAGGCTCCTCAAGACCAACCTGGCCTGCCTAAAGCCACAGTTTCATCCACAGTCATTATCCTGACAGAGCAGGCAGAACCTCTGCATCTTCTACCTTAATTTGCTAAGAGAAACCCTTTCCCAGCCAAAGCACTAAACCATGTAAAATTATTATCATTTATGTAGTGCAGGAGTGGCCACAAAGTACTGGGTATCAGCACAGCCTATGGAGTAACAGGCTTGGGTTGAACTGGCATGGGGATGGTGGCATTTAACCCTGCCATTTTTGGAAGGGCTGGGCTGGGGAGATGAGAAGGGCAAACACAGTTTTTGGTTCATGCAGCAGCCAGAGTACCTCGTCAGAAGCACAGTGCTCCCTCAGGGCTCAGAGCCTCTCATGGCAGCTCCCAATGTCAAGTCCAGCACCCTGCTGAGGTCTCCCGGTATTTTCCAAGCTCAGCTCCCAGTGTTAGAGCAAATGGGATCACAGTTTAACACTGTAAAGGTGTAGGAGTTAGTTTCTCACCAAGAACAAGCTCTAAATAAAAAATGTCATCACGCCACCTTTATAAACATCCCTGCCCTTCTCCTGAGGGTTTGTGCTGCTCTCCCTGGCTGCTGCTGCTACCTTGGTTCAGCTTCTTTCCAGAACCAGTTTTTCTCACTCTCCACTGGCTCTCGCTCTCACCTGAGACTGCTTCATAAACGGGTATTTACAGTTCAGTACCACCATTCCTGACCTACCACTCCCTTCCCAGCCCACAGCTACAACTGAAATAATAGGGTGAGTGGGAAAAAGTTAGTTTGAAAATCAAGAAAGTAGGTGATTTCCATGTTTAGGTTTAATCAAAATTATAGTACCAAGACACGTGAAACATAAAGGTACCAAGGCCTGGCTGATGTTCTCTGCTGCTGTTGAAAGAAGCTGCTGCCTTCACTCCTTCAGACAGTTTTGATATATAGGGAAATGTAGTGTCCTAGCAGGTAATACTGTATTTTTCATAGAAACTAAGAGCTAACAGATAAAGATCTGCAAACTTGTAAATAATTATTTAAGAATTTAGAGTTTGGAGAAGCTTTAGCTTTTTAAAAAATTTTCCTCTTCTCTGACACACTTTGCAAAAGTCCCTTGCCAGCTTATTTTCAAAAGTCTTCTAATTAGTCATTACAGGAAAAAAAGCATTTATGATTTGTTCTTTTTTCTATATGTTCACCTAAGGTGAAAAATCTTGGGAAATTGCCATCGCTATTCTGAGTTAATTCATACCAAATCTGCTCTAAAAGCTAATTTTAAAATAGGCAATTAAGAATTCAGGTGTCACTATCTTCATTAATTGCTTTCTGAAAGACAAGAAATAATTCTTATTTGTGTATAATGTTTCTATAATATTAGTTGTTAGTAGAAATGTGGACATAGAATAACAGTTCAAAATAAAAAACAGTTTGTTCTATCCCTGTTTTGATAAAGTCTCAGCTAAAAGGTATTTTTCTATATCTCATATTCTCAGTAATTTTCCAGAATTCTACCAGAACTTCTGTGTTCAATGTTTTAAATTTAAAACAGTAAATTTAAGCCACAGAATTCCTGCCTCATTGCATATGTAGTGTGCTTCATTAGCTCTGCTTTACTGACCTTAGAAATTCCTGTTAAGGAAACCCTCACAAGTCTGGTTTTAACTTAGGATGCTCACTTTCCCTCCTTCCACCATGTGAATTTCAAAGGTGGCAATGCAGATTACTCATCCAATTTAACTTCTTTGTTGCCCTCCCTTGTGCTTTTTTTCTCCCAATGCATCTTCGGTGTGTTCGTAGTGGGTCACATTTAAGTTCTGAATTATCTCAGCAACTATGAAATTGTTTTCTCTTGCTCCAGTGACATTTCATGCCACCATAAGGCAGCCTCGAAGTGAGAACAACCGGCTTTAGAGGAATATCCTTCATCATTTCAGCCCTTCCAGCCATGACAATAGCATAGAATATATGCAGGGCCTCATCTGAGCTCCTGCTGCAGATTTTTGTGGCAATGCCAGAGATTGCTGCTCTGCTTTTCCCAGTGCATTGCAATCAGTATCTATCTCCGCAACCCCAGGTTTGCCCTCCCAGCTCTCTGGACTGGGCAGGCTCCTGCACATGCCTTACAGGCTGCCAAGACCCCCACCTCGCTCCCACCCTTGGGACTGGTTCCACACACAGGCACACGTAATGCTGGATTACAGCCCCGATGTCTTGGGCCTCTCCTACTAGTTTTAATTATTTGCAACACCTGGAGAAACTTCTAGAAGCCCTGCTTCTGGATTTAGTCTGCTTCACCCGTGTGCCAGCTTGTTCCTCTTTGTCCCTGAAGATCTGTCAGTCTTTTCAAAAACAAGTTTTTTTCCTGACAAAGCCAGATTCTTGGCACATTCTTCCAGCATTCCTTTGAACATCCAGTCAGCAAACAACATCACAAACACTTGCCTGGCCCCTCATTATTTCCTGACCCTGATTTATGAGAGGTCAGTGTGATAAATGTTTAAACTAACCACAAGCTCAGTTTATGCCAGACCACTCCATCTGAGCTTTCATGTCATATTAATTACAATTATTTTAAATTCTATTGCAATTAAAATCAAAAGCAACAGCTGTATGCTTTCAGCTCCCACCCAAATATCAGGTATTGCTGAAGGACAGATTCCACCCCTCTTCTCCTTTCTGGATATCATCTTCCCTTCTATATCTTCATATTTTCAAATCAGTCTTGAAAAACATGGAAACCCATCTAATCAAGTGGACAGCCAAGTGCAGTGACATCCAAGAGAAAAGTACTGCATTAGATAAGGCTGTTATAGGTTGGCCCTTTGCAGATATGTCTGAGCTGGCTTTCACAGCAAAAATACAGGATGTGGGCAAGAACACAGATTTTCTGTTTCAAAAATAGCGAAGTGACGGGCCTGATTTTAGAGGTCTGTATAAGCACTACTTTCAAGCTATTAGAGAGTGTGCCACAGCAAATGAAACCAAGGTTCTGTAGGGGCTGAGGTGTCCTGGCACTGTACGTGGCAAAGTGTCCTGTTCAGCAGCAGCAGCAGCACCCTGAGGGGATGCCCCATCACAGGCCTGGGGCTTAGGGTGTGCTGGGGTTTAGCTAATTGGCCCCTTGCCCAGCAGATCAACTGCTAGATAATAGTGTGCTTGCAGCACCTTAGCAGCTTCCTAGTACTACTCTCTTTTCCCCCCATTGCATTTCTTTTATCGCCTTCTTTTATCTTTTGTTTTATTTCTAGCTCTGCTTTGTCTTAATTTTGCTGGAACCAGCAGCCTTCTGCTGGGCTCTCAGACTGAAGGATCTGCTGCACCTCCTTTCTGGTCTCCCAGGACTGCTGCTGAAGCTTCTGGCAGAATGTCTTTCTTGTAGCTTTTTTTTACCCCCAGACTCTACTGAAATAGCTGTAGAGCTGAGATGCTGCATTACTACCAGGAGCAGGTGGTTCTTGTTTCAGAAATTCCTCTCAAGAAGCTGAAGCATGTGACATCTTGTGAATCACAGATTCTTGCTGTCTGTCCTGACAGTTTCTCTTGTCTTTCTGAGCTGAAGGCTGATCCTTAAAATGGATAAGGAAGTGACATTGCATGCCACGCCACTACAGTCCAGCCAAATAATATCAAGACAAATGGCTTAGGTGGAGTCATTGCAAAATGCAGAATTAGAAAAGATCACTAGATGCTGGTCTAGACAAAACTTTTATATTTGTGCTATTGTTTCCCAGATGAATTAAAAATTACATAGCCTTACAGCTCCCAAATCAGTTTAAAATCTCCTAACGTCTTATAACCCCCGATTAATATCTTCTTCAAAAAGTTCAACCTGAGATCTTATTGTCTATTTTTCAGCCTTTCTTTGTTCCTGCCTGACAACTAGAGTGCTGGTGACCCTAGCCAGCGACCAGGCACTGCAGCTTGTTCCAGTCCAACTGAAAATGTACAACCTTAAACTGGGAAATCTGTCCAATGAAGGAAAAAAAAAAAAAAAACCATAAGGGAAAAAAGCAAGAGGTTTTAAAGAAAACTAATTTTTAAATATGTATCACAGAAGGTTATCTATGGCAAGAGGGGCTTAAACTTCTAAAATTCAAAATCTGAATGTCTTACACATTTTTAAATGTATCTCTGGGCTCGGATGTCTCTGGCTAGGGTCTGTCTATTTGGCATTATCTGAACTGAGCTAGCTGAAAGGAGATTCTGCTGTCTCCAGACGAGTTCTTCCAGTTTCTATCACTAGCCATCACATAACAATAATAACTTTACACTTAGCTCATGAAGATATGCCAGAGAATTTTCTTCCACACCTCGCTGCAGTCCAGATGGACTGGAAGGCAATGCAGTGTCCCGGGAACAGCCATGCCTGAGCCCAGAACAACTTTTTGTCCTACGTAGTATCTGAATGTTCTTGTTTTCACTTGTGTGCAAAGGATGAGGGCCTGCAGCTTGTGCATGTGCTGTTGGAGTGGCCCCTGATAACGTCAGTGCCACGGAGTTGCAGTCATTATTCCTGACAAAAGCAATGCTCTCCTGCTACCTCCTCACTGGATTCACTGCCAAAGAGGAAATGGCATATTTGCAGGTGCAATGAGCAATGCTTTCTAAGGATGCTTTAGTCTCTACCACCTTAAAATCCTGTCCTTTGCTCCAGCTGTCCATCTGGGTGCTTTCTCCTCCTTGCTGGAGGTCTGCTTCTTGAGCAGTACATCATTGCTCAGAGTTTTCTTTTTCAGTTCTGACCTAACTCTTCCCTGATTCAGCTTCTGCCACCTGTGTTCCACTGAATCAGAGTACTTGGCTCATGATGTCCATAAAGCTCAGAACTGGAGGCAAGTTGAGTCTTCCATTCTAATTTTAAACTGTCACTTAACTGTTACACGTTAAACTCAGTTATATTAAAGACAGAAGCTTGTGGGGGAAGGAGAAGGAACAGGAGAACGTCTCTCTCAGCAGCTTCCTTATGATGAGGGCAAAGCAGGAACAGATTGTTCTATTGATACTGCATTTCAGACCAAGCTCCAGAAAGCCCAGCTGTCTGCTGAGGGTCCCACAAAAGCTTCTATTGATTTATTTCTAGCTAATACTATTTTTCTCCCCTGATCCGTCTCCTACTTTCAAGGGATTTGCTCAGGTTACTCTCCATTCTTTCATTTGGCTTCCACAATTCTATTTCCACTTCCACATTTTTAATCTTTCTTACAAGGTGTTAAAGGATCCTTATTCTCTTTTCAGCATTTTCTGCAAATTCAAGAAATTGCTGTATTCGACCCCCTCTTCTTCCCTCTCTGTACTTTGCCTCTAAAGGATCTCATCATAAATACCATTTCAGCAGCTTTCTCCAGGCTTATGATTCACCAGCTTTTCTACTTCCTATTTGTCACATTCAGATATTTTTGGTAATCTTTTAATGCCACTCCACTAAACACATTTTTCTTGCATCTCTTGGGCTTCTGTGTCCTCTTATTATAGAAACCTGATTTTGGTTTCTCACATCCGTTACTCCTACCTTGTATAACTTATGTTCCACAGTTCTGTATGGGTAGGAGAGCAGTGATGGGTTTGTGTGGGGTCACCAGTCATTGTAAACTGAAAGGTCTCATGAGCAGGTCTCAGTGAGGTTTGGTGAATGGAAGTAGATTAAGTCTTGAAAACATCCTTTAAGACTAACCTGTACTATCCTTTACTTTTTTATCTTTTACTTACCCATATTTGTTTCTGTTTCTTCTCTTCATTTGAGAAGGTGGACAATATATAATCAAGCCTACCAGATTTTTCTAAAGACAACTGTATCCAACAGTGAAGGTGTAAACACAAAAGAGAGAGGCTGAGTGCTTGGCACTGACCGACAGGGAATAACTGGGAGTAATGAGATTAAACTGAACAAAGGAAAACCACTGAAGGTTGAACATCAGGAAAATATCCTGGCTGTGTCTATCAGACCATGGACTAATTTCCCACGGGAAGAGGTGGAAACTCCATCTCTTGAGTCATTTAAAATTAGAACAGATAAATCACTAAAAACCAGAGGGTTGGGAAGAACCCAATTGGAATTGGAAGGGGATGAACTAGACAGTTTTGAAAGATGTTTTAGTCTCAGTTTCTTTTCCCCTGAAATTAAATAACAAGCCTTGTTTAGGGTCTGCTCACGTGGGACTGACAAACCTGCAGCTGTGTGTGTTCTACTCATTACGGCCAGGTTGAAATGCTAATGTGACTATGATGCCATGATGATTTTTTGCCATCAACTCTGTCTGATCAGTTTTCTGTGCTGTGGCCACATCACAGCTAAAGCCTGGCAGGGTGACCAGAGGAGTCCTGTACATGCTCTCCTCCTCCCCAAATCACATGCCTGGTTGGGGACTGTCCTTGGATTTTTCTAGCAAAATCCTTTGTTTTCGATGGATTCCTTGTTATTTCCTATAGCACATACCCTGCTGGGCTAAGCTCCCCTAGATGGCAGAGCTGAAGCAATTTACAGTGCAAAATGTTTTACACAGCCCTGCTGGAACAGGGACTGCTGTAGCCAGCCTTCTAATTTCTTCGGAGTTACTGGCTAGAAACAGCTTCTGTTGCCATGGGTCACTTTTTGCTGCATGTGAGAGATGGCCCAACTCCATGTGCAGTTAATGCAGTAAGGCCTTGCCCAAAAGGATGTTATTTCTCATAAACTATTCAAGTCTCCAGTTCCCAAAAACAGCAGACCAAAACCAAGGTTGTGTCTTTAGCAAACCCCCAGGGTCCAGCAAAACCAACTTCTTGAAAAAAAAATCAGCTATAATACAGTTGTGCAGCTGCTTGGAAAAGCAACAAAGGCAAGTTCACAGAAGATACAAGTGACCTCCTTTTCCATTTACACTTTTGAGCTTTCTGTTCCCTAACATGAGGGGTTATCCCATCAGCAGCATCACTGCACACAGCTCTGCTCTCACCACACACTCAGCTGTTCCTCCATCTCACTGAACTCTACTGCATTTTTTTGGGTTGAAGTGCTGAGGAAATCTGAACACAAAGTGGGCCACATTTTGAGGATTTCTTTTGAAATTAAACACATAATTTCAAGTTTAAGGATCTGATTTAAAAAAATACTTGAGTTCTGTTATCTCCAGAACCGTGTTCATTTTCTATGGTTTGCTGAAGAGGACAATTGCTCAGGGGCTTTTTGTGTGTGTTATTTCTTTTTCAGCTGAGCAGCTTCACTGCATTTCTCAGTTGGCCAAAGACTTTTTTTTTTTTTAACTGTTGTTGGATTAGCATGAAATGACTGAGAGTTTCCCATCATACAGTCAGAAACAAGGAAAATATACTGACAGTGGCTGTGGTAGATCTATAGAGGGGAAAAGGGAATTTGTACAGCTTTACAGTTTGTTCCAGAAGAATTTATTTCTCATACAATAATTGTTCTGTTTGCATCCAGTCTTTTAGTGATCATTTCCATGTTACTCACTCTATATTTTCCATTATTTTAATATTTTTACTTTTATAATTTTTATTTTACTCATCTTTGATTATCTACAGCTCATTTCACATTTATTTTACTAATTTTTCAATTTTTGCTTCCTCTATGTATCTGTCTTATCTTTATAATTTCTGTGTATCTTTTTTGATTTTCCACAGCACAGCTTCACAGTATCAAATACTCATGTGGCAAAATTTCCCCTTGTATAAAGATCAACAATAAGTTCGCTGGAAGTCATCCGTATTTCATTATATTTGGCACTGAGAAGTGCAGCTTTTAAAGAGCCTCCACCCTACAGCTGCATCACATCATTGATCCATTTAAATGCACTAATCTAGCCAAAAAGCCAATGTTTCCCATTACAACCTGTCTCTAAGTGACATCTATGTGCTAGTTTAGGAATAGATCTTCATAACAGAACTACTTTGGAGGTAAACCAGGAAAAGATATTCTTCTGGTTCTGTGCTGAACACTTGCATGCTTTTAGCCTGAAATAAGTATGGAGCTGTGTAGTTCCATCCAGTCATGAAGTGGGTAAAATAAACATTGTGAGCGTAGCTCACTGAATACAAATTCTGCAGTTATGGGTTGTGTGTATGACCATTTAGGTGACTAGAAGTTGGCTCCTACATTGGTAGGGCCTTCCACATTAAAGGAAAATTATTTAAAACTCTGAAATTCACAAGGAACTTAAGGGAGGAGATCTAACATGTGACTAATATCCCAAAGGCCCTCAGGTCTTTATAATAGTGATCATAACACTACAGCTTCATGAAAGGAGTAACGAGGCCTGATCTGCCCCCCGGGTAACACAGTAGTGTGTGAGACGACTCCTAAGTTAGTTTGACTTTATTGACATAGTTATAATACTGGAAATCCTGCTAATCAAGATGAGGGGTCTTAAAAAAAAAAAAAAAGGTGGGTTTTGCAGGTCCTGTGACAGAGGCATATTTTGATATCAGCCTCATAGCGAGATGAAAAAAGAGTTTCTTACAACAAAGAAGAAAAACACACAGTATATTCTATAGTATATTCATGATTTCAAATATGTTTATGTTGAAATAATGATCAATACCCTGTGCAGATCTTCTCCCAGTGTGAAGGTGCTGCCTTACCATACTTGCCAGGAGCGGTGGGCTGCAGGACCCGCCCCCGGCACTGCTCTGCTCCAACAGCTGTCACAGGAGAATGAGAGGTTTTTATAACGAGAGAGTGGGTAACTGTAATTCTGGCACTCAGGAACTCGTGGGAGGCTGTTTCTTGACTCCAAAGGCAAGCAGATAAATGAGAATACACAGTGAGAGATGCACAGGCTTCTGAGCACTTTGCAGGAGCTGCTACCAGGCGATCTGCGGGGGCCATACCCAGCTGCTTATGTGTTCTGGCACCTCTAGAAATACTTTGGTTTCTCCTGAAGGACTATCCTGCTGCCAAATGCTTTTTGCATGTGTTCAATGGATGCCTGGGTCACAGATTCTACAGTGCTAGCACTCACAAAACTAGGCTTATTTTTGATCTTTTTGCCAAAACTTCTTTTCTAATTCATAACTGTAGTCAACAGCACCTTTGACTTCTGACATGCCTTCCAATATACTGAGCCTTAAGACAGACATACAGTTAAAGCCCTGAGTTGTATTTGCTTTCTAATTAATGTGGAGGCTCTGATAGATGTGGCAATGCTTGGATAACAAAGTTATTGTGTCATGCTGCTTGCTGGCAGCATCAGAAGAATAACCGCAGTGGTCTCAGTTCAAGTGACACGTGACTGAAAAGCATCCTGCTGTAGTGTGGCCTTCATTCTCAATCCCAGCTCCATGAAAAGAACACATTTCCAGTCACTGTCTTGTCCAGGTGAATGAGATAGGGATTTAATCACTCCTTGCTATGGAGTAGTTTAAAGAATATCTGTCCAGAAAGTCTTTCTGTGATGCTGACATACAGATATACAATGAATAAAAAAGCCCCAGCCCTCATGAGAGTGTGTACTTTGAAAAGAAAATATTTGAATTTAGTTTTAATGCATTTGGCACATGGTTTATGATGTTTCTTCACCTCAAGCGAGGTCAATTATATCACGTTTCAATATTTTATTTTTCTCTGGACTTACAAGTCAGTTGTGAAACAGATCTTCTAATAATTTCCTGTGGTAGGGGACACACTGCTCATTTCTTTATTACTATAAAAAGGATCCAATTTCTATGTAAAAAAAAAAAAGTGCATGTACTAGGTATATTGTTTCCAGGGTCACAAACATTTTTGGCATAGTTTGTGACAGCCAGAGTGCTAAATTTTTAACATGATGAATGAAACTAAACTGAAAATAAATATTTTCTTTTACAGAAGGTTTCAAAATACAAGGCCTGGTCCCTTGCTCAGAGTAAAAAATTCTTCCTTACTAAAGACAAACCTCTAGTAATACAGATCCTGCAGAACAGTCACACTGTTGCTCTCACCCCACAAAATGGCATGACAATTTATAAAGCTAAAGAATTAGAAAATAATTAAGACAATTCAAATGTCTCAGTTAATACATTTGGTTAATAGCAATGTTACAAAGAGAAAATTCTCCCTACACACTTGGATGAAAGCCTTGCTGTTACCTCATGTCATATTTATTTCTAAATATAGAAATAATTAATGCTTTTATATGTATAGAGCAGAACTGCACAGCTGTCCCTGGCTAGTCATCAAAGGGATGTGTTTTATACACAAGAATAAATTGTTACTTTTTCTGTAATTCTCTCAATATGAGGGTGGACAAAAAGAAAGTGGGCTAATATGTCGTTGCAGTTGCAGTAGTCTGGGCTTTCCCTGAAGTCACTGGAGAGAAATAAGAGCCCTGAGAGGTTGATACAAGCCATCTTACGCGTGGCATGAACGTGTCTGGCCAGCTGCTTTGTCTCTTCATTGACTATTGAGGGAGCATAGCTGATTATCTCAGATCAAATGAATAATTTATAGATGGGTAAAAAAATCAGGTGTCATGAATACCATCCTCAGTGTCTCATGCATTTGGAGAGCACAAGGCACATAGAAAATTTCCCTTGACTCAGGATATTAAGGGGTCGTGTTATTAAGCTCCGTTTGCCCAGAAAGGGAGTCCTATTGCATCCAGATTTGTAAGGATTTGCTTGCTCCTGGAATAAAAAGTAGTGGCTGTGCAGAAACACCTGTACCTATAATAAGAGCCCCTCATTCTTGTCTTCACATTGAGCTAAACGGAAGGTGAATAAGATATTCATATTTTTGAAGGAGAGTACCCAGCACATACTTTGATAATCCATTAATGTTTTCATTATTTCAGCAGTGCTCCTGCTCTGAATTGGAACCAAAAGAAGTCATTTCATTAAAAAGAAGAAGAGAGTATGAGATCCATTTAATTAAAGATTTCCAGCCAATATGCTAAGGACCATTTAGATTCTGCAGGCATCTTATGTATAATCAATGGAAATTGCATGAGCAAGGCTTTCAGGAAGCCAATGTAAAATGAGCAAAGACTGCAGCAGACTAGACTGCAGATTACAAGGCTCTGGCATTTATCAGAGAAGAGCCAAAATATTTGACTATTAAGAGGACTGCGTCTGTTGAAGAGTGGCAGGTGAGCCCTGCCATGGTTTAGAGTACCCTGCCAGTGTGCTCTGCAGTGACACATTTGACAGGAATAAGGTGCTCCAGCAATGCTTCTGCAGAGGATGCTGCAAGGAGCAGGATCACTGACCAGCACAATCCCATCACTGAGAAGGATCAGCATCCCTATAGCTGGCATCTCCTCCAGCTGGGTCAGTTTCTGTACCCTCTCTCAGTGCAGAGCAGCATGGAAGGAGGGGCTGGGGCCACTGTTTCCTTAGTCCAGCAGTCTGTGAAATTGCCATTTAGCTTCAGATGCAGCTAAATCAGGGAGCTGTTTGAGGTAGCAGTCTTCAGGCAGCACTAACATGGACCAGCCTTCCCAGTGATCCAAGCAATGTGCCTCACTCTCTGCTCTCATCTTTGTTCTTGTAAGAACAGTATTGTCATGAGCAAGAAGAGCATAATCCTCTGAGCTGGAGTCAGAAAACACATCTTGCAGGAGGAAAAGCCAAAAGATGACTGCTGCAGTGTTTCCACGTGGTTCACCCCTTTGCTAAAGCAGCTAACTATTGGAAGGGACTTGAGCACTGCACAGATGTTATTTACCTCTATTTTGAAATGCAGAAAGTTGCAGTAATCTGTTTATTTTTCCTTAAGTCTTTTATGCTTTGGAAGTATCACACAGTTCAAAAGGCAATATAACTAATTTTTAAGAAAATGATTGAGCTGCCAGTGCTTTAACAAGTGTTGTTTTATAAAAGAAAGCAAAAAATAAGGAAAAGCAGATTAAATAAACATAGAAGCTAAGAGCAGCACAAAAACGTTTTAGTGGATAGAGAAGTTTGACAAATGATGACTGCTGCAAATCTTTGCTTCTTCTCTGGCTTTCATCAAGATTTCTCTAAAACTTAGAGGATGCCTCCAGAAGAGCAGCCTGACACATTGCAAATGGAATAGAACCTGTTGCTCCTCCAGCTGGTCCCACAGGAGATGAGAAGAGTAAACAGGAGTATGTCATATCAAGGAGGAGGGTTTTCCCTTTGGATGTCTTTTTTATATTTATCAGATGCAGCTACTCAGGCTAATTGCCTTTATAAAAGTTGTAAAATACTTGTGGCCCTCACCTCAGGTAGTCCTGAAAGGTAATAGTCCATCCCTACCTGATATAAAGGAAAGACCACTCTTAATATATCAAAATATTAATCCCTGACCCTAGACATCAGGGAAAAATGCTTTGCATTACTGTGCTCAGTTTGTTTTGTATTTTGCTTAGGCCCTAAGGACCGCCTTGAGAATTAATTTAACTTGGACTGCTTTCCCTTGTCTCCCATGCAACTCTTTGGTCTAATCCTGCAAATGACCTTTGTGTGGACATTCTTTGCATCCACATGGAGCCATTTGGAGTCTGGCACATGTGAAACAGCACAATACTGCAGCGAAAAGTTCAAGTATATCTAATGAGTTAAAATATTTGGCTGCTGCTTTTTTTCTGGGAAAGCAGTTCAGAAATGAACATCTGACGGTGTCTCAGCAGAAGACTGGGCTGAAAATATTCTGTAAACGTGGCTTTGTTCCTTAGCTCATTAATTTCGACTTCTCCCAGCATTATGTTATTGCTGATCAGATTTCTGGATTGATTCCTGACTAGATTTGAAGCTCTAAGTCCACAGCCAAACAGAGACAAACTGGAGGAGGTTGCTGATGATTAATTTAGTCACACTAGAAACATGTTATGTTTCATGCTTTCTTCAGTCAGTTCAAAAGCATGTTTCTTCTTTCCATACTACAGTTTGCATAGGCAATCAACACAGCCTGTTTACAGAAAATTAATGAGCATTTCTGTTAATTAGTGGCAATAATTTACATTGCTGGATTCCTACACTGTTTTTTTTTCTGTAAAGGCAGATGAGCCACTTGGAACCTGAATCCAATCCTAAGTGTCCCTAATTCCCACGGTTGTCTGTGTTGGTCCCCAAAGCTAGAGCAGAATCAGTCATTAGACAGTATCTCTAACTCCAAGCAGCCAGCATCTTCTGCATCATTTGTTCAAAGGGTTTGTAAAACACTGAAAGAAAATGAAACTTGTATTTTCTTCTTCTTGAAAGCAGCATTCATATACAATCCTTTCTCTGGAATCAGGATGTAGTTGGCTGGGGAATTTATAGTACTTCTTTCAGGAAGCTATAGTAAAAGTTTAGTTCTGTTAAAATACCAAAGATATTCCTAATCCAGTCTCTACTGGAAAATTTATACCATACAGACAAAAATACAATCCAGCGTGCCTCACACGTTTGGTTTTTGGTTTGTTTGTTTTTCATTTATCTTTTTTTGTGGGGATCGTGCTTCCCTGGATGATGTCTCCCCATTTTCCGTCTCATTTTTTGAAAGCTTCTGCAGAAAGATGGGTGGTAAGAAAGCAGTAGGGAAAGAAACCAACCAACAAGCCCCCAACCAAACAAGCAACCAAAAAAAACCCCACCCCAGTATAGTATCACTTTCAGAGCCTAGTCCCCATAAATAGTAATCAGCTTACAGGTTTAGACATCTCCTGGCCTTTGGATGACTCCTGCTGTCCTAGAGAACATCTCCTGTGTCTCTTCAGTGAAAAGAGAGATGAGCAGCAGTCAGTTGGCACAAGCAGCAGCACATGAAATCAGGTTTAGAAGCCAGTAAAAGCCAAGTACATGGTTTCTACAGGGTATCTGGCAGTGAGGTTCTGATGAGCTCAAAGTGAAGTAAGAGCTCTTTTGGACAAAGTAGGTAAAATGTGGGAGCAGCAACTGACACATTGCCTTTGGGTGGGGCACGTCATTTTTGGAAGGAGGGAGGGTTTGAATGAAATCAACATATTCATGTGATACATCTAATTTTTACTCCTGAGCTTTTCCTCAATGCCTGAAAGATGTCTTGATCCAGCTCAGCTCTAGAGGAAGATCTGTTACATGACAGAGCTCAGAAGAAAGCTGCCACACTTTGTCCTTACAGAGGGAAGCTGTGGATAGTCAGAAAAAATACAAGATGGGTAGCCTGAATTTTGGAGATGGCTGTTAGCACCTCTGTGCTACTGAAACAAGGCTTCACTAATCAGCGGATCAAGCTGCTGATTATGTGATAAAGCAAGGAGAGAATGATAACACTGCTGTTAATTCATCACCAGCTACTTCCACCTAAATTGTCAGTTCAGCAGTTAAACTAAACATTTTACAAAATAGGGCTGATTTATCACCTTCCAGTCAGAAGCACAGAACCAAACACAGAGCTGTTATTTCAGTAGAGGAGCTAAGGTAACTCAAATTGTCATTTCACTTTTCTCTGCCATTCGAGCACTTAAACCTTTCCTGTCATGGCCAGTTTTAAATAGGTTGGATGTTGTTGGATTGTGTTGAACTCTTTTAACTGTGCATGTGTGGGAGGGGAGGGTTTCAGAGGGAAAATGCTGCACATGTAATAGTCCCTGATGGCTTTCTTAAACAAGTTAACATTGTTTGACCTAAAGTGAATAAACCCTCAGCAGAACTGAGGCCGATGACTTTATCTGTTAGACTCTGGCTCCTCTAATTTGAAACAAATGAAAGAATGCAGATAGTTTAAGTGAATGCAGAAAAGACTGCTGTGATTTTTTTTCCCCTCGACCTTTAAAAAATTAGGAAATCCTCTGTAAACAGGCACAGCATCTTCAGAAACATTGTCACTGTTGTTACTCCACAGTGACAGTTTCCAACAGCAAAGCATGGAAAACAAGCTTTGCTTTGCTCATGGTTTCAGAGTGTGTCAGTAGATTTTCATTGCTAGGAACCCAAGTTAAAAGTATTAAGTGGGTTCTGCTGGGCTCCTCCTAACCATAATCTTGCTTGCTCAAATTTTATACTGCAACCCATTCTCCTGGGCTCACTGAATTATACTTGAAATTGTTTTTGTCCCTGGCTGGATGATAGTAAATTCCTGCAGGCTTGAACAACTTTGTATGTCTTTACAGAGCACCAAATTTGTGCTCTGAGCTGAAATACTAATGCTGCAAACCCACCAAAATGTATCCAACTCCAGACTCAGAACAGCAGGGATGATTAGTGTGAACAGCTGAGGCTTACTGCTGTAAAAGCTGTGCCAGCCTGCCTTGGTGCACATTAGGAGCCTCACACAAACACCTCTGCGTCCAGCTCAGGAAGACTGGCGATGGATCAGGGATGCTGGCCAGGAGGAACAGTCATCTTGCTGTCCACTTCTGGCTTCTCTTTGTGCTTCAGACATTGCTACCCTGTCCACATGAGGAGCAGCATCCTGACAGACACAGATCTCCCTTTACACCTCAGCTTTGTTACCTGAGAAGATTACACTAAGGAGTGTAAGACACTCTCATCTGAGACACTGGTTTTCACAATATAGGTAGCTGGTTTCCAAAAGTGGACCACTGCCAGAAGCCAAATGGCTTCTTTCTCCCTACAGTGCAGTAGGATAAGAACTAGATGCCCAGACTTCCACCCAAGCTGCAATGTTACTCTCTGTTGGCACCCCCAGGGAGTCATTCTCCCTAAGAGTATTCTTGCAGGATACTGTATGTGCTTAAAATGATGTTACTTCTAGGAGCTATTGCCTAACACCCTCTGACTGATGGAGACGGCTGACTGAAGCTTCAGGATGTCAAAATCCTCTCTCACTATGCACCCAGTGACAGGCCTTGCTGCATTTCTCTTTGGCAGTGTTCTGGAGCACTTTAAAAGCATCAGTATCTGGGGCCAAGTGAGGTAGGTGTGATCTCCTGTGAAGAGAAAATTGAAATAAAAGAAAGGAGACACATTTGTAAGGATTCCATGTAAAAGGGGAGGCAGGATGTAGGCATGGCAGCAATGACATTTATTTCTGTTTCCTGAGTGTTGGTTGATAGGAACATCCGTGAAGAGAAAAGGGAATATTGTGGTACGGTTACCAAGCAAACAGCCATCACTACTGAGGTCTAGGATGAACACTGTACAAGTGCTGGACAAGAAACAGATGCCTGTATCATGACTGAATCACAGGAATGTCAATGCAGAAATCTGTAAAGCTAGTGAAGTTGAAGACAATGGTCATGTTACTGTGTAGCTATAGTAATGATTTAATGGCTTTTACATGTCTAGGAGGGTCTGACTACTATCTGCAGTATCTTGGAAATACTAATGAATGAAAAATTTATGTGTAATCCACTCCTCAAACTCCCATGCTGGGGAGACTATTGAATCATTCTCGGGCACCTGTCAGCATCCTCGGGGAGTGGGGATGCTGTTAGGCCGATGCCAATGGTGAAAAGTCTGTGCTCAGGTACATGACCTGTGCTTGCCAACACTTCCTGGGAGGCAGTAGTATTTCTTAACGTTCAATACAAAGAACATAGCAGAGGTGTCCAGGTTCAGCCTGAACGTCTCAAAGCGGGCCCTGATGATGAGATTAAAGCCACTAGTGACTATAGCAGAAATTCTTATCAGAAAGGTCATTACCTCAGCGGCTCCTACAAGTGACAGTTTTAGAGGGCAAACATCAGGACAAACATCTACTTGCCTGAGGCGCATCTCCACCCACTCACACTTCCTTTCATTCCTAAACTCAGGCCCTGTTAAACTTGGACCTTTTCCTACTTAAATTTTCAGACTTCTCCTTAGGAGAGAAGGCCTTATCCCAGCACAAAATACCCAAGATTACTGCTATCTCCCACTGCTGCCTATCTAATCTATTTTACTCAGGTACTCCACACTAATCTAATCTGAAGAGTCCTGTAAAAAACGTGCTCTTTATTTAAGTTCCTTTTCTCTCCACTCCTGTTGTTGCCTAACCCAAAGGTTGGGCATTTGAGACTGGCTCTGGCTGAGCCTCCTCAGTGCCTGTGGCACCTCAGGTCTGATATATCATGGTGGGCTGCAGGTGGTGAAAAGTGAGAGAGCCTTCAAGATGGCAAAGACAACAGAACTGCTTGGCAAATGAATTGCTTCACCTGGGTGCAGGTTACAGGTCCATACACTTATGCATGTGAGAGAAAGGTTTAGCAAAGGCAGGTGCTATGCACCATCTGAAAAGGAGGCAGGTACCCAAAACATATTTAGTGTAATGAAATTCAGTCCTCCAGTCTACCTGGCCCAGTGAATTTTGATGTACACAAATTTGCCTCTAGAATATCTATATTCTCAACACATCAACACATTCGTTCAGCAAGTGATAGTTTAAGAAGATAGAGCCCAATAATTGTGCCACAACTGCCCCAGCAGAATGGGCAGAACAGAATGACTAAGCACACCTTAGACCCCAGACTGCAGGACAGGCTGAACTCTGCCTACCTTGGCAATTTAAATTAGCTGCTAGACTTTGCACTGAAGTGGCTGAGATGCGCTCAAAGATGTCTGCTGCAGCTCTCCTGCGGAGATGATACTCTTTAGCAAGGAGTGATAATAAACAGTAGGATGGTGCTAACACTTTAAGCTGCTGCAGCTGCCTGCTAAGTGAGTATGTGTCAACACCTTCAGACTGGAAGGTGAGAAAGTGAAATTATAGCTTTCAGTTACCCTATTTCTGATTTTGCAACCTCTTTTATTAAATCACTTTAAGGGACTCAAAGGTTTGCTTCTGTGTCATGAACCCAAGATATGGAGCACAGTTCTGAAAGTTTGTGTCCTTCCTTAAGCTTCTATTGTAACTGTGACACCATATTTACAATGAAAAATTACAGCAAGATAGTCTTATTCATGAAAGCCCTAAAAACACCCCAGTGTCTTGAACAAAAACATCTGTGATTAAAAAAACAGAACACTGTAATATGAGGAAGAAAATTAAGTACACAGTTTAACAAAGGTTTGTGTAGCCTGGATTTTCTTTTGATAATTACACAAATAAAAATGTCTCAGAGTCAATAATGAGCTCTAGTCGCTCAACCTAGCAATGAAGTAATATGTGATTCTAGGATCAAATTTTCCTCTGTGATATTTTCATCTCCCTGTTAAAATTTGAAAGCTAAAGCTAGAGAAACTGATTGGCAATGTAAAAAAAAGTAACACTGGAAGATTTGTCTCTGTACTGATGTAGCTATGTTGACGTAGAGACTGATTAGATACTATAGTCAGAGTCCACTTGTAGTTCAATCTCTCCAAGACATCTCGTAAATCTGACAACATTCTATATGGGTACTAGTTACGATGCTAATTTAGATTTGGAGTCAGTACTGTGGCTACTATAGGAAAAAATACTATTATGAATACATGAATTGATTTTGTATACATCGTGGATTCCTGATGGTGTTCTGAAGACTGGCATGATGACTCCTGTGCAGAGAACAGTAGGCAGCTGAGCACACAGCTACTTCTTGGTTCTGTTTGATAACAGAGTCTCAACAGAAGTGCTCCAACTGTTCCCCTTCTCCACCCTTCAAGAATGTCAAGTGATTTTAATTCTGGTCTTTTCAACTTCTTAACAACCATTGTGCAAACTATATTATAACAGTTTTTGCTGGGTCTGGATGGCAAACAAATCTTTAAATGCTGTAGGACAGTGAGAATTTATTAGGGAGCTGGGCAGAACCCTCCTGTAGATTGCCAGCTGGACAGCAGTGTGCTTATTCAAAATATCCGTATGTAATCTCTGGGCCAGATCAGGTTCAGCCACAAAGTCGTCTTTAACATCAGAAATGTATGAGGACCTAAAATTCAGAAACTACCACACATTTTTTTAACTATCTATATGCTTCATGAAATCCACAGCACCACACAGTATTGTAGGCAAACACCTGAATCAGTGTGACAGGCTGTGAGTTTTAACACCCTTTTAAACTTAGAAGACATGACCTTGGTGGACAATAATTGGCATATGGACCTTGAGACTTTTCCTCCAGCTACTGGAAGTAAGCTCGTTCCACAGTTCTCTGGATACCAGTATTCATCCCTGCTGACGATGCAAGGTACTGATGGATAAGCAGGGCAGTCACCTCCTTTCAGAGATTGCAATCTCATGGTCAAGGGTAGCACAGTAAAAAAACCACAACCCAAAACATTACCATTGTTTTCAGAACACAAACTAGACACAACCTTTCATTTTACTCAGTTCTTTACCAACTCTTGCAAATGCTTTGTTTTCCTTTGTTCCCTTTCACAGAGACCTTACTTGTCCAGCCTCTACGCTATAAAACACCATTCTAAACATCGAAAAGAAATTTAAAATCACACACTCCGATGACGATAAAGTAGAGAAAACGTTTGCATTTACCGCCTTCGCGGCTACAATAAAACCAAGTGCCCCCCCACCACTCGCCCAGGGGCGGCCCAGGACTTCGGCCAGGACCGTCCAAAGCCAGCCGAGAGGCGGTCGCGGTCCGGGCCCTCCCGAAGCCAGGTGCAGGTGGAGCTGGCGGCAGAAGCACCAAACCCCGCATTAGGGCGGAAAGTCTGAGATCGCTGCTGTGTGATCACCCCGAAACGCCCAGGGAAGCAGCAGCAAACGCCGCCGCCCCAAGCCGTGCTGGCGGGCGGGGGCCGGCGGGGCTCGGCGCTCCCCGGCCGCAGGGCGGGTGCCCTGGACGGCAGCCGGGAGCCAGTTCCTGCCCTCGCCGTGTCGTCTGAGAAGGTGGGTGGATTTTTGGAGGGAAGAGAAAGCGCCAGCCGGGAGGCAAGGGAAGGGGACATGCTCCCCAGCGGCAGAGGCAGCGGGAGCCGCCAGCGCCGGGAACGCCGCGGCGGGGAAAGGGGCAGGAGCCCGGCGGGCTGCCGAGTAAGGGAGGCCGGCTGGAGGGCCCTGGGGTGGCGCCGCCCTTCGCGGGGTCGCGTTGCTGGCCCGGCGGGCTGGGCGCGGTGGTCACTCCTGTTCTTGGCAGGGCGGGGGCCACCCGCGGCGCAGGGACAAGCCCGGGGCCTGCCCCGGGATGGGCTGTAACGGGACGGGGCAGAAGGGGCGCCCGTGCTAGGGCCGGGGGAGGCGATCGCGGTGAGCGGCACTGGGGAGGCGGCACAGCCGCGCACAGCCCTGCGCCTTCGGAAAAGCGCTGGTTGGAGCGCCCCGCCGCTCCCCCCGCGCCGAGCCCGGGCCGGTGCTCAGGTAGCCGAGGCAGCCCTGGGAGGAGCCCGGGGAGAGCGCAATTGGCGCGGCGCGATGGCCCCAGAGCCAAGACGCCCTAATTGCCGCCGGCGGGGCCGCAGCGACGGCCGACTGCTGCTGTCGGAGCGAAGCAACGTCTGTGCGGGGGGAGGCCCAAGGGAGGGGCGCGGGCGGGGCGTGGGGCGCGGTGGTCTGATCGCGAATGGCTCCGGCTACGTAGTCGGGGGGAGGGAGCCGCCTGCGAGCGGGGCAGACCCGCGTAAGAGACAAAAGCTCGGCAAGGCCTCGCTGCTGCCGGAGGGGTCTTTTGTTGCCGCTTCTTCATCGGGGCTTGTGCGCTTTCTGCTGCCGCCCCCCGCCGCGGCACGCCGCTGGATTCAGCCGGGGCAGGAATCGTGAGCAGGCGGCGGCTTCCGCCCGGCCCGGCGAGCGAGCGGCCCCTCGGCCCCCGGTCCCGTCCTGCTCCTCCACCAGTTGATCAAAGTTCGGCTGGGCCGAGGTGGGGAGCGGCTCTACCGCCCCGCCGCCCGCACAGCGCTGCTCCGTCCTCGCTCCCTCCGGCGGCGTGTAGCGAAGTAGGAGGGAGGGGACGTCTCCCGCCTCTCCCCGCTTGCCCTCTCCTCCCCGCGGCTGGGGCTCTGGATAGGAGGAGCCGGAGGAAGAGGAAGATGACGAGTGGGTGCAATTAGCCTAACAAGGGACGGGCGGCGGAGGCGGTGGCGGCCCCGCGCCGAGGACTGACACATCTGCTCTCTCTCCTCCGCCAGCCATGAAGGCAGAAGCCGGGGAGCGTAGCTAAAGCCCAGGGTCGTTCCGGTGCTATTCCCTATGGCAACCGCTTGAAGGGGCCGACCTCCGTCCCCCGGCGGCGGGGCCGGGCTGGTCGAGCCTCGCCTGGTGTGCGCGAGTGGCTCTGGCGTTGGCTCCCCCCTGACGTCCCTTCCTTTCCCCGATGTGGGCTCCAGAGGATTTGTGCCTCCTTTGTAACCGGGAATGAAATAATGGCGACCCGGTGGGCAGCGGGGCCACCCGGCGGAGATGGAGACAACGAGCCCCCCNGGGACGGAGGTTTCCCCGGGGCCGCCCCCTGGGCCCCTCTCACCCCCTCCGGCCCCGCGGGCAGAGCCTGGCGTGTCGCTCCCACGCCCAACCTGCCCGTCCTGGAGGAGCGCTTCGCTGGGCGCTCAGGGGTACGGCTTCGTCCCTGTCATATTTCTACCGTGCTCGTTTTTAGTAGAAATCGGGGTCTGGCCTCTGTCTGCTTGCACCCTGTGCTTGCCCCTCTTCTGTCTACCCGTAGCAGCTATATTAATGATATTTCTATCCGTAGCAGTTGTTGCTACAACGATCCTCTGTGTGTTTAGTCCAGAAACTTAATAGTATGCCCTGTGGTGGCACCATTGCATGTTTTGACTTGTAAGACAAAGTTTTTAACACAGAACTGTGTCTGATCCTTCTGTGCTCCCTATTAACAGTATTAAATGCCTCTGAAACAGCTATCAACTTCAGATTCAACAAAATACATACAACAGTTTCAGTAGACTTGTTTTAAGATTTGTCTTAAACTCTATTTACGAAGACAAACTTGATTTTATATTTCTCCTAGTTAAAAGTATGTATGTTGTGCTGAAGAAAAAGCTGATTTTAATCTGCATAGGGCTGTGAAATATATGCCCTTTATGTAGGTATTCCCCCTTTTGTTTGCTGAAGTTGAAATACAGCTGAGTGATTTTTAAACATAGAGAACTTTATTGTAAAAGCGTGGGTGATTTTTTGCTTTGGTTGTGGTTTTTTGTTGTGTGATTATTTTTGTTGGTTTTTTTTCTTAGGACATTGGGTTTTAGTTTAATTTTATCTTGAATTCACCCTTTTGCCTTGGTCTGAAAGTGTCACATACGATATTGTAGTATTTTCCTTTCTGCTATAACCTCAATTAAGAGGTTCACACAGTCTCTTAAAGTCAGGCGGGTTAGGTGAGGATAGAATCGTAGTCTTAAGTAAGAGCACAGAAGATGTTAAGACTTTGTGATAAAATACAGCTGAAAAACAGTGCCATGTTTGGAGAACCTGTTCTTCAGTACTGTTCCGATAGTGTGGGAAGAAGGAGAAAACCACATGTCTAAGGGTAAAAATTAATATTTGCTTTTAAATTCTGTCATATTGAAACTTCTGGTTTTTGCCACTGGCCCTTGTCATAATCTACCTCTCCCTTCGGTGGTAAGCCCTGAGAAGGCCTGTGGCACTTTTGGAGTTCATCATGTTAAAATAGTCTAATTGGGGACTACTATTAGGCGTGGAATTGCAAAATGGACTGCTCTGCCTCTTGGTTTGCCAGGTACTTACATGTTTGAGTTAAAATGTAACTGGTAGAAAACATGTGCCCAGACTGGTGATTGCCTTAATCACAGCAGGCCTGATGTAATCTTTGCTTGAACTTAGACAGCCCTGGTGAATGTATGATCAAGGTTGCTTGTTCTCCGTTGCCTTTGTGTAATACTGCTGCATGTCTTAAAGTTTAGTTTATTTTCTTACAACTTTATTTTCATAGATTTGTGTAAAATGCCAAGAGAGTGAGGATTTGTGGCTTGGCATCTGATCTCTCATTTCACTTGATGGAGTAGTTACTGTGTACAGTGCTTCATGTGCTATACGTGAACAAATCCCTTTAACTGAAGTCTCTCTTGTTTGTATTGAGCAGTATGAATGGCTTTTCTGCTTAAAAAAATGAGAAAGCATCTTTAATGAAAGGCAATTACTATTAAAAAGGGACTTCTGGTTTTCAAAAAAATTGCTGCAGTTGCAGGGGTTTGTAGTGTTCTAATACAGATCTGCAAGGTATTAGCAATTTTGGGAAATGATTTATGTTTTTGGGATACTGGATCCCATATGGTGTTTGCATTATAATGAAGTAATTAAGTCATCCGCATTCAATGTTTAGGTGTAGACAGCAGGTTGTCACGAGGAAGAGTCCAAGCATAGCTGTTGTTCACCACAGTCAAGGGAGTTGCAACAGAAATTAGGATTTTCAATCAGTTTGAGGTTTTGGAAGTGCACAACTGTAATCATCAAGGTTTGAGCAAGAACTGAAAAACTTGTCCTCTAGCTTCGAGATCAGTGGTCAGACTAAGAAAGGGAATGTCTGTCTGAGAAGTGGTGCTTCTGTGGATCCTTGTGTACACAGGTGGGAGAGAGAATAGAGGACATGCGATTTGAGTTGTCTGGATACTGCATATGTTGGTCAATAATTGTGTTTTGTTTTGGACGCCTGCCTACCCTGATATTAAGTTCCATTTGGTCATGCCTTGCCGTGTTTTCTATTTTAATTTTCACTTCTTTTTTTTTTTTTTTTTTTTTTTTTTTTTGCTTTTCCCTTTGACACCATACCTAGTGGTCTTTCTCCCTTCAGAGCCCCTTCACTGAAACGATTGTTGTGAACAAAGATTGCGCATTCAGGCTTGCAAGCTCCGTCTGAACATGGAGCGCCTGTTCAAAGGGACAGGTCACGTATTCTGGGCTCCTGGGGGAGCTGGCAGAGAGGGCCAGGGACTCTCAGGGCTGTTTGCCATTCTGTTTGAAATCTGACACACGTTTACAAATGGAAGAATTGCTGGGCTTATGTTCATAAGGACAGATAAGTGGGAGCGTGTTCTTTCTGGCTTTTAGATTAATAAGCATTGGCTATCTCTGTTCCGCTGGCTTGTAGTGGTGTTTTGCTGGAGAGTTTAAGCCCTGCTGAGGTACAGCCAGTACTGCTTCAGTCACAACATCCCACCAGGCCTGTCTAGATTTGAGGCTGGAACTAGTGTCTTCATTAGTGTAAATTTAATTTCCTATCCTTTTGCCTAGAAAGGCACAACAAAAAGTGCTTTTACTTTTTGGGGTTTTTTTTGCTTTCTATTCCTACTGTTTTGCATTTAAAGAATTGTTGTGTCTCTTTGTGGTATAGTTTACTCTTAATCTGTATTAAAATTACATTCAGAACATTAAATGCACGTTGAAGAAAATATAAACCACACTGTGTGTGCCCTTAAAAGCCAATTTTTAATTCTTAGCAATACTATTTCCTTGGTTTATGAATACTAAAATGAATACTAAAATTACTTTATCAAATAATTTTATTAAGACTGGTATTTTTCTTTTGATTTTGTGACATGTTTTTGTTTTGCTTGGCAGGTGAGTTGTTAGGATAGTGAATAGTCTTTGGTGATTCCCCAGAGCTTCTGTGTTTGTCAAAAGTTAGGAATACATTTCCAAAGACTTCTGTAAAAATAAAAAGAGGTTTATCAGTACTTGCTTTGTAGTCATAACTGCTGCATTTTAGAGAAGAAGAAAACCCCTCAATATTCTCACTCCTACACCTTATCAGAGAGAGCGCAACTGCGTAAACTGAGGAGAGGCATGTGCTGGGTCAGGAACTAGAGAAGGGCAATGATGGCACTAAAAATAGAAAATCATTTGCCTTCTCGCTAACAATAATGAATAGATTGTTTACTATTTTAACAGCCTGGTTGGGATGACATTGGTAAACTTCAAGTGGTGACTCCCAGGTGTTAAATCTCTCTACTATTGGAGAAAAATGTCAGTCTGTCTGTAGCTATGCCTGCAAACATGTAAACTGTTCTGGAACTCTCTGCTGTTGGGTATTGGTGCTTTTTCTATGTCTGATACTCAGACACTGGAAGGTTTAATTGTAATGTTAAAGATCAGAATTAGAGAAATCCATTTGTAAGATTTTTATATGTCAAATAGTACACAATACTGGTCATTAGTGTACATTACTTAGGTGATAAAAAAATGTGCACAACGCTTCTGTTAAATAAATTCAGTATAAATACCAGCCTTACCAGGAGTTTTGGTTGAAGCTGTTCAAAAAGCTTGAGTCAAATCGTGTTCAATCACGCCAGCATAACGCTGACTTCTGCTCTGATTTATGCCAGCATAAGCCTAGGATAATTTGACAGCCTGGACCTCTTCTGTGAGGAAATGTTACATATTTGATAAGTGACAATATGAAGCAGGAAGTAGTTCCTTCAAGGAAAGGAAGGTATCTGCCTTCCAATGTAACTGCATTTGATGTGTTTTTCTAACGTGACTTCTTGCTTCCCAGTGATACGACTTCGTTGATTGTACCACTTTGGTATAATTGTCTGGAAAAAAATACTTTTGCAAGAGAAGTGTAATGGACTTGAGAGTATCTTGAACTGTGTCTGTATGAAATAATTGCATTTATTGCATGCTGTATATGTATTATACAGCTGAACCTTTTTCTTTAGCAGGTTTGACAAACTTCAAAGCACTAAGTTGAGATTTTTCTCTGTATAAGCTTTTCTTAATGATTTTTATCGTTAAGATGCAAAAATAACTTCTGCTACTTCAGACATATTATTTCATGTCATTTACGTTTACTTACATGCAAGAGCAATTGAGTTGGGGAAGAGAAGGTATTTTATCTCACTGTATGCATTTGTGGTCTTGTCCCTCTTGTATCTTTGAAAACATCTTACTGTAGGTGGACAGCAAAATCATAACTGAATAGTATGGGCTCTGAAAAGAGTAAAAGCTGATATTTTTTCCTTTAATTCCCTATGTACATATGTGGCTGTGTAGATGATGACTGTAATATAAACATGTGCAACCTGTGAGCCTTACTAAAAGAAAATATTACCTTTCTAACGAAGTCTAAGTGGCACTTTTAGGCTAAGCTGTTAGGAATATATGCTGGTCCTTTGAAGCTGTTGTTTTGTTTTCTTTCTCTGATAACAACTGGAAGAAAAGATTGAGGTTTTCTAGCATGCAGAGTTTGTGTGATATAAAAAAATTATGAAATGATATTAAATGAAAACAAGATTGATTTCTTGTGGTTAACAGGAGTCATTGTTTTTAAAAAAACATGGGTTTGCCCTGGTATAAATGTTGAGGCTTCTAAAATGCATTGAAACAGTCTGAATTGACAGTACTCCAGAAGTCAGTCTGGTGAGCTGTTAGATAGAATTCCATTATTATGGAAGCTGTCAGAGCCTATGATCTCATCAAAACCTTGAACTTAGGGCCTTGCTACAGAGGAGGTGTTTGTCTGCCTTATCACAAGGTAATGGATATGTACTAAAAATATGTCACACTAAGCGTAGTACACTGACAGTGGATGTGAGTTATGTTGTCTGGTCAGATTGATTTATTTTTACAGGAATCTTGTAACACTTTGCCTGTTCGTAATACCAAATGCAGATTATTATAAATGCTGTGCATTTCTGCTGTCCAAATCCTTCTTATGTCTTGTAATTTTTATTACTTTTGCAAAGACACTACCTATGGTATTTTTTGCCCATCACCCAGTAGTAGACATGCACAGTAGAAGTATAATGGGTGGGAGCAGTGACATCAAACAGGCTTTGTGCTCATATCAGAGGCCTGACACATCTTGTAAACCTGAAAGTGCATGGAGTTGCATGGTGGGATTGAGGTGTTTTATGTATACAGTTCTTGAGCACATGAAGGTTATTTAATGGGAAGGCTTCCTCTGTGGTGTGTTTTTCCTTTTTATTTATTTATTTATTTTTTTTAACCGTGGTGAAACACATTTTTCATTTACTCTAGCTAGATGGGAATTCTGGCTACTCCCTGAATTGTTTGATAACAGGGAAACAATTTTCAGAATTTACTGTTTGATGACTGCTGTTGGATTTGAAGAGAACTCTTCTGGGGAGGTGATTAGAGTTCAGGGATTGAATCACTTGGTAATAGGATGATAAAGATTGGGCACAACTGTATGCTTTGTTCTCTGCACCTCTGTGCTGGGGGGCTAGAACTACTGTATTTTTCTGAATTGGTGTACCCTGTTGTTCTGTATGTCAGGGAATTGTGTTCAGCAGAAAGTGTTGCTGCTTACATTTTCTGTTCTAGATTTTTGCCTTGAGAACTTGTAGATTAGAAGTGTTTCAGCGAAGCCTTGGGATCTGTTGCTGCAGCTCTCTGTACAGCATGTTTGAGAGAGCATGGTACAAATCATGTTAGTAAATATTTGGTGCTGGGCATGAGAGGTTCTGTGTGGGCACTCTGGAAAAATACAAACAGCTGTTTAGATTTTGCCTCTGGCTTGCAACCATGAGTATCCACCTTTGGGAGTATAGGTAGTAGGCTTATTTCTGTTCTAAATTTCTTTATTTCCATTTGCCAGCAGCTGCTGCTTTGGCGAGAGTGAATGAGGTGCCTCCTTAGAGGACATGGCTAATTACAGATTGTCTGTTGGTGGAGGGGGGCACTCTGAGATAGACATTTTCTTTTATGTGTGTGTCATTTGCATAATGTGTTAGGACACACAGTATGGACTGCATTAAGCACTGGCAAATATGCTGTAGGGAATAATCTTGCACTGGCATCACTGAGTTGGCTGGATAATGTAATCTTCCATATTTTAAATTTTGAGGTTTATATTTATCTGTTTGAAGGGCCAGGGACAAGAAATTAAATAGAAAACTGTATAAACTGTATTGAGGAGAGAGATTTTAAATGCTGATTAACAGTTGCAATTGGTACAAATAGGTTGAAAAGAGGAACCTGAATTTGTATGGGGATTTTAGTGTTTGTTTGTTGTGGGTTTTTGGTTTTTTTGGGGGGGGGCGGGGTTGTGGTGGTGGCTTTTTTTTTGGTTGGTTTTTTTTTACCTAACAGAAATGGCAGTGTGCCCTCCTATTTGTATGTATGTATATATCTTTGTACACTTTGATGGAGTACTATTTCTTATTGAAACTTTATTGCAAACCACTCACCCTTTGAAAGACTGTCTTTTGTTCTCTCCTAGTTTAGTTTTTCATCTAAATATTTGGGGATTTTTGTGTTACAAAGTTTGTGACATAAGAGAGCGAAAAATCCTATATTAAAAAAAGTTTTAAAAAAATCAAAGCTTCTTAAATTCCCTTAAATATTAATGTTGAATGTATCTGTGTACTTCTCTTAGTCTAAGCGCGAGGGCAGAAAAGACTAAAATTCAAATGCTGATGCGATGTAAAACTTTGGGGTGAATAGGTGTCTTGGATACAACTTGTTCTGTCCATGAGATGAGCAAAAAGGGAATCTTTTAAATTCTTAAGAATCCCTTACAGATCACTTGGCTTGTGGCAGATGGATACAACGTGCCCGGTGATAAGTTCACGGCGTTGAGGTGAACTCAAAAACTAAAACTGAGCTCAATCTACAGCTTAAGTGGTGGTTTTATATTGGAAAACTGAACATGGAGGGATGTTCAAAAACTAGTTTATGGTGCTAAAGTCATGTGGATTTCAAAACCATAACACAATTCCAGTTATTTTTGAGGGAAACACGGCATTATAACTTGTTCAGGGTCTGTCTGTTCTGATGTTATATAATGTGGAAGTGTTTTATTTCCTAGGAAGCTTGACAGGTATTTGAATACAATTCTTTAATTAAAGTCTGTTGTAGTTTAGACATGTTTAAATGTTTATGTCCTCAGTTCCATAATGTATAAGAGGGCTAGAGGTCAGTCAGTGCTTGCAGGAATATGCAAAGCTATCAAAATTTCCTTTTGATGCAAGAACTGAGAACTGAAACATTTTGTTGTTGTTCCTTTTGGTTAGCAAAAGAAGCAGCAGGTCTAGTATGTGCTCCTCAAGCAGGTGACTCTTCTTACCTGTGGGCTCTGACCTGATCTTTTTTAAGATAAAGATCTGGTTAGGGTTATCTCCAAAAGAAATGCTGCAGTTTTCATGTAACAAGCTGTCCTGCTGCACTTCATGCTTTGTTATTGTTGCTGTGCTTTTCTTCTCAGCTCTCTAATTTTGATGCAACTTTAATAGGGAGCCTGTGACTCCAGTGAAAAGTATTCCCGTGTATAGCCACAAACATTTCTTATTCATCAATGGCTGTAAAATCTGACTTGTTCTTTCTTGCATGCAGTTTAAAATTTTATTATCCTCAATCACCATGGTAAAAGGTGAGTAAGTAAACTTTGCCCGGAGTAATCAATTTTCATGGCAATTTTACAGGCCTTCTGCTCCATTCTCAGTACTTACACTGTTTTTGTATGGGTCTGTCTAAATACAGTCGTACATTTTCTGTATACTTTAGTTATTTTCTTAAAAAAATATGTTGGAAAGTTGCTTTGGAGCTGCTTGTGAGGTGGGATTTAAACATGATCTTTCTTTTCTTAAGAAAAGAAGAATTAATGGCTTGTGTGCTGCTCTGGGGTTTTTAAAGTTTCCCATCTTTCCAAATTATCAATAATATGAAAGTTGGAAGAGTGAAACAAGTGAACATGAAAAACCTTTGGTATTAGTTGCAATCTGTGCATCTGAATCAGATGCTAGAGTAATTCAGTAGCGGAAAGTAGTTTGGCAAGCTGGTATTCTGATCCTGATGTCATGGAGGTGATCTTACAAGGTGATCATTGCTTGCATCTCTTGTTAGCATTTTGATTTTTTTAAAATATGAGGAGAAATATTCTCTCCTTTTAAAAATACTGCATACAGAACCAAAATGGTCCTTGTAGCTGAGTCTGTGCAACAGAAGTTTTTTTTTTCTGTGTGAAAGTGTTACAAAATATTATGTTATATAATGGATGCTGGCCAATACAGGTAGCATTTCATAGCCCATGCCCCTCAGGTGTTGTTTTTTGTGAGTTCAAAACTGTAGATGGTTTTGAGTATTTTTTCTCTCCATTTGCCCTGTGACTGAGGCTATGATTCAGCTGTATATCTAAATAGGTCTGGTAACTTTCTGCTGTCTTCATGAGTTAAATGGCAATGAAGACGTAAAGTGCTTTTTTTTTCCCTTTCTTTGTAGAGAACTTTTGCTTGCTGATAGTTAAGATGCTGGTAGTGCTGATAGTGAAGATGAATTGTCTGTGTAGAAGTGCTGAAGGACCTTTGTCATCACTAGTCGATATAAAATGTGTGTAAATGTCAAAGTATTATGTCAGGTATATAATGCTGAGAGGTAATGATTAACCAGGAGCTCATGCGTGAAATCTTAAATATTCTGGTATATAAGTCCACAGATGAAACAGCAGCTTAATGCTTGGTGTTACTCAAAAAAGCAAATCATCATCCATTTCCTAATAATTTTGAACAGACTGTGTTTTCTGTTGGGCTTCAATATATAAATCCATAGTGCACTTGGAGCTTGTGTATCTAGATCCCTTCTCCCTTCATTTTTCCCTGTCTCAGAAACAATGTAGTAGAGCTGGAAAAGGTGGGGAGAAAGACTGACTATGACAATTGAATATATGGAGTTGTTTCTATATCAAAACCAAAAAAGGAAGCTAGGACTTGGCAGTTTGGGAAAGAGGAGAATAGAGACAGGTGATGTTGAGATGTTGTAGCTTTCTCTGTCTACATCTTGAATTTCTGTGGATCAGCTTTCTACTATCTACACCAAGAACCTGGAGGTGTCAGATGAGTTTGTGGAGTGAGAACAAAGGTGAGAGAAAAGGAGATGGTCCTTTGCATAAAAATTAATTAAGCTTGTTACTCTACACCCTATTTTGGGAGTTAAAAGCATGTGTGTAACCCAGATATATTTTTGAAAGTGCAATACTTTTAGAGTTACTTGGTACCCTTGTAGTGGAATGAATTATGGATTTGTGAATAATTAAAGCTGGGAGGATAGTGTAGTGATGTTTGTTTCTGTGTTCTTTCCTCATTATCCACAGCTATCTGTACTGTAAGAGCTGGGCTAGTTGAATCTTTGATCTGATCTACAGGTGTTCTTACATGTTAGAGTGCTGATTCCATAACAGCTCATCAGGATTCCTTCTGCTTTCGGGAGGTTCTGTTCCAAGCCTGATGAAACAAGGCAGCTGTTGGTGATCAGCAACAGGAGATGGGGTTTTTCAGATATTCAGCACTGGGCCTATTTTTGCTTCTTGAAGATATCAAACTTATGTCTTTGGTTTTATTCACTTCTGTTAAAGTTGTTGAATCATATGGGTCTAATGTTTTCCAGTTTTAATAAGCTAAAATGAAGTGCACCATTGCCTGCTTTTGTTTTCATTCCATCTCTTCTCCACCCCCCTTGCCAGCTGAAGGAGAACGCAAGGTGATTTCGGATTGTACACACAAGTTACATATGCTGTCATACTTTCCTTTCTTTTCTACTTGTTTGCAGTCAGGCAAGTGCTTTTCTTGCCTGTAGAATAGTTTTCTGTGTCACCTTTTTAGTGGACTGTATTACATTGCAGGACTTAATTTTTGATTCAGGTCTTACTGCAGCAGCAAATGCAGTAAATCCCTTAGGTCCTGTGGAAAACTCCTTTCTCCTTTTGTGGTGAATGATGCTGCTGGGATTTCTGTTTGCTGTAGAATAGTTACTCCTCTTTCACTCAATTTCTACAGCTTAAGGGAAGGAAGTAACACTTTCAGAGGCTACACAGCAAGCTACAAAGCTCCAAAGGCATGGGACAGAGGGATGTATGGATAGGGAAAGGACTGGAGTGAGCAGCTCCATCTGGCAAAATGGAACTTCTCCCCTTCAGTCCTGAAAATCAGTTATCCAGAAGGTAAGGAAAAGAAAGGTAAACTTCTACCTAAGCAGCTGTGGAATGAGATAGCCACAAAAAGTTTAGTTGAGTTGGGGTTTTTGTCTTTTGTGGGTGGCCAGACAAACAACCTCCACCCCCAAAAACTATTTTTAAAGCTAGATCTAAGATGTTACAAGGCATCTGTGGCTAAGATGGTTTCTGCTGTTGTAATCAGTGATTCATGACAGAGAAACTAAATTCTTTAATGTGAGTGAGTAGAGACAGTGGTAATATTAGACAGTTACTCAGCAAGGCGTGTTCAGGGTAAACAGTCCTCACCGGTAAGTTTGTCTGTAGAGAATCATTTTTTCCTTGTTTCATTTAAACTGGGGACTTGTATAAACTTAGGAAAAAATCTTGTATTTAGTTTAGAATTCAGTGATGCCTGTTTTTCATACTATCCCAGTGTGAGTTTATTTGGGAAAAAGATTCTCCCCTTGCAACTCCCTCAGCATGTTAACCTTTATGCATTTCATGGCCACCATTCAGTGGCTTAAATATTGGATGATGCAACGGTAGTAAGTGATGTAATAATTGTCTATAAGCTTCTTCACAGTTCATAATGGGAGTCTGAAGTTTGGAAACAGACTTTTTTTTGTGTGTGTTAGGTTCTGTGTCGGCTGTGGGGGTGGTGAAGCACAAACACCACAATCATCTTATTTTGGATAGTGGCAAAAAGGTGAATAACAATGTTTTATCACGGGGTTTTTTTGTTTGTGGTTAATGGGTATGTGTTTTGGTGTTCTGTTGCTGTGTGGGTGGTGGTTTGTTTGGGTTTTCTTAAAATTATTGGATTTTAAAAAAAATTCAAACCATTAATGTTACCAAATGAGTTAAGGGGAAGGCATTATGTGTGAGATTAAAACCAGGATTTGTGGGAGTGACTTGACCTTAAATTCAGTTAATACTGTGGTGACTTCCCCCACTTGGATAATCTGGTCTGGCAGATTTCTCTTTCCTGCTTAGGACCCAAGGTTGAGCTTTCAGTCCTTGGAAAGTCCCCAAAGTCTTCTCTACTTTTGTAAGTGAGAAAGCTGGGATTACAATAATATGTCCTCAACTGAGTGTTACCCAGCTCATACAAGAATATGTCACTCAACTGAGTGTTTCAAAGCATCAGGGGCAGTGGTTGTCCCTTCTTTATCCCATGGCTCAGGTTTTTTGTGCAACTTGGTTTCTTTATTGCAAAGACACTTGCCATTTGGGAAAGAAATATAGCTAGTTGCATGTTAGAATGACTCATTACAGAAGGATCTTCCAATTTATTCTTACTGCATAATAAGGCCTTTCTGGCCTATGTGCACATTCACAAGCCTGTGTTCCTCTGTTACCTTATTTACAGATAGCTGTTCGAAGTGGCAGTAGAGGCTTTGCTTTTTCATTATACTGTTTTGTGCTTTGCATTCCAATGAATTCTTTTGAAGTTCCATTGTATTTATTGTTTTAAATGATTGAAGTCCAGAGTATTTTTTATTGTTAAGTGCAGATTTAAGTTAGATAATTTCAGAAAGGATAAAAAAAAATGTTGGAAGACATCTTGTGTTGCCTATGTTAATAAAAGGTTTTTAATGATTGGGAAAAAAATGTTCAAATTTGAAATAGTAAAATAGGGGGGAAATTACATTTATTCATACTTCATAAATAAATTCATAAATTACATTTATTCATACGTCATAGTCCTTTAAGCTGAAGATGGTTCTGAACTTCAGCAGGCTTTGGATCAGTGGTTCTAATAAATGAGCCTTTGAAAAAAATCTTTAATTCTTTTGAAAATCAGTTATGCCTATTCTGTTCTTTATGCTGACTGCTTTTTGTATTATGTGCTAGAATATAAATAAATAAATTTAATTATATACTTACTCCAACCTTCTTTTGGAGAGATTTCTGTCAGGTTTAAGCAAAAATACCCCAAGCAACTAACATTTTCTTCAACTGTTAGAGTAAAAAGCCTACAAGTACCAGTTCTTTGTATAATGCAAGACCATATACTCTATAGAAAACCTGACATGCTGTTATATATGAAGTCACAACATGAAAATACGAAGAATGTGGTAAAATTACCTGTATTTTGAAGTTAAACACTCAGTGGATGTACATAAGTTTGTTTCAGGAAGAAAAAGTTTATCTTTTTATACAACTCCTATATTCTTACTCAAATTTAGAGGGTGAAAAAGCTTGTCCATTTAAAGGAAATCTGTGAAGAATGAGGCCTGCCTTTTTGAATGTCTGCAACTTGAAAGAGTGGTAGGTATGTCTTCAAAAACAGGCAAATAAGACTCTTCACTGTGAAGGTAGTGCAAGTTGTTAATTTAAAAAATGTAAATTTAATCTAAAAAAAAAAAAAAAGCAAAGCTAAAAAGTTGAGCATCTTTCCATAGCAAGTCATGGACTGAAGTATAATTATACTTCATCTAGTATCTCCTTCCAGCATTAACAAGCTCTACCTCTTTTAAGAGAATTTTATCTTCCTGGTGTGGTTTTGTTTTCTGTAGTTACCACAGGATTTTACCTGGGGCCTGCCGTAGCTGCAGCCATCTCTCTTTGGTGTTGTATCTATGGCTTGAGAGTTTCTGGCACTCTGATCAGTGCTGAGGTGAATTTGCTCTTCTGTTTCCTCCTTTTTCCATATACACGTGTGATTATATAATTGTGTAAGTGGTGCTGAAACCAGAAGTTTTAGAAAATGATGGCAATTGCATGAATAGCATCATTTCAGTAAATTAAATGAGAATGACAGAGAAGGAATGGATACACTTTCACACTTTCTTTCAAAGTCCTGTGTGCATGCTAGCAGAGGATATTGCCAGACTGTATTGGCCATGAGCAGGTAGGGAACGTTAGGGGTTTGAGCCAGAATGTAAAACTTGGTCAAAAATAGTCTGAACCTGATTTGTCTGCAGCTCTAATTGGTGTAGCTGCTGTAAAATGCTTTCTCACCTCTGAAGACATGGCACAGTTTTAAAACCAGTTTTAACAGCGTCAGTGAATCATTGAGGTTGGAAGGTGCTTCTGAAGATCATTTTGTTCAGTAAACTAGAGCAGGCTGCCCAGGATGGTGTCCAGGCTGGTTTTGACCACAAGTATGGGGACTCAGCAGCTTTTCTGGCAATTTTTTTTCAGTGACTGATGATGCCTATAGTAAAATTTGGGGTAGTGGTGATGTTTACATGGGTTTTCCTCTATTTCAGTTGTTTCTGTGCCTCTTCTAATTTCATACTTGGCCTCCAGCTGGACCCTCTTCCTGTTGTTCATAATACCTTCAATTTCCAGTTCAGTTCACCGTCCATTTTTATCTGGCCCATACTTCATTAGTTTGTCCCTAAGAAAATAATGGGAGACAGTGTCAAAAACCTTCCTGATGTCAGGTTAAAAAATACCTGCTGCTCTTCTCTCATCCACCAAGCCAGTCAACTCTTTATAAATAGCCATCAGGCTGATTAAGTACATTTTATTCTTGATAAATCCACCTTCTTGTCCTTTGTGTGTTTGGAAGCCTTTCCTTTTGTCCTTCCTGTCCTGTACCAGATGGAAATCCAAGTGGGTTTTGGCTTCAGCATGGGCTTTGGCATTCCTAACCCAAATCACTGCATGCTCAGACAGGGTCTTTGTTTTTTCTGGATCACCTGGGTCATGCCTGTGATCCTTGTACCCTCCCTTTTACATCTGAGTTCATTCAGATTCTTCTTGTTTGTCCATGCAGGCCTCCTGTCACCTTTGCTTGATTCTTTGCACACTGGTAAGGACCATTCTTGAGCTTGTAGTAGAAGATCCATGAAAATCAACCAGCTCTCCTGGACCCCTCTTCTCTCCATGACAGCTTCCTTTTTAAGTTCTTCCAAGCTGATCACTGAGCAGTCTGCTCTGCAGAAGTCCGGGGCTGTGGTGCTGTTATTTGGCTTTGCTCTCTGCTCTGAGGATCCCGAATCTTGTTCACAGTGTCACTGTAGCCAAGGGGACCCCTGAACTTCATGCTCCCTAGAGTTCTTCCTTTTCTGTAAATACAAAGTTTAGTAGATTGTCTGTTCCTTTTTGGAATCTCAGTCACCTTTGTCAGAAAGTAACTGTTAGCATATTCCGGAAACCTGCTGGATTGCTTGTGGTCTGCTGTGATGTTAATAAGACTATTAAAAATAATCTGTATTTTACTGCATATGTTTTTGTGAATACCTTCTGAATTGGTCTTGTACAAGGTAAAGGCCTTACAGGCTGTTGGCCAGGAGTTTGTGCAGCAGAATTAAATGCAGAGAAGAGGAAGTTTCATTAGAGGATTAATCTGTTTCATCATATGACATAATTTGAAAGCCAGGATATAAATTTGATAAGAAAAGCAGTGAAGAGGTTTGGAAAAGGATTGTTAAATGAAACTGAAACAACAGCTTGCGCTCTTGCAGTTAAGTAGTTTTTAGTTATTGTTTGATGTCAGTTTTCATTTTTGAAATCTGGTTGAAAGTATTTTGGCAAGTTGTGCTGTCTTCATGTCTTGCTGCATCTTAGTGGAGTGCAGGTCTCCTATTGCCATTTGACATGTGATATTTTGTGCAAACACACCCAGGTCATGGAATGTCTGCTGTTTGACCTGAAGTTGCTGTATGGTGATTTTTAAAAAAAAATAATTTCTCACTTGAAAGATAAGTTTAGGAAATATGCTGCCCTTCTACAGACATAGTAAAAAATGACAGGAAAAGCCTCCAGAAGAGAGACACTTCCCTAGTACCAAATATTTTGGCACTGTCTGATTACTGTCACCTATGTAATGAGGAGCTTGGCATGTGTGTAGTAGGGAGTGATTGATGGGTCACAGTGTGTGTACTCACATTGGGGATAAGACTGGTAAAATACATTCCTGAGATACACTGTGAGCTTAATATGATGCTAGGCGAATTTTTTGTTAAGGGTCAGGACCTGCTGCTGGCTGAAGGGAGGTTGTGGTTACACAAGGCAGACTTTCTGCTGAAATATAAGCAACTCTGAATTTAATTCACATGACTTTGTTTTTTATATAGTCAATAGTCAACCTGTAGTTTTCCACTGATAAACCTCCTGCTTGTTTCTTGGTTTCTGCTAGTGTGTTGCTTTTCCCTCTATTCCACACATTCAGCTGTGCTTGTTTTTCTTTAATTTCTTTTTGAATGTTGTAGTTTTCTATAACTTTTTTTGTAGGATTTTTTGGCTGTAATATTAGTACTCCCTTGAGTACTGACAAAAGTCTAATACCTGATATGTTATGACTGATTTAGGACTTGCTTGTTAAAATTGTATGCTTTTCTTGAAATGGTAATTTCATTAAATTTCACTGACACATTAATTTCAGACTTTGAATGTAGCTCTCACACACTGTCTTGAACTTGTCAATGACATTTTGTGTGGTGTGTTCTTTTACATACAGAAAATGTGTTGGTGGGTGAACAATTTTTCAGTCTGTTGAAATATAATGGCTCAGGTGGGTTTTTCTGTACCATATCCTGGGTTTGTGCACCTGGATTTCTGGCTCTGGTTGTTTGTTTCAGTCTTTACTTATTAAAAGTTTCTTTGAGATTTTAAGTGCTAGTACATTTATTCCATATTTACTATGAGTCTTTAGAGTGGGAATTTTTTACATTTTTAATTAGTTTTGCACTGTAGCTCTGAACTGTTCAGTTTAAAGAATAAAAAAAGTCTTTGACCCTTTATTCTATCCAGCTTTTTTAGAGAGGGAATCTGTTACTCATTAATGTACTTTGTGCTTAGTATTCAATATAGAGGTAAGTTTTTTAATATGTGACAGATTATTCATGTTCGGTTAAGCCTTTGTGTGCCTTTGTATGTTGTCAGTCACACCTGCTGTGTGTCTTAAAAATAAGGACCACTTAATGCCCTCTCTTACCCCTTCTCATCCTGTCCTCTTCCTACTGAAGAGTTACTTCTTCCATTGCTGGGGCTTTCATTCCATTATTTAGTGTGTGGCATGACTTTCTCCTTTAATGAGTAGAAGACTTAAGAAAGGCCAAGGAATTACATGCTGATTTTGCAGCTCTGGAGGTCATTGTTCAAACAATTTGGTGAGGGCAAATATATTAATATTACTGTGAGTAGTGCTGGTAGTGTAATTGTTGTTGCTGTGGTGGTGTAGCGTGTCTGGTTGGTCAGTGTTCCCAGCATTTGTACCCTGCAGTCTCAGAACACCTTGGTGTCATTGCCCATCTGTTTGCCCTTGTGTTTCTCCCAGAAGACCATGCCCAGTGTTTGGCCCTCACTGCAGGACGTGGCAGACTGGAGAGAGGGAAGGCGTTCATGGCAGACTGGAGAGAGGGAAGGCGTTCATGGCAGACTGGAGAGAGGGAAGGCGTTCATGGCAGACTGGAGAGAGGGAAGGCGTTCATGGCAGACTGGAGAGAGGGAAGGCGTTCAGGCCTGGAGTGCCTGCCTGGATAGGAGGCCAGTGAGACCAGCTTTGCTCAGCCTGGAGCAGGGAAGGCTGCGGAGAGGCAGCTGGAATGGGGCCTTGAGCCTCTTGGAAGGGAAGAGACCAGAGAGCAGGTATAGTAGGAGAAACTTAAGCTGAATGCGAGGAGAAAAAATTGCTGTTCAGGATAGTTAAACATTGGAACAGGTTGCGAGAGGTCCTGGAACCTTCCTCTTTGGAGACTTCTGGGACTTTACCACGCAAAGACCTCAGCAGCCTTTTAATCAGCAGTCTCCAGTGTCAGTGATAAGAGCTGCGTGTTTGTTCCTTTTTCTTGAGAAAACCTTTTGGCCTTCTACATTTTAAAAATCTTACTGGCATGTCCTTTATAGTAAAAATGAGGTGTTTCTTAATATATTCTTAGTATTCTTAATATAGTTATGTGAAGAAAAGGACACCTGTCTGTGCCTGTAGAGTTCTTTAAGAAATGGGAATTGGATTAAATGCGAAACACTGGTGTGGGGCTTTTTTTTTTTTTTCCTGAGTCCCACCTATATTATATCTCATGAAGATTATGTTTCAGTATAAAGTAAAGCTCAGCGAAATTGTGCTATTTTGAACTACGCTGTTTTAGGACTAAAGGTGTTTTAGGGATAAGAAAAAAACATAACAGATGATGGATCTTGGTTTTTAAGCCTGTCTCAAGAATTTCTGTGAGATGACTGCAGAGGATGTGTCTTTTCATCATTCAATATGAGTTTTTACTAGGGTGATGATGAGGTCAAATTTACAGCCTAACTTTGGAGGATGAAATCTTGGTAAAGAAAATAGGAATCAGGTTAACTTTCTTAGGAGTGTTTTGTCTCCATGTTTCTTGTATTAACAACTTTTTTCAGGTTCAGTGCTCAGGAAAAATGAAGGTATAAATTTCCTTTCTAGAGTTTTCTTTCTTTATCCTTATGTTGGGAAATTCCAGAGATTGTTTTAAACTCAGTTCTTAGAAACCCTTTATATTTTTTTCATTGTGCTTTAACTTTTTAGTGTAAATAATTCTCTCTGTCAAGATCTTGGGAACAGGGAGTAGAAAAGATGGATCTCAGATCAGTGTACTTCTAAGACTGATGATAAATCTGAAGGAAATGGTGGAGTTATGATTTAGGCCATTGTACCACAGCTACCTTGCTTGGCCTTTATTTATTAGTGAGATCAATGAATGCTATTACTGATTTCCAAATACATTACTTATGTGACTGTTTGTGTGCAGGGTTGGAGGTAGGCTTGTGAGTAGCTCTCGACTTGGTGGGATGGAACCTTATCAGCCAGAGTTTTGGTGTGGCTTTGCTTGTACCCTTTCATTAATAGTAAACACCTCAAAATATTTGTAAGCTATAAATGAGGTTTTGCACAGCTTTGTCCTATAAAAGCTGAAAGGAAAACAAAATTATTTGACTGAGTTAGAAGTTAGGGGAATGTACCTCCACTCCCTACTGACTAAAGCAGAGTAAGTCCTTATTTCTAGAATTGGCATCAGATGAGGCTTTTTATTTATTAATTTTCTGTTACAGATTGAGCAAAGATGATATTTCTCAGAAACCAGTTCCTTCTAGTTCATAGGAAGTTTTTCTCCCGTCTCCTCTGAGGCCAGGCTGCACTGCTGGTGGCATTCTTAGCAGTCTCTGGCTGAAGTGGTTCACTGAAGGGGCAAGCAGTAACCTGGTAGGCTGGCCAAGCCCATCACTTCTAGAAATGTCATCTAGGCTTGAGAGATCATTTGGAAAGTGAAACTTACTTATTATTAGTTGGATATTTTGTGCTGATGAATGGTAATGTGCTAATAGGAGCAAACTTCTGTTTTTTGAGATGCTTCCTGCATTTAGGGAAGCAAACATTCTCTTTGTGTTAACCTTTCAGAGGGTGCCTTGGCTTTTTTCCCAAGAGTTTTGGAATGATGAATTGTGCCACCAGCATAGTGAGGTTTAAGACCGTAATTCTAAGCGACACATCATTACTAAGATCTACTTAGATACCATCCCTGTGGAGCTACATGTGTTGAGTTTGTGGTTTTTTGCAATCAGTGTATTTCCCTTTAGTGGTAAGCACTAAAAATTACCCTGGGTTCACAATGTAATTGAAATGTTGAGGCCAGAGGGTGAAGCTATTGACTTCCTCTGTAAGTGTAATGGCAGAGTACTTCTAGTTGACGAAAAACAGGTCTTTGCCAGTGCTGCAGTAGTGTTTTGCATACTGTTTGTTTTTGTCATAAAAGTTCCTTTTATCCTGTGGTTAAGAAATTAAAAGGTTTTAAATTCCACTGTATGAAAGAATTATTAAGTATCATGTCAAGTCTCTTTCATGCCACAGGTAATTTTATCTGTTACTACAGACAGATTCAGACACCTGGCTTCTCTGCACCTTTGATCCTTTAGACATGCAGTGCAGTAATTTTACATAGTGCTTTTCACATTTCATCTGCAAATACATGTCATTGTCTGAGCCGTAAAAATAAGTGGGATTTTGGAGTACTCCTTTCTTCAGCTTAATGCTGCTTTTAGCATCTGCCTGGTCTGTACTTCACTGTTTTGAATTTCCTAACTAGATACTTAGACCTGGAGCTGTACCCCATGAAGAGGAGTGCAACACTACATGTTTTCTCTGCCTATGTTTTGTGAATTTGAACTCTTGCTCCCTACAAAAACATGATCTTTAGCTCTACAGACATACAGAAAATGGGGAAAGTACAGTTTCAATCTATTGGAAAATTAATGTTGATCAGAAAAAAAGGTTTCTTTCTCTACCTGTACTCATGTGATTTTTTTGCCAAGTATATGGCTGACTTCATGATTTTCAGTTATGCTATTTTTTTCCTAAAGCATGTATATAAGCATTATAGGATTGAAATGTATTAAAAGCAGTAGCTTACGGTTCTGCAAGTTTCTTCTTTTCCTTTTGATGAAAAGATCACAATATCTGCATTTCTGTAGGATAATTGCATGCTGAAGTAGCAGAAGGCAGCACAGGTGAAAATGCAAGGCTCATTTTCTTCAGGCAAAAGATAGTGTCAGAAGCAAGTGATGTAATTGAGTGAAGAAGTAAAAATTCTTGAATCGGATTTCTTTTGTTCATGGCCTCAGTCTGCCCATCTGTTAGTTGCTCTTCAGTTGCTCTTGAGATCCCTGGCCAATTTTTCGTCAAATTTCATGGCAGGAGGAAGGTCTCAGAGGTAATGAAGTGCCTGGCAATTCAGAGCCACTCAGTAGGTGGATGGACGAGAAGCCTCGGTTAATTCCTCCCACTGAAGGTGAGATGGGGGAGCTCTTGTGGCCAGTCAGCACATGTGTGACTGCCAAAAAACATTCCTTCCTTTACAGGGGATCTGACAGGAGGAAAGAAGATGAGGGGGAGTTACAAGATGTATGAGACCAAAGTCAGTTCTGTTACTCATGTAGCAACTTGATACATCTAATTTGTTTCTAAAATAAACCTTAAGCCTTCTTAGAATTCCAGAGCACCCTGGAAAATATGTTAACTTCTTTAAAAGGGTATTTTCTTCCAAGTCAATCTACTTCAGGATGAATGAATACTTCAGAGAAGAGGTGGAAATTTGCACAATGGTGGGGAAGAGCTTTGATCAAGTCCACATATTTTATAAAACAAAAAATACTCTTAAGTCATGAATGTTAGTTTCAGATTGTGTCACATGACTGATCTGGTAACACTGTGCAAAACTGGGCTTGTTCCTGATAGAAAAAAATACGGAAAAACTGAAGGATAATCTGAATCTTTGAATCCCTTCCAGTTACATAAATTGCCTAGAGAGATTACTAGATACTGTAGAGATTAATCTTTGAGGGTTTTTTAAAAAGACTAGAGTTTAAACCTCTGAAAATGCAGCATATGGAAGCAAAGTTATTAGGGTCTAAACTAAAATTTTATTTGTAAACTTGATGTACAGGGAATATAGGGGTGTTTGATTTTGTTGTTTGAGGTACCTCATCTTCATTCAAAGGAACGACAGCTTCATCAAAGTTCTAGAAGAGCCTCTGGCACTGTGCAAGTTAACAAAATTTGGGGATGGTCAGAAGAGAAAGCCAGGCATAAGTCACCAAGCTATATTGGTTGACAAGTTGGTTTTATTTAACTCTTCTTCTCTTGGGAGTGACTAGTGGTGATACTTGTTTCTCTGCAGGATTCTGTAGTTTGAGTGTGACAGGACTTCTCTGTATTGCATTATGGTGCCTGTAATCAATACAGCAAATTGCCTGACAGATTTGAAAACCTAACCCGGAGTAGCTTTATTTGTAGCATATGTTAGCTAATATATTTACACTTCATCCCCCTACAAAAGGAAAGTAGAAGTGCAGGTGTGAAGTGTTGCTCATTAGTAATCCAATAGCTTGGAGTTTATGTCCCCTGCCCATGCATCTGCAAGAAAAAATGTGCTAACAAAGGACTTCAGACTGTACTGAGTGATTCAATGTAAATAATGTTTCTATGTGGCACCTTTCTCCATAGCATTTGCATGACACTAACAGTGTGGGAATTCTACTCAAGCTTTACATTTATGAGACCACAGATGGGGACAGGAGAAAGTTGGAGATCTCTCTGGGTGTGAAGGTGAAGTGGCTAAAGAGGGTGTTCAGCATACACAGCCGGAGTGTAGCAGCCTTAAACAAGTTTGCTTTAAGAGCTTAGGGCTCTTGCTGCTATGGGAAACCTATAGGGAGGTATTAAGGAATGTAATGTTCACTTACAAGTTTTTTCTAGTGTTTTTAGGACATGTGTACGATGACTGATCTTTACTTGAATTTTGGGAGAGCAATAAAAGAAACTCACATTGTCATTCTGAAGTCTAACACCTTAAAGAATTACTGCTGAGTTTGGAGCTTTTTGACTGATAGTGCAGATGGTAAAGTTTAAAATGGTAGCGATTGCCAATCTGTAAGGGTAAGTTATCATTTAACAGAAACATATTTCCATTACTCATGGAAAAAACCCTGGACATTAAGAATAGAAAAATAAAGATGTTCTGTGAAAATTAAGATCAATAATACTATGTAATCTGTTTTCCAGCATGGCAAAACTGATTTTCTGGGTTTGTTTTTTGGTGTTCAGTCAGTGGTACTAGTTATGTGAAAGAAATGTCATGAAATTTTGTATTGTAGTTGAGATTAGACTTCCACTTTCTAAACTTGGAGCTTACCTTTCTGACTGAGAGCTCAGTACAGTCCCTTTCTTGTTCCACTGGTGAACTGCCTTCCAGCTGAGGGAAGAGGAAGGCAGGGGAAGCAAAGGTCATTATTTTTCTAGCTGATAAACTCTAGCTGCTTCACACATGCTCTAGGAATTTTATTTTAATGAAGATTTTATTTTCTCATTTTAGCTGGCTTCAGGAAGTGCTCAGCTATTCTGATTACCTGTTAGGTGAAGCTATGTTAACTTCAAAATTTGTTCTTGGTGTTAAAGGACAGTTAGGCTGCTTTTCTATATATCAGAGTTGTGCTTTGAAGCAGACCATGTAGTCAAGTACTAAGAACCTACTGTTAATGGAAATGGGAGGATTTTATTGAAAAGGTCTTTAATACTCAGTAGTTCTTGTGTTTGCCAACAGTATTTTTTTTAAAAAAAATTTGGTTCTCTTTTTACAGTCTGAATGCAGAGAAAGCAGGACTGTGTCTGTGTCCTGGTCAGGCTGGCACCATGTCTGGAGTGACATGGGTGTTGCTTTCTGGGATTGTCTTTCAGGAAGGCAATTCTCTATGCAAACAGTTCAGCCTTCTGAACACCCTCTGGTCTCAGTAAGAGGGTAGTGGGCTGTAAGTTAAGGTACTTTGGTGTGGTCACAGTTGTTGATTAGCTTTGTCCTAGCCTTGTATTTAGAGACTGCTAGACTATTGAGAAGACTTAACCGTATTATAATATATTTGCTGTCTAAAGAAATGTCCCAGTAAACTGAAAAGATTTTCTCTATGATCACCAGAGCTAGCACTACATTTTCCTATGTGTTTCTATCGACATTAATGTATGTAAGGATTCTGTTTTATTACAGTGGAAATTTTAGGATTCTGAAGCCCAGTCTTAAGCAAGCAAATAACTTACTGAGTTCCAGCTTTGTGCTGGCATCAGAAAATAGCAGAGCTGATTGCATGGTGCTGTTGTGTAGTGAAGAGTGGGAAGACAACAGGAAGCCCCTGTTAGAATTCTTCCTGTGGTGGTGCTCAAGCCAGTAGTGAATGCCTATGTATACATAGGATCACTAACACTGTCAGTGACAATCCTTTCTGTAAAAGAAAATGCCTGTGCTATTGATACCAAAGCCATTACATTTGATGTGATTTAATTTAGAGGTTTTTGCCATCATTCCTGGGGGTAAAAAAAAAAGAAAAAAGAAAAAGAGAAAACCTGCCTGCTTTCTAACCTGATCATGGCTGCATCATTTGCTGGTATGTACAGTGTCTTCTAGAGATTCAAACAATCTAGAAACAATTAGTAATGTATCTTACAATTGCTGTTTTCATTAGGACAAGTTAAGCAGTGGTGGGTGGTACATTATGGTACGAATAAGCATTGCAGTATTTTTTTTCCATGTTTTGCTCAGACATGAAAAATTACCATGTAGAGAAAGTTCAAATTAAGTCACGTTACATTTTGTCTTAGACTGGAGGTGATGTAAAATAGCCAGGTGAATAGTATTAATGTGATTTAAAATGCATTTAACAAATAGACTTTCATAAAATTTTTGCTAGATTTTGCTTTTTTCATCCTCTGCTGCCATAAAAAACTAAGCATAGTGGGAGCAAGTGGACACTGAAGCAAAACTGTTATAGTTGTGTGGACACTGGGTTAGACATCAAATTTCCACTGGAGCAGTACGTTTGCTATCCAGGAGCTTGCAGGTGGAAAGCAAGTGATTTGCTCTTGGGAGACATTGAGCTTGTAGGTAGCAGTGATGATAGCTTGAGTAAACTTACATGTTCTCAGGAGTTTGATGTCATTAACACAGTAAATGTTACCAAGTGCTTAAGGGTGTGACAGAAGTATACTTTGCATAAGAGTACATATGGCTTTTATTTCTTATTCAGTCCCCACTAAACTTGGCTGTGCATTTCTTAAATAGAGCAGTGTTAGTAGTTTGCTTCCAGTTTCTAAAGATTGCCAGCTGCTTTACTGGAGTTCACTTTGAGGAATCAGATCCTGTTTTATATCCAATATATTCATTTTTATGGTATAACTTGCAAAATTATACTTTCCTGTAGCTGAAGCTAGTAAAAAGTCAGGTTTTGTTTGGATTTTTTTTTTTTTTTCTGAAACAGAGAGATCTGTGGCTGAATATGTCAGATAAAGAAGAGAAAATGCTACAAGTTGGTTAGAGGAAGGAAACATAGAACTAGTCCACTGAAAATAACTATGGCTAAAATCCAAGGAAGTGGGCAGTACTTGAGCTTAACTGGTGAACTGAACCAATTACTCAAGAGAAGAGGACTTTTCTTGGTCGTGACTCAAACTGGCACTTGACAGATCAGTCCTGCTATTGCGTGTCCTTCTTGGAAGCAGATGTGGTGGTAAAGTTGTCTTGAGAGTGGATGCAGGAGAATTTTTGAAGAATTAGGCAGCCGAAATGATGAGTACCTCACTGCATGAATTTTTAAAACAATTACTAGAACAGTTCTTTTTATATGATTTAGATACTGTGAATTTGTTCATGGAGTGGTGGAATGATGTGTTTACAGAATGCATCACAAAATACATTGTTGGATTAATCTAATGAGTTTATGCATTGATAAAATACAAGTTCTGCATTTCTGCAGAAGAAAAATGACAGTTATTCTAATCTCAGTTACTGTCTTTTACCCTTAGTTCCCGAAGGAAGAGTGATCTCTCTTGTGTGCTCCCTTAGTTTCCTGGTTCTTGGACTAAAATACCAGTAGAATTGTAGCAGATTGGTATGCATGTGTTAAGCAGCTTGAAATGGTACTGTGCTAGGCACTGTACTCTGCATTTTTGCCCCCTAAGGATCTGTTGTGTTTCTAATTCTATGGACCATGTTGTATCTTAAAAAGAAGTTGATAGAAAGGGAAGGAGACACTCCAGATATTATTTTTCCACTATGGAGAGAGATGGTTTTTGTGTTTACTGTTTCTTCCTTTTTTTTTTTTTTTTTTTAATTGTTCATAGGTTTTTGTAACCATTTCAATGATAGGAAAGAATTCAGAATGGAATCATATTTCAACCTCTTCCTGCTGTTAACTTGGTTTGTAGGAACTTTTTTCCTTGTCAGTCTTTGTGACCTGAGCAGTAAAAACATTTTTTCTTCAGACACATTTTTCCTTTTTTATTCTTGTGTGCTTCTCAGTTTCATTTGCTAAAAACCCCCCACCAAATCTTCACCATCGTCATTATTAGTCTGCACTTTGTTGGTAAAGGATTTACCTTTTCAAAGAATTGTTGCAGGTTCTGGACAGCATCTTTGTGTTACACACTGCACTGTGTGCTGCCAATGTGCTGACCCTTGTGCATGGCTTGCGTATTTGCTCATGTACAAAAAGTATCCGGAGTTATAGGGAAGTGGAAGCCCTTCCTTTCTGTGAGCATGAGCTGTTTCAGAAAGGTCACTGCAGTTTTTAGAGAGAAGTCTAGATGCTTGAAGGGCACAATTTCCCTAAAATTTGCTCTTTTCTACTGTTCCTTTTTGACCTTCTAGATTCTGCGTATAAAGACGGAGAGTTCTGAAAGAGTTGAGGAAGTTGTTTCTGCCCTGTTTTTAGCTTAGTTACCTCAAAATATTGAGATCTTAAACCTGTTTTTTAACACGTGGAGAAAACACTGAACATAGTGATAGATGTGAGAGGACATTGGGTAGGCTCTTGATTCTTTTCTTGAATAAATTGCATGATTGAAGTTCAACTTTATTGTGTTCTTGGAATTCTAAGTGGCCCCTTCATTATTTTAAGGGGCGGAAAGCTGACCAGCAGTAGAACTTCAGAAACTGGATGTCATCATCATGCGTTTTTCAAAGCTCAGTGTGTGATAAGGAATGTCTCTGAGCAGTCGAGTCCTGGACTCAAATTGTCTCTGGACAGTGAGTCCTTTGGTGCCTGCTAATGTTGATGTATGTCATCTGTCATTCTCTGGTTATGCTGTGGGTGTATCTTTCAAGGTGCTGTTGACCTCCAAATTGGAAATTCACTGTGTAAACTTTGCTTTTAAATTTTGAGCAAAACTTTTTAAAAGTTTAATGTTTAACAAAGGTTATTTCAGTTTGGCTTCTGCAGTAAACTTTTTGAAGGAAGGCATTGGTAAATTGAATGCTGAAGGCAGAATGGGAAGCTCTCTCATCATCATATACCTGCTTTAAGGAAGTTTCATGTGTAGTAACCGTGCTTAGGAGAAATTAAAAAAGTCTCCCAAAAAGCATGTCAATAGTAAAGAAAATAAGGTTAGAACAGGAGAAGCTGGTTTAACTAGTGGAAGTTAGTTTAATATCATGCCAGGAAGATTTGTCTCTTGTAAATGAGCGCAATTGTCAAGCGGGCTGATGATGATCAGGAGCAGTTTTCAGTAACAGCAGATTCAAATTTACAAGTATGAAGACTGACTTGGAGAGGAACTTTGAGACAGTCCATTTTAAGCAGTAACTGCAATTTACTGTTCAAGGTGCTGTTCTTGCAGCAGTTTGTGTACTCCTTTTATCTGAGGCACTTCAATAAAGACTCTAGCTTGCAAGAACTGTGGTCCTCACCTCATTCTTGTGCCTACTGGAATTTACAAGCATTTCAATACTAATGTTTGACAGCAGCTGACAGGCCAGGACTGACTGTTTCTTAAAATATTATTCTACTGCTCTGTATTACTCTTTGTTTTTATCTGCAGTATTTAGACACTTGCATGAATTGCAGTGGTGTATAAGCACTGTCCAGATTGTAGGAGATAAAAAATGGGTTCAGGATTTCCTTGAAACAGATTTAAAAATGAATGGGAAGTAATGGGTAAATAATGGCTGCTGACTTTATGGAAAGAATTACACAAATTTGATTGAGTTGTAACTGCTGTTTTTTTCTCATAATAACATACTGTACAGTAGGAGGTTTTTAATATATATGTTAAATACTTTATTAGGAGTTTGAGTGCTTCATAGGAAATAAAGATGGAGTGATATTTTATGAATCTGCAAGTAGGTAATTGATAGTAAAAAAACAATCAGTGCAGAATTGTGCTAAAATACTGTTTAAGAAGAATTTGGTTGATGTTGATTTTGGTATAGAAGAGCAGTCTTCTCTTAATTTTCGAGATCTACTTTCCCTCTTCTCTCTGCCTTACTTAGTTGATGACAGCATTTTTCCACAGTCCAACGAATGTGCAGCTGGCTGCTTTTCCAGCCATGTGTAGGTTGCCCCACACACTCTGCCAGCATCCCTGCTGCCAGTCCTGCAGGGTGCCGGGTCCTTCCTCGTTCCAGCATTGCTGTCCTGGAGACTTCACTGCCTCAGTCTGCTCTGGCATCTCTGCAGTAACCCCCTGCTCCATGAAACCTTCCCAGACATCCTCTCCAAGATTTCTCAAGCTTGGATCATTATGGTGTCTCTTGTTAGGAAGTGTATCTGTTCCACCTAGTAATAGTTGCTAAGCAGGACATTTCTTCTAGCCACATGTCATGTCAGCACAGCCTGCTTCAGTACAGACCACAGAACTTGTTTGAGATCTTATTGTTCTGTTTTTTATTTTTTCACCTGAGAACACATTGATTTTGTGCTGTGTTGCACTGATACTGCTGTTCTCCCTTTTGCATAATTCGGTGTTGTAAAGATAATAGAGAATCTCCTGTCCTATATATCTTAAAATGAGCCAGAATAGATTTTTTGTACACAAAAGGGTCTTGGAAGTTTTCAGACTATTCACATTGGCAAGAAGGGAAGAGGTTGGCTTGGACTCTGGTATTAATTTCCAGGGTCCTTTGGACGAGAAATTGGAACAAGACTTTTTTTATTTGGTTTGGTTAAAACAAATGAGGCCTTATTTGTATAACTGTCTCAAAGTTAAAACTGCTCTTTGGCCACACCATTTGTCTGACCCTCATGTACAAGTTTGTTTTATTTCCAGACTGCTTTTATAACACACATTTTCTTTGACATTTGAATTATTTTTCAGTCCTTTGGCCATTACTGAACCAAATTGGCCACTTGTTCCTTTAGCTGTTCTTCCATCTTTTCCCAAGACAGTTTTGTGTCTCTTGCATCTCATGGATGTTTTTAGATAATTGTATCATTTAAGCTTCAGGTTATTCTAAGCTGGTTCTGTGACTAGTCTAATAGTTTGTGTAGTCACCAGATAAAATGTGTATGTTTCTGCAGAAACACATTTCCTGTGTTTGTGAATCTCACTTTGAAATGGGAATACTAGGTAAGCAGTCAAGATACAGTGAGGTTCCTGCTAAAACAGTTGTTTGCAGATTGCAAAAAAGGAATACATGAAGGAAGGAAGAAACTTTTCCAGAATTTCTTCAGTTTCTCAGGATCCCTCTGATGTTGCAGCCCTGACCAGTAGGGTTGTCATCTTTCATTACAGAAGGCAGCCTGCATTTCTGTGCAATGCTAGCAGTACTTTTGCAAGTTTAAAGAGAAGTCTGCTGTTTTAAGAGTACAGAGTAGATAAACCCATATAATTTTTATGAACACTGTGATGTTCTAACTTTGAAAAGTTTCTTATATTGTGCTGTTTTAAAAGAGGCATCCTAAACTTTTGAATCTTGTGTGCAGTATGGGGAGCCATCATCACAACCGTGCCTAAGGAAGTTTTAAGATTCATATGATATGAATTATGACACTAAATTGCTGATATTTAGAGTGATTTCAGCAGGAGCAGAAATGAAGGGATTAAGGAAAAGAACGAGCACAGTTTGAAAATGCCTTTCTGTTTGCTTTAGTGTGGTTTCTTAGGAGGTTCTTGTTTCCCATATATTCCCAAGAATGCATAATTTGTCAGCTTCGGAAGTATTATTTTGAAGAATGTTACGCAGTTCTGTTAATTCATCTTGTGGACTTGACACATAGTTGGGGTGGGAAGGGAGACTGAACAGGAAGGAAAGTCCTTGTTCCTGAATGTCGTTGCTGCATAGCTCTCATATCCTCGAGGATCACCCGGACAAAAGCTGAGTCAGAGCACAGCAGCACTCTGCACTACAGCAAGACATGGCCCAGTTCAGCATTTTGGACTGCATGATCAATCACAACTGGAGTTTCATATGTAACCTGTACTGTGCATGGAGCGATCAGGTTTGTTGTTTGCTTATCCTTACGTGCAAGGTGATTATGTAATTTAGTATAAGGGGAAAACAAAAAAGCTCCGGATGATCTCTTCTCCCCACCCCCATTCTTACTGAGGATGACCTATTGGAAATGCTGTTATTTACTAAGGACTTTCCTAGAGTTAATAAGCATATAAAGCATGGTTTGATTATATAATTGCTTTTTTTAACACTTTAAGTACTTTAGTTTGTTCTCTTTAGAGTCTTATGGTTTGAGGGGTTTTATTAAATGAATTGCATAAAAAGGTAAATATCATGTATAGGAAGGGGGAGATATGCCAAGATAAACTAAGTTGTTAATAAATATAAAGCTGATAAGTTTTTCTGCTTTGAAAAGACTGAGCATCTTGGCTAGTTTAAAATAGTTGATGAAGAATAGGATTAAAAAAAGTATGAGGGGGAAGTTGTTTGGGTTTTTGTTTTTGTTTTTTTTTTTTTAATATACAGGATTAAATAAATCACGGTTGCTATTCAGTTCTTAGTATGGACAGATTTAATTCTAATTCAGTACCTTGCTGTAGAACTGGAGGGGGAAAAAAAACCCAAGCAGAATTGCCTGGATTCTGAATGAAAATGTTTTAAAATAGAATCCCCTTGCTAAAGGTTTTTAAATAGTGTATGCAGTTGTAATACTACTTTTAAGTTACTTTAGATGTTACCTGTATTTCTCATACAGCCTTCAGCCATTCACTGAGGAAAATTTATTTAATTTTTATTTGGTGTAAGGGGAAGGTAAGCACTTTTTAGGAAGTTGCAGTTTCAGTACAATAACTAGAGGCAGATCTTCAGAATTTTTTTCCACCATACATAGAGGTCCTTTGAAATAATCTGCCATTTAAAAATGCCTGCAATCCCTGTGTGTCACATCTGTACTGAAGCTTCTTAATCAGGAAAATACACACTGTTAGATGACGGTGGTGTGCTCTGGTTTTGGTTTTTGTTTGTTTCGGGCATTGTTTTAGTTCTTTTCTTAATGGTGCAAAACCTGGCTGATGGTGTCTGGGTGTTTCAAGTATTCTAGTTATTGTTACAGGTAAAAAGTATCTTCTGTTGAATTTTAAAAAAAAAACAGAGAAAACATGATGCACTCTCTTAAACTTTTAACTTTTACAGATGCCCAACTGTTTGATCTAGTTTGCTTACATATATGTAAGAATTAATCTGTCCAGTCAAATGCAATATGACAGTTGCTTACCATACTTCACAGAAATCAAGAAGAAATAGGGCTTATGATGTGAGCAGTCCTGCAAAGTTTTAAAGTGCATTTGATATAACTAGAGAGAAGGGAAAAGAGAATTGGTTTTTGAGCATATTGAAGTGGAAGGTTTTAAACACTGCCCCCCCCCCAACAAAAAAAAACCCCAACCAATTTCAAACAAAAAAACCCCTAAACAAAAAACGCTTAAAACCCCTCAACCCAATGCAGAACAGGGTTCATATAATCTAAAAACTGTTTCTTACCAATCTGGAAAGAAGAAACAAGCTTTAGATTAGCATACTGTGAATCAATTGCATGTTTGAGGTAGAAATGTTGAACTGTTTGATATTGCTAGATTTTATTAAATAGACTGTTCAATTGTGTGTGTTTGGGGTTGTTTTGCTTACAACTGAAGTCCAGTCCCTGTAAACTATACAATTTAATGAACTGCTGCTGATAGTTTTCTTTGAGATGACGTTGGAAGTTCATTTATGGGATATTACAGCGCAGCTACTCTGTTCCTGCTGCATTGAAATGCCATGGCAGGAGTGAAAGCTGCCAGGCTTGGCGAGAGGTGCATCCTGCTCCACATAGCAGTGCTGCTCCCCACCCTTCCCACCTCACAGTGCCCAGGCAGGCTGCTGGTGAGAATGCAGATGGGTGACCTCTGAAGTTTGTGTCACTAATAATACCTCAAATTAGGTTGCAGTCATTTGAAAGATTTCTTTTGTTTTTATTGTTCACCACCCACTCCCTTGGCTCTGCAGCATATATTTCCCCAAACTTATTTTTTAAAGCAGGAAGTGAGCAAGCATGAAATAGCAGGGATGTCTTCTTCTGTCTACCAGAAGTAAGTATTTTCTTAGTGTGACATAAAAGGTAGTATGGTTGGGCACAGTTGCCCTTTGCACTCTTGATACTGCAAGCTGTTATATGTATTAAAATGTTTTCAAAGGATATGCAGTGTGTCATACTAAAACAAAACCCCTTAAAATAAAGTTATTTTGTGAAATAAATCAGTGAAGTTCTGTTGACATCAGTGAAATACAGTTTTTAGTCCAAACATTGGATGGGATTGATGGCTATCACATGGTGATCCATAAATAATTACTCAGAAGCCTTCAGTGACAATAAACTTAATTGCTTGCAGTTTTTCATCTTTCCCTTTTTTTCATGGGAGAGCTGCACTACCTGTATTAAAAATATTTCTTAAAATGAGTTATTGCAAAGCACCAAAGTGTCTTGCTTCTTACTTATGTTGTCTGTGACAGCTGTGTTGTGGGACATGGGGTAGATTCAAGTGTGAGAGTCTTACTGGCATTTCAGAACTTCAGCATGATTGCAAATGTAGAATTAGTGAAGCAGAGTAGTAGGTAAAAGGTTTGTATCCAGTGGGGGACCTTGGTAAATACTGCTTTATGTGCAAATTTATGTTTGTACTTATCCAGACTGCTCTGACAGTATCACAGATTATTAATCCTATTTTTAATGTAGTCTGGTGTTAGTAAACAAAGAATTTTTATTGTTTTTTTTTCCTTAAAGAAGAAAAATGAGAGAATGAGAATGCCTTAAAAAGTTAAGGCAATTTTTTTTTTTTCATATGATAGTCTAATGTTGATGGAGTTGAAATCATGGAATCATAACTTGGCATGCTGGCTGTGGTCCAAGAAGAGGTCCTCAATGAATGTATGGAAGAGCTAGGTAATATTTTTCCTCAGTAACATACAAGCTAGGCTCATTCTCAGTAGGATGCAGCAGGAGCTACTCCCTCTGTCCTTGCAAGAATGTCCTTTATAAGCCTCCAGCATGTGAGCAGACCTGGAGATGCCTGGTATGTCAGCTGACCTTGTGGCCATGGTGAGATACAGTAGGGCTAGTATGCCTAAAACAATAAATATCACTGCTTCAGATGGTTGGAAGAGGTATTGGTGGGTAATATAAAGTAGGTGATACAGTGGTTTTGGTTTTTTCCCCTCCTTTTATCACAAATGCCTTTCTTTCATGTGTTAGATAGGAGACAGTAGACCACAAATTGAATGTAGGTTGTCTTCTTACCAGCACAGAGCATAGGTCAGCACTATGCTCTGAGCAGACTCCTGTTAGTTTGAGGAGAGAGGTCAGATCTTCTCATGTGCTGTTCTCATTGGTTCTTTGGTGAACTGCATCAGGCTTATTTTTTTATCTTATTGCTGCAGCCTAGCCTCTTAAAATAACAATAATGCTCTTTCAGCTATGTAAATACTTAAATCTTGGGTTTTTCAGCCAGGGTTAAGTATTTTGCAGGTTCTGTAAACTTGAAGTTGGTCAAATTCCAGTGCACAGAGTGGACCTCATCATTGCAGTTGTTGGGCTTGGAGAAACCTTCTCATCAAAGACTATTTTGATGTACCTCAAGGTTTGTTAGCATGGGGGGATGTAGCAGCCAAGGTGCCCGATTTCTGTTCCCTTAGCTGGAGTTCATTGCTGCAGGCAATGTGTGAGAATGCGATGCTGCAGTGCAAGCCTGGCTCTCCCATCGCCTTTGTTCAAGCCCCAGAACACAGCAGTGCTGCAGCAGCTGCTGCACTGCAGCTATTCCCCTTCCTCCGGAGCATCTCCAGTAACATTAAAAATGCTATTTAGCCTTCCAAATGTGTCACTTGGAGGATGAAATAACAAAGGTGTCTGCATTCCTTCTGAGATATTTGCAGCTGATAACGGTTTTGAAATGCGATATTTATGTTACCTTACTGTGCTCTTATTTCTGCTCATCTGCTGCCTCTGAAAGGGAGGGAGCGAATATGATAAAAATCTGTCTTGGTAGCTGTGCAGGGTTTTCAGCTTCAGCAAAAAGTGTAAAATCATGGCATGAAATAGCTAGTGACTTAACTCATTGTGGGAATTCATGTTGCTGAAGAAACATTTGGTCGTGTCCGAAGTACAGTGAAATAACTTGGCAAAGGTGAACAATTCAAGCCACAATAATAGGCATGCAAAGGCAAGTAGTTTTTAAATAAGCAGATTTGTGTTAAAATAAATTTCTTCTCTCTCCCCACTCAAACCTCCAGACAGAGAAACAAATGTAGATTTAGTTACCTGAATCAACCATTCTTACTGACATATGCAGTGCAAACTGTGAGGAAATAGGCAGGTCACATATGATCACATCATAAGTCATGGTTCAGAAGCTTTTGGATTTGCAGTTAAACTGAAAATCCTGTGGACAGCTTTCTCCTCTTTATCCTCTTAGCGACATCTCTGGGCATAAAGATTTAAGATATTTTTTCAGGTTAATGACTTCACAGTCCTTTTTTAAGCATTTTCCTGTGCATTGTATCTTTGTAAAAGAAATTATTCACTGAAAAGGCTGCTTTTCTTCCTCTGTTATATATGCACAATAGATGACAAATTTAGAGGTTGGACATAATTTAATTTGGGTGTTTGGATATGTGGCTTTGAATCTTTGCATGCTAATTTTATTTCACTTTACAATGGACAAGCCTTTTCACTTCTGAGTTTAGGGCTTTGAAACATAAAAGTGTGTTGATTTGCACATTATGTGGTATACTGAAATTAAATGTCTTGAAACACAGGACCAGGATTGTTTTTAAGTGGCAGGTTTGTGGGAGTTTATTAATAAGTCACTGTATTAGAAAGCTTCAACACTGAATATCTCAAACTGTATGTAGATTTATTTAGAGGTTATTTTTAAGGAGGGAAGCTGTGTATGTGGAGAGGTAAAGAATCTTGACATGCTGGTCTTTTTTGTAGTGTTTTGAGCCATGTTCTCTGTGTTAAAATTCCTATGATGTTTTTTTCGTCTTGATCCACACAGTTGTTGTTAAATCAGTTGTTCTTAAAACTTCCCCCATATGTCTAGGTAAATCTTCTGCAAACGGAGTCAAACTGTGGAATAAAAACCCACTTGCAATAACCATGTTTTTAAGGTTACTATTCAGGTTTTGACATTGAAGGATCAAATCCTTGATTTTCCAAAAGCTTCTGTTTGGCTTTCGGCAGGTCAGAGACTTTTCTGATGTGCATGAAATGAAATCTCAAGTAGAGCTGCAATACTGCAGAATTGAATGAGTGTAAACCTTAACAGCTTGAATTACCAGCAGGTATGATGATGTATTTATGCAGATGAAATGATGTGTCTAGTCTCTAAATGACCTAATTTTCTCGGTTTTAGAACAGAAAGGAGCATATTTTTTATGTTGAAAAGTTCAGTAGTCACCCCAAGACAAGTAGTTTCAGTAAGAGAAGGTCAGCCTCATGCTTACATTCAATAGAGAGCAGGTGTAAGATGTACCACTGTCCCACTGCTCCTCCCAAAAGCAAGGCCCTTAGTAGTGTAGCTGCATCCTGGAGTAGCCTGGTCCAAACACAGAGGTTTGCCTTAGGGACAGAGAAGCTGTGGAAAAGTGGGTGGTTTGGCCAACTTGAACTGTGTCCCTTGCAGAGTTAATAGTTGTTTGATTCAAGACATAGTGTGTGACTACAGTGCAGAGAAACACTGAAGCAAAGGAAATGTTGGTAGTTTCAGGGCTGGTACTAGTTTCAGTGCACCAGTGATGCATCACGTTATTGAAATGGGGTCTGTGCAGGTGACTTTGGTGATTTTACATTGTGCAGTGGTTTTGGTTGAAGGCTTCTGTAAAGCTATTTCATGTGTAAATAGTTTCTTGGTAATACTGTGGTGAAAGTGTAGTGGGAGTTATGTCTTGTGTGTTTGGTGAAGCCCAGCTATCCTAGAAAGCAAAAAGAGTACAAACTTCATTGAAACTCATTCCTGTTTTTGCAGTGTACTTTTTTGTGTTCCTGTTTTGTAGTGTACTTTGCTGGGCACAGAGGAGGTGTTTCTTATTGCCCTCTCCCCATCTGTAGGAAGCAGAGTGGGTCATGGGGCAGCTCATAGTCTTGGATCTGGAAAACTTCCTATAGGTTGGAAGAAGCAGTGTAAGGCAGCTCTCGACAGCTGGTGGCTGGTGTAAGAAGCTCTTACCGCTTCTGTCAGACTGCTGAGAAGATTCTTTTATCTTGCATGGGGTAATCTCAAACATTTCTTCAATGCCGAGGAGCAGAAGCACACTTTCTTTATCTCCTGTCTTTGATATTTCCAGATTACACTGTAAGGTGAGGACAAAGCATTTCCTATTCTTAACAAGCAATGACAGAACAAGCAGAGAAGGAAAATTTTCAATTTAGCTAAATTAAGATCACATGATATTTTGCTGTTGTGCTAGCTACCAGCCCTGCAGATGTTTCCTTTCTTTCCAGTTGAAGGATGTAGCTGTTAAGAGGAGAGGCTTTTGCTAATGGATCTATAAGAAAACAAGGAAGCTCTCAATTTCTCTTTGTTGTTAATGTTTTTCTGACTAAATTTAATATTATGAACTCCATGTTTGTTGTGAATAACAAAATTCAAGATACAAACAAAACATATCATGAAAATAGTTTGCATTAAAAAATGTGAAGTTTTTTATTACATACTTTTTACTCTGTTTCTTGGTGCTGTTGCTTGAAATGGGCTTTTACTCTGTGGCAGTATAAATTATTATCTGAAGTGCACTTAATTAGTTTTGCTAAGAATTCCAGTCTATTGGTACATTCTTTGGATGTGTACAAGATACTACAAATATACGTATATATATGTACACACACAACACAGTATACTTTCCTGTGTGTATATATGTGTATAAAAATAGACATATGGTAGATTAATGCATTGAAATATGCTAAATTTGGTAGTATCTAGGGTTTAAAGGGAGATCTGGGAAGGTAGTTTATGTCTGTTTATGGATAATTCAGGGGTTTGGGGCTGAGCGTGGAGAAATCCTGTTTAAGAAGTGGTGGAGCACTTGTCATACCAGACATGATCTTGGTTTTGGTGAAGTTAAGAGCACTGTACTAAAGATCCAGCTATCAGAACAACAGTATGAGAAAACCAGAGCTTGTGCTGTGCAGAAAAAGAAAAAAGTTACTTTAAGTCTAGGCAGTCTTAGTAGGTTGGGATTTTTCCCTGCTTTCAAGTAGAAGAATTCTTTCTGAATCTCACCTGGCCTGGGAAGCTGAATGCTGCTTTCATTCAAGCGAGTATGTCTAGCTAGGCTCAGTCTGCAGAACCACTTGGGCTGTCGCTGTTTTAATCCAGACTTTTCAGTTGAACAGACACACAGAGGGATCATTTTTGAGATCATCCTTGCTGTAGATAGCCTTCAGCTTTGCATTTTAGGTCTTGTGGAGTACTGATGAGACAATGACAATGTACTGACATGAGCACCCACTGCTTTACAGAGCTGCCTTTCATGAACAAGTAGAGTGCACTAAGGCAAGTTTGAGCTGTGTAATAACATGCACACATGGAGGTTTTTACTGTTTTGTTTTCTGTGTATGCCTTGACCTTTATGAGAACTGAAATCTTTTATCTTGGAAATACTGTTTCTCCTTGGAATGATTGTGTTTACTACAACAGTAGTAGTACAGAAGTAGGCAGAAAGTACACAGAAACACGCATCCCTCTGTCCTCCTTCCAAGCTCAAGCCAGCTCTGTAGCCTGCATGGTGCTTGACAGAATTGCATGTTTCCTTCGCTGTGCCTCCCAGCCATCTGCTGTGCTGGCACAGATATGCTTTGGTTTTGAAAGGTCGCAGATTTCCCACTTACTTTATACACAGGGAGTAGTCATGTATTACAGTCTTAGTTGCCTTTCTTCTTGCCTGGTCTTGGTTTGAGAATATGATTTATGTATTTTATCGAATTAAAATATTCAGTCCTGAGATGCACCTCAAAATTTGGCATTCTCACTAACCTCTGCTGCAGGCAGGCAGCCACTGCCTTCGTTATTGAACTGTACTGGCTTGTATTCCATCTGGGTGAGATTCACAGTCATAAAAGACAGGCAGGTGTGCTCCCAGGATTATGTCCTAACACATGCCTGAATTACGTTTGGTTAGTCCCCCAAAAAGGACCCAGGCTTAGTGCCATAATGGTTCATTAAAGTGAGAAGAAGTGAGATCCAGTGAGGGACACACCTGGACCTGTGGTCACTCCATGAAGTGATCCTCACATCTTTATTGCCTTCTCTTGCTCTGAATTGTCTTGTCTCATTAGGGGTCTCAGCAAGACCCATGAGGGGGCTGAGAGAGAGAGCTGCTCATGGAGACCGCCTCACTGCTGCTGGTGGCTATTTGGGTCCCACCTCACCAGCCCAGGTGAGCGGCAAACAGGAGGAACGGCACTGCCCATCTTCCCCTTAGTCTTATGGTGCTCATTAATAATCTGTTTCTGTTTTCCTGTTGTTTGATATTGAATCATTAATTGTAGTAAAAGTCTCCGCTTGTAGTCATAGAGGATTTGAATCCTGTTCTAGGGGTAGTTGAGTTCTTCAGTTGGTTTGCCTCTATTACCCTTTCCAGTCAGTGCATCCCACTCAGCTGAAATACAAGAGAAATGTTACTCTTGGGGTGTTTGAGGAAATATCCTGCATTTAAAATAATATGCTGCATGCATAACACTTGCTCGATAAGAGATGAATGGGAACCCTGGTGACTCTGGGTGCTGATGCTTTCCTTGAGTTTGGGAGTTGAAGTCTTTCTCTGGAAACTCTTATTTTTCCTTCCCCCTCCACACATCCCCTAGTCTGACCCCCACCCCCCATTCAGGAAGAACTGTAGCATGGAAGAAGAGCTGTGCCCCCAATTCCAAAACCAGTCAGCAGTGACCCCAGAGTGAGGGCCCTGACTAGACCAGCTTTATCTGTCTCTGTTAATGCTATCTGCTGATGGTTTTGTGTGTGTGGACTCAGGCTGTGTTTATCTCCACATCTAGTCTTGTGGTGAGTGTGGTTCTGTAGCTGTTTGATCTTCAGAGCTTTGAGGGTTTGTTTACATCTCCATTTCCAATTTCAGGTGCTTCATGACAAGGCAGCCTTCTCTTGGTAACTGCTGAAAACAGGCTCAGCAGTTACAAGCGCTGAGCAACGAAGTCCTTTTGGCAGCTTTCTTACGCATATAACACTGAAGTGGACAGGATGGAGACAGATGCCTTCTGTCTCATGCTCCAAGGGTTTTGGTACCAGTCAGAGATCTGCTGAGTGGGATCCATTTCTCTGTGGCCCATTCTGCAAAGAGGAGTCCTTAGAGATGGTCTGGGGTAGGAAACCGTTTCCTCTTCTGTGCCTCAGTACAGCTCTGTCTCAAACGGCCTGATCTTTCTGTTTGGGGAACATTCTTTCTGTGTCACTCCATAGATAAAGACTTTCTCACTGGAGTGAACTAATTTCATTATTGTGTGTCAGCAATCACATAAATATATAGTCAACATTCTTAGGTTGAGTGTATTGTGCTGTGAATCTGTATTGCATTTTAGTTGTATTTTGAGAGTTCAGCTCATTATTGGATAGAGGAAAACTTTTATTTTTTCACTTACAGCGATTCATTTCTACTTGGCAAAGTTCACTTTGACAGGAGTTGATTACACACAGCCATGCCCAAGTAATGTTCATATTTCTGAAAGGTAGTCAAGAAGAAGGATGTACTTTTGGATTGAAGTAGGTAGGGCATGTAGGTAGGAGCAGTTAATGAATGTTTACTATATATCTGCCATCAGCTTAAATCTATACATAAATTAAATATTAATAATTATTTTTTTAACTTTGTTCCTTGTTTAGCATGAAAGGTGACATTCATGCAAAAATGAATGCTCAATCAAAATGCTGAAACATTTGGGATATTTGTTAATTAACTGTGCTTGCTAATTTTGATGTTAGTCAAGAAGGGACAGCTTTGCTATTATGCAGGCACTGCTGCATGCATCTTTGGAATTCAGCTTAGAGTTTTTTAACAAGTCTAGCATGTACAGCTGTTAAATAATCAGTTGGTGTTTTTCTCAGGTTTTTTTTTGCCTCTCTTGCTTTCTGTGGATTCTAGATGCCTTTTTTTATGGTGTCAGTTATCATCCGTAGCCTTACACCTAGGATTTTTATAGATTTCCTCGTATCTCACCAATTTGGCAGACTGATTTCTGACCATCCTTGTGGGTTTAGAGAATATTGTTGATTACACTCTCTAGCTATCTTTCAAGGACATAAAATGATGAAACACTTCTTTGAGGGAAGGACACTGTCGGTGTATTATCTGAGAGGTTATCTTTCCTGCCTGGATTCTGTCTCTGTCAACATCCTACCTATTTAGGGCAAGATTACAAATTTTGGTAAACATGAAAGTCAGTCAGAAGCTTGGACAAGTGGATGTTTGACACAGAAGCCTAAAATGATTGTTTGAGTTTGGGGTTTTCTGTGTTCCAGTTTTCCTGCTGGTCTCTTTGCAGTGATTTTTTTCAGTAAGAAATTAATATATGTCCTGAGGCTAAAAGTGATGGAATTAATTTCTTTGTTTTTAGAAGAAGGCTGTGTTCTGAATGTCTAGAAGATGGATTTACTTAAAATGGTACCTTTGTTTCAGTAATTACTTTTCTTCAACTGGGAATAACTTCTGTGTAAGATGCTGTTTGTACATTCCAGTTTGATTTGAAGACACATTAGAAATTACCTCACTGCATCTTTAGACTGTTTCAGTACATGATCAAGGCTTTATAAATGCGACCCATTTCCCTTGAAATTTTGGTCAAATAGCTTGAGAACTGAAAGAAAAAGTCTCTTTACACCCTGTATGAGTGATCCCACTTCTCAGATGCTACGAAGATAATTACTGTCTGTGTGCTGGGTATACCTCCCTATACTGCAAATGAGGATGGAGATAATGTATCTCAGAAAAAAGTAATCTTTATATGGCTGTGTCATAGGCAGGCTTTTACCTACACATTCTCTAGTTTTAGCCAGAAAAGACTTTTTTGTTTCTTGTTAGCTTCTTACAGAACCTATTTCATTGTCACATTAAAATAAGGCCAGACTGTTCTAGAAAAGCCTTTTTCTCTGCAATAGCAGATATTTAACAAGACAGTTACCTAAGTGATAGCAACTGGGTGCAAAAACTGGGGAAAGTAAATGACCCAATACAAGAAATATTCCTGTTTTCAAGTGAGTCCAGCATTTATTAGAGTATCTGGAATATCCTGTCAGTGTCTCAGGAAGATTTTAGGGATTAATAACTATATTTTTTTTGCTCTGGCTTATGTTAGTAGTTACTAAAAAGCCCTAAAAATCATACGATGGCTGTTGAATCAGTAAAATTGGGTAACGTCAGCCCACTTTCTATTCAGCACAGATCTGTCTAGCTGAACTGCTGTGTCAGGTATCACTTTTCTTGGTAGACTAGCTAAAAGTTGAACACTTGCCAAGTGCGGCTGAAGCAGGTGCTGCTTAGCACAGGCTGTTTCCATGCTGTGACTGAGGTACTGATAGATCAGTCCCCTGGATGGTCTAATGATGGGGGAGGTTGTTTGGTTGGCTTGAGAGTTGGTTTTTGTTTTGTTTTGTTTTGTTTTCTGCTTTGTTTGTTTGGTTTTAGTTTGTTTCTTATATACAGATTTAGGCTCCAAAAAAATGCTGCGTGGGAAATCTTTACATCCACAATGAGACTTTTATTTACATAATTTATTTGTGAAGCATTTTGTATGGTAAGAAACCCATAAAACAAAACAGTTTAAAAAGGGAGCAAGTCTGGATGTCAGTCCCATGCCCCATTTCTTTAGAAATAATTTTGAGTTTGGGTACCAAACGCAAAGTAAAGATAGAAATTGATTGCTCATGCCAACTTTAAAAGGGCTTGAATGATTTTTCCAGAATAGATAGTGCAATATGTCAATTATTTCTAGTGTTCACCATTTTTCACCTATGAAGACAGTGTTTGGAACTTGGACCACACCGACTTATCTGTTTAGATAGTCAAGACAATTATTCTTTATTGATAGCTTTGATTGCAGTTGCCTATGACTGACACTTAATGATTTTTATTTTGTACAGTACAGGTCTGTAAATTGATCAGAAGATTAAAAATTAGAGGGGATTTAGAGAGCATGCAGGTTGGATGTGTTAGCTTTTTTAGTTGTTACTTTAGACTGATATAATGGGAAATTACTGCTTTGAGACTTACTTTTAATTGGAAATAGTATTATTTACAAACGTCAGTGCTACTTAGCAATTTTACATCATTCTGTTACTGTGTGTTAAGCTGCCAGTGATTCACGTAGTTTTCTATGATGTTATCTGATTTTTCATGTATGCTTGCATTGCTCAGAAAGAAGGGTTAAATACAATATTAAAAACAAGGTATGCATTTTACAATGCACTTAAGCATCTGTTGTATGTCCTTGCAATTGCATAGAACAGGAAATAATGCTTTGAGATACTTTGTTCAGGAACCTCGCACAAAAAATTCCTGAGGGAAATGATGCTTGAATCATTTTTAGTAGCCTGGGATTCTGCAGTCCTTGAACTCGATTGTATGCATTCTGACTTCGATTTTGAGGACTGAGTCTATAGAGAAATAAACATACAGATCTTCAGTAAGGAACAAGGCACAATAACCTTTGGTTTGTTAGATCTTACATGAAAATGAAGCATTCATTTTTCATCTCTTGTGATGCAAATGACTCTACCCAAAAGACAGATTCCCTTATGGATATGAGATACATATTTGTAACTTGATACTTGATTTGCAAGGAAAACTGTAGGGACTTTGCCTTCAGTAGCGTGTACTTGCCTGTGCTAAACATCATCTGTTTCTTGCTTGCTGTCTTGCATCCTTGTTTTGTTTATGTTTTTGAGAACTTTTCTTGTTCCTTTTTAAAGCTTTTTCTGGCAAGGGGTATTCTGGTGTGTGTGCTGTGGTTGGAAGTGTCACAGGGTTACCCAGCAGATGTTGACTCTCTTTATAAATCAGATTCTTGCTTGTTCGTAGTGGTGGCTGAAAGTTGCTATTACTGAACATGTCTCACATTTATTACTGATACTGGCTTTTTCTGGTACCCTGTTGTCAGGCCTTGCAGGGGGTCCAAGGTCAGCATGAAGGTCACCTTTCCCTTTTGGTGTGCTCTTTAAAGAAAAAATTATTGTACTGTGGGTTTATGAATAACTTTTAGTTCAGTTACTTCTGTGAATGCTAAAAGTTTACATGAAATTACAAGGAAATTAGAGGTTCTCTTGCTACACTCACATGCTGCAACTCCTGTTTTTAAAAGCTGGTGAAGTTCTCTGTGTGGCTCTATTTTGAACTGAGGTTTTAGTATTTCTGTATGTAACTTACAGTGATCAGTTGTTACACATACTAAAATTTTTGGCTGATTAGGAAGATTTTTGTTAGAAAAAAGATGGAAGTATTTTGAAGACTTGGATTTTTCAGTGCTACATTTAAGCTTGCTGTTTACATATTTCTAACTATGGGTATTTGCTTATGGACATTTTTCAGTATCTGTGGTTGTTGGATCATTTGTATCTTTGCACCATGCATTGCCTATTCTCCTGAGAGGAGAAACAAAAGATTGCAAGGGAATATTAAATAGATGGGTTGCTGTGAGTCACTTGATGGAGGAAATCACTGTCATTTTTTAGAGGCCAGTGATTTTTTTTTTTACTAGGAGCTATTTCTTTTGCCAGTTTACTGGGATCAAAATGTTCTTGCTGGCTCCAGTTCCTGCTTGTGGCCTGAGACTGAAAGCCTGAAAAACGACACTTATTTGTGCAGAACTGATAAAATGCTGTTGTGTTCAGAAGCTGAACAAAGTGGTTGGGAACACCTCAATAACAAACCCCATCCTTAGGCTAAAGGATTATGTAAATTTTACCCTAATCTTTGCATTGTTTGAACTTCAAACTCGAGCCACTCATCTTGGCAGTTCCGAAGTGCTCGCTAATTTTTCGTTCATTAGTCATCTAATTGCACAGTCTTCTCGGTTTCACACTAACACTTTAAAACATGAATGAAGATGATAGATGAGGACAGGCTAGGCTGAGATCGAGTCCTTGATATTTATAACTGTTCTTTCCTAAATCTTTTGTTAATTCTTCCAGGCTGTTAGGAAGAGCAGGATTCTATCAGGTTGCTCTGGATCCTACATATTTTCTTGTTTCTGAAGCAGCTCCATTTCTTGACTTGGCTGTAGTGTTAAGACTCCTCTCTATTTGTATGTTTTTTCCTTGCTGAAAACAGGGTTTTTGGAGGTAGGGAGGCTGGTCTTTGGAGACCTGGCTTGTGTTTGCTGGTTCTCCCTGTTGGACATAGCAAGATGAGGGGTTCTGAGGGCAAACTGTAGCATCTGTGGACAAATGTGTTGTGTTTCACATATCTGAATGCAAAATGTTGCTCTGGTGGTCTAACTCTCACCAAGGAGCTGCAGTATTTTTCTTGTAGTAATATGTGTTGCTCTCACTGTGGTTAGAGCAGACATTGCTCTGTCTTCTCTGTAGATTTTGGTTGGAGTTGTTTGAGCCCACCATTGCCAGCAAGCACTGCAGCTCGAGATTCCAGCTCTAAGACTGAAGCAAAGGAGATTATTTTGGAGCAGGACAGGGAGAAAACCAAGCAGTAAATTCTGACATGCATCAGCCAGTTGCTGAGCCACTGCAGCAGAGCTACTGGAGGACAAGAAGACTATTATTTCTGTTTGAATACCCTTTGAATAGGCTATAGGCTCTGGTATCTAAATTTGTTTCATGCATCGTTGAACTAGAATCTTTAGAGGAGGGTCATAGGATTTTGCATGCTTTCTCTGTGTCTCTTGCCTTTGAGTGCTGGTGTGGCACTCACTTGGAAAGTTGAAATGAAAGATTTTATATAAGGCTGAGAAGATAAATATTTTTATATGTTTCTTGAGTCATAGGTATATAAAATTACCCATAAGAGAAAAACCCACCCAAGATTGCTTATTTGTGCATGAGAGGAAGGATTGCAGTAGGACTGTAAAAGGAAAGGAGACTTTTTTACTTTTTTGTTTACAATTTACATACTGAAATGTTCAGAGAAAATAGCTGAGAATGGGAAAAGCAAATGTGAAGTCATATAGAGGAAAATGTCTTGCTGTAGAAGCCTAGCCAATTGCATGTTCTGTTTTACTTACTTCAAGTGAGGAGATACTAGTCAAGAAAATCATGCCTGAATTGTGAGGGAAAGAGAAGTTTGTTTTGTACTTGTGTGCGTGTGAGATAAGTACAGCCCGAAATGGGGTCCCAGAAGTCACATGTCTCTAAACAGAAGGCAAATAAAATATGTAAGCTGTACGCACTCTTGGGGTTCATTGAAGTTTTTCATTGTTGAATGTTGACTTTTAAAATACCTAACCTCATTTCGAATTCAGATGTTACTCTGTGTGCAGTATGACCAGAGGTGCAGTGGTGTAAGGGGTGCTGCTTTGGAGTACACATTTGAAAATATAGTGATCATCAAGTTATTTTGGTTATGAGGGGAGAAATTCTATTTTCAAGTGTGCAGGAATGTTTAGGAACTCTTACTCTTGTTTTCTTTTTATTTTTCAATGATCCAAATTAAAATTTCTGTACATATATTTTTCTCTTTTAGGCATCAAAAAATAAAGATGGAAAAGAGCAGAGTGAAGCTATATCACCATCGGAGGAGGAAGAAACTTTCTCTTGGCCTGGTCCTAAAACTGTCGTGCTGAGGAGGACATCTCAGGGTTTTGGCTTCACTTTAAGACACTTCATAGTTTACCCTCCAGAATCTGCAGTTCAGGTTTCTTTTAAAGTAAGTGAAATTAGTAATAAAGCACTTTATATAAAGCCTTGTACCTTTTAGGGTCAAAAATCCAGTTTACTTGAAAGATCCCTTGTAAGGTGGGTGAGCTCTTGGCATTGTTTAATAGCTGTTTGCTGATCTGTTCCAATAAAATGGAATTGACTGAGTACGTCAGTTAAAAATATTTGTATCATGGGTAAGACCAGTGGTCATTGCAGAACAGGAAAGTACAGAATCTTCTTTTACCCAAAGCCCTTGTCATTAATTAGTCTGTACCTCTTCTAAAATGTAGATTTGAGGGTACGATGTTTGGGTTTCTTCGTCGTTGTTTTTGTTCCCCTCCTCTGCAAACTGAAGTTTGGCATACCATCACACTAAGAGATGAAGAAGAATTAGTCTACCTTAGTTTCTAACGGAGTATCCTAAAATCAATGTGCATTAGAAAGACAGATTGTGTTTCTATGTTACATTCTTTCTGCTGAAAAGAGTATCTGCAGTTCTCCATTAGTCAAAAGATGAATATGTACAAGCTATATACAGGCCTACATTAAAAGACAACTTTCTTAAAGTATTTTACACCTTTGTTATTTAAAACAAGAAGATCTAAAATATTTAGCAGCTAACTGATATTCCTTGCTCAAAGAGTGTACATGTCCTCTTTTGTGACTGAAGCTTTTGAAAGCTGCTGTAATATGCGGTGTTGGAAAAAAGTTAATAATGAGAGGAATTTGAAAATTGAGAGAGGTTGTTTCCTAGTGAGTTCAAAAAATATTTTAAAGGTCTCAACTGTAATGGTATTCATGAGCCATGCTATCCCTCAGTTTTACTTTTGCTTTTCCAGTTAGGCAGAAGAAAAATTCTAACCAAGCTGGGAAATAGGTAATGAAGCTTTTGGGAAGGAGCATGAAGTTAATTGACTCCTGTATCTCTGCAGGTGTCTTTATCAATAAAGTTGTCTGTCTTTGCCTGTCCTTGGTGGCTGTAAGATTTCTTTTGAAGTAGAAAAAGCTTCGCAGAAGAAAGCTGGCACAATCTTCCAGTTAACCTCAGCTGTTCAGCCTCCACTTGAGTGCCCAAATTTTTTCCTTGACAAGGAGTGACTGAAGTTACATGGAAGTGAAGCTATTAGCAGTATCAGGTGATCCAAACATTTCTGTCCTTGAGCACAGGTAATAGCAGTATCTGGTTGAATTCAGTGTGAAACAGAGAAAGGAGGGTGGGGAATCCTTAGCCTTGAGCAGAAAAATTACATGCACGTGTTAGCATCTCTCACCAAGAGCCCCTCTTCGTGTTGAGGGTGAAAATAGCATGACCAGGATTAACCTCCTTAACTAAGAAGTGACTGGATATGTTCTGGAAAAAAGCCATCATTAGATGTCTCTGAGGGAGTCAGTATGTTTCTCACATGCAAAGGGAGGCAGGCACAAGGAAGAGCATTTTAAAAAAGAAATGTCAGTCCTTCCTCTCTCATTCATATTGGATGGTTTCTGAGAGACCCAAGCAGTTCATAGTGAGCCTAACACCTGTAAATCTCGAGACTTTTCTTGAAGCTCTAACTCCCTCTTTTTCTGCAAGAGACATCTTCATGCCTTCTTAACTTTTTTCTCTGTTTCTTCTTGGACATGTTAGAATCTGGTTAATTCATTCCTATTTCTGTCTGGTTTTGAAAAGGAAATGAGATGTTTGGTTGCTGATAACACCTTTGTCCATGGATTCAGTTACATGTAAAGATGGTAAGGTTCATTTGGACAGAGCCCTGGTCTGTACTTCCCTGAATCAAACTGAATGGTTATATTCTCTTTTCTTCTTTTTAATGTCCATGAGGTGAAGCAAAAAATAGAACAGATCTTCCAAGTTACTACTTACAAGGTGGCTTCATAAGATGGCTTTTGTGGAAATCTATGTACCTAAGTTGTGGTATGAAAGAGTGAAATTCACCTATTGTCAGCCTGATCCTAATATGAGGAAATCTGATTTCTCAGCTGTTCAATAGGATCTCTGATCAGATAAGGTTACCAGCTAATTACAGTCTCTGACATCGATTGTAAGCTCAAGTATCATTCCTCTCTCTTTCCTCATTGATCAAAATTGTAAGTGCCTCAGATGTCACAGATGATTTGTTTTGCACCCCTCAAAGGCAGTATAACAATGATGAATATGATTTGGTTTTCTGACTGTTCTGAATCTTGTAATAGCCCTGTCCCTCCTTCCCACTTGCGAATGCAGCCACTGCTGATGTAAGACACAGATTACAGCTGCATGTTGGAGATGCCCTTGACATAACAGCTGGAGTCACTCAATCCTTGACCTGTTTCTCAGAGCCACAGCCCTTTTGTTACCACAAGAGGCAGTGTGATGCTGGTGCTGTCCCTCTAGATCAATGCAGAAGCCTCTACTGTTTACCCCAGGGTGTAAAGCATTTCTAACTCCTTTAATTTTATTGGTTTTAATTCCCCCCCTCCCCCACGGTAAGCTTATGATCTCTTAAATTCTACAAATCAACATAATCTAATGGAGGTAGTGAAGAGAAAGAAAAGTATCTAAAAGTACTTTCCTTCGAACAATCTTTCCACATATGTTTTTGATTTTTTTAATGCCTGCTGTAGGTTCCACTTCAGAAACACTAGTGAAAATATTTCCATTCAAAGTTCTGTTCCTGTTGCTTGTGGTTTCTGTGTTTGAAAATGCTGTTAATGGGTCAGGTGGAGTCCTCTGGGAAGAGAAGGACAAGACTCTTCACAAGGGGGGAACAGTGGCATCTCTAGGACATAGCGTGTAATATTCTTAGCCTGCAGGGTGTGTTAAAGATCACATCACAGCTGCATATTCCATGGGAGTTGAAAGATAAGCTTTTTACATGCTGGAGGATGCTGCTGCTTGGAAAGCCAGAGGTGAATTTTCTTGGAATCAAAGAACTGCACACCAGAGGATGTGTTGAGTGGAGAAGAGTGGGCATTACTTTATGAAATGCATAATAACCTGTTCTCTGCCTAGGCATGTTTGAGATGCTGAGCTGTTAAATTTTGAGAAGTTCAACATTCTAGTTGTTACTCTAATAAAACCTCTGTTCACTTGGAAAGCCTTTTTATTTATTGTCCCAGAGAGCTCCCTGCAAGGAAGGAGATCTAGGCAGACCTGCCTCCAAGACCTGAGTGACTGCTCTGAGTCCCAAAACACACTTATCTTGATACATAAACACCTAATAGTACTTCAGGTGGATTTTTTTTTGTTTGGTGACACCATTTCCTCATTCAAAAATGATTGGTTATGATCAATTCAGGGACATGTCTCTGCATATTTTAAAATGGAGTGCTAGTATGTTGTATTTAAATTATTTCTGGTTTTATTTTATATATATATATATATAAAATAAAAATATATCTAATTCTTGTAGCATTCCTTATGTATGTAGTACTTCAGTCTCAGTCAATTTCAGGATATTTTGCTAAGTTCTACTATCTTTTCATGGTTCCTGCACAAAACAGCTATTTAAGTACAAATCAAGGGCCTCTTTCTCATTGTAATTTGCCTTAATTAACTACCTTATAAACACTGTGATAAATTATGGAAAAAACTGTTGTCTGGTAGGTCTCTGGGGAGGGTGTGAAGGATGGTGTGAAAGATGACCTTGGAAATGGAGGCTGTGGTTTAACACATTTCGTTTTAGCAAAAGTACCTGACTGTACTTCTGTGGGGACACACACCAAACTGGGAATAACTGCACATTCAGGAATAACCCATTTATGTATCGTCCTTGCTTCCCATGCCTCCTTTCCCTTAAGAAAGTGAAGTTGGAGTGTGTGGAGAATTTCTTAAGCTAGAAAGCAAAAAGCAAATGTTACATAATGCTTTAACATCAGATGTTAATTGGAATTTGTCAGAATCACGCTGGTTTTGCATGTGAAGTTTGTTCTCCCAAGTTCATTTGTCTGAGAACCAAGTAAATAGTAAAAGAAAACCTTTTCTTTGGGTATGGATGCAGCATGTATCTTGCCACGTGTAAAGGGTGAATGTAGGAGGGAAAGCTGGTTTCAAAACACTTGTGTTAAAAAGCATTCATTCCATTTTTCAAGGCCTGATCTCACTGGCTTGATACCATGAAAAACTAATGTTTTGCAGCTGTCTCTGATAACAGAACTTTGCCTGGCTAGTGACAAATGGACAAACCCACTGCAGTGTTTCATAAATTACGGCATTTTTACATTGGCTAAATGTTCTCTTCAAAAATGTTTGTTGTATAGCATCAAGCCAAAGTAGCCTCCCATACATGTAACCTGGATTTTTCAGACTATGAGTTCTGATATTTCAAGTCCTAAAGATGTTTTTTCACTTGACAGATTGGGCCGCAACTCAAAACATGCAGAAGTTACCTGTGGCTAATTCTTGGGTGCTGATTGTAGTTCAGAACCAACTGACTGTTAGAGAGCTTCAGGTGTAAGCAGTCAATGGTACTTGCCTTGTAGTGAGCCATTTTTACCAAAGTATAAAGCAGAGACTGTCCAACTTGGAGATCCACTGTTTGAGTGGGAATAATATATAATTTCTTTTTAAAAGTAGAATATGTGCTAGATTTTTATAACTTAGTGTTTCAGGTTTGGGGGAGTCTTTTTGTTCTTTATTTCTTTGTTCCTTAAAGTTATCTTTCTGTAATATCTTGCAAAGCTCCACCAGAACTTTTGTATGTCTTACAAGAAATTTATTGTACCTTGGACAGACTTGCCTCTTCCTCATCATTATATAGTGATCACATCTGGGTCTTACTTCCTCCCCTTCTTCAAGTCTTTCTCTCTTGTATGGATTGCTCAGGGCAGTGTGTAGTTGCTTTGAGCTTATTTAATTTTAAAAACATAGTGATTTTTCTTTAAATGCAAAATACCTAGAAATTTGGAATTAGTCCATCTAAAAGTAGGAGGAAATATCCAGGTGACAGTTATTTCTATGGTCCTTTACTTGCTCCTTCTTTCCTTCAGGACAAAGCTGTTCTAAATAGCTGAGGTCAATAGTTGGAATTATTTTTCAAATACTACCTACGAGTCTCAGAAATTGTATTTGATTGAATATATTTACTACTGTATGAAGGCTACAGTTTAGAAAGCGAGCAGGTATTTTCCTAGTTAGATAATTTTGCTTCTTAAATGGTAGAATTTTGTAGAGAAGATTAACCATGATCTTCATACCAAAATATTGACAAGAAAGTAACTTGGGTAATATTTTTTTAGTTTAAGCATGCCATTTTCCCCCAGTACTTTCCAGTTGTGTGATTTTTGGGATTTTGGAAGGAGACTCTTCAAGGTTGTTACTAAATAGTGTTTGGGGTACGTATTTTTCCTTAGTAGTACTGAAGGCAAAACAAACTTGGTATTTCAATTTCACGAAGTGTATTCAGACACTGCTTACAAAATATTTAGTATCTCTTCCATATGTAGCTTTGAATCCTGAGATGGTTTAAGTGTAACCTTTCCTGCCTGGCTGTCAGGGTGAAACATGCTTGCAACAGCACACAGTGCAGTGTGAGGCTTCATGGCACTGTTTCATGGGGTTTGGTACATTTGTTCTCACATAATGATGTTCATGTTTCTGTGGGGATGTTTCAAAGGATTGTGCTTAGTTGTTGTTTTTAAAATAGCTATTACTCTACATTCCCAGAACAAAAGCTTTAATTCTTTAAGTTGAATAGTTGTGGAGAAAGTAGGAGGTACCAAAATACAGACTTAACCTTACCAGTTCACTTCAAGTCTTTGTATCTTAGAGATGCCTGTGCATTTTTTTCCATTTATTGAATTTTTAATATGCGCTCTTTCTTCCTCTTTAGGATGAAGAGAATGGGAATAGACCAGGTATGTCTTGTTTTTACTCTCTTATAGATCCAATATATTGAATGTTTCAGCTATGTAATAGACTTGAATTGCTACCTAAGAGCTTGAAATTTAAAATCACTTCAGTGTGAGCATCAAGCTCATTGATTAGTCACTTAATTCTAGATTATGCCAGTCAGTTCCCTTCCATTTTCATAGCTTTTTCCCTCTCACATTGCCTATGTCTGCTTTCTTTCTTAATTCACATGAACTTATTTTTTATAAATTTATGCTCCATCTCCATCCCAGTTAATTTAAATTTGTCTTTGGTATTTAGCTACTTTCTCATCCATGCTTCTGTTTTGTCAATATCTTACTGTTTCCTTAAAAGGTTGAAAAACATGTTGATTCAAGGAAGTTGGGTTTTCATATTGGGAGCCCAGTCCCTCTTTCTGTTTTCCCAGTGTGTCATGATGGTGAGGTCAGGGGGCAGTGGGATTATTGGCTCTGTGAGTGCCCTGTGGGGGGCTGCTCTGGTGCTGTGCCTGGCAGGGCAGTGCAGCTGCCAGGGATGGGCTGCCCAGAGCCAGGGGCAGCGTGGGCTGAGTGCCGCTTTGGTTGGTGGGTTGTGACTGCAGCAAAGCACGGGACCTGCTTTCACTCTACCTTAAACACCTCCTTCTGTTGGAAGACGAAGAATATGCCTGAACTTCAGTTTCCATTTTCTTTGTGTAGCTGTGATGTATTGGAAGCATGCTGGGAAATAAAAATTTATTTAAGCTTTCTTACTTTTTTCTTTTGGAAGCAGAGAGATTCATCCATTTCACCCTCGTAGTTTTACTCAGCTGTCATCACCTGCATGTTAAACAGTGAAAAGTTAATTTCTTCCTACCTCTTATCACTCCCCAAACTTGAAGCATCCTTTATCTGTTTTGACATAAAAAAGAAAAGGCACATTTTTTTAGGAAGGGAAGGGAGTTGATCTTCTGTGCCACGCCGGTATGGAAGACACCACTTGTGATCTAGAGAAAGAAGTTCTGTGGTATTCTGGTTCTCACAGGGAGAACTCATGCAGCTAAAGATACAAAGTAGGTCAGTTTATCTAGAATGGTATCTGAGAGCTATTTTTCACTAGAGAAACAGCAGTGAACAAGTATTTATTTGTTTCGCTATGAGACGAGTGAAGGTGGAAACAAGATTACTTCCTGGAAATCTTTGTGTAGCTTCTAAACCTATGAATCATAGCTCAAGTATTGCTTATTTATAGCAGCGTAGTATGGTTGTATACGTTGAAATACAGATCAGAGGGCACAAATTCTGTGGAATTTAACAGCATTCTCATGAAGGAGAGGAGGTTGGACTTGTCTCCCTGGAAAGAGAAGCAATGGCTGTGAGGCAGAGGATGTAGGTGTCAGTAGAAATTAACCTGCCATTTTTGTGTATTAAACCTTTAAACAGAGAAATGGGACAAAGTCTGTTAGACGCTTTTCTCCAGCATTTGACACGATCTTTGGGGGCATACAGGGCATGAAATTTTTATTTACATTGCTGCACGTTGTTCCCGTTCCCAAATAAGGGCAGTAGGCAGCTTGTGGGGAGAAAATAATGAAAGCACACATGTCGTTGTGCATGTTGGCAGAAGTGGTGGTTGTGGAGCAGCAGCAGGTAGGAGCAGTTGTGCGCAGGGTTATTTATCCCCGGGATTCCCGGGCTCCTCGCAGCGCAGCGCGGGGTGGAGCCGCGCCGGGGAACGGCGCCTTCGGGCCGGGCGCCGGAGCCACCTGGTGGCGGGTTCGTGCATTGCAGCGGCACTGGGGGAACCGGCCTCTGTGAAGCCCTGCCGGCTTTACCTGAAAACACCCCACTGGAAAACACTTTCCTTTTGAGTTTGGACATGATAATTCACTTAATTCGCTTGAGCTTTCTTCTCTGAAAGACTAAGCTAAGGGGATCCAAGCATTTCGTTTTTGTGAAGCAGTGTCTTTTTGTGAAGAAGTGTCTTTTTTTGTATCAGTTTTCAGTGAAAATTTATAATTACCTGCCCTTTATGCTTTTTCCTTCTCATAGGTTAAGCTTACCTGTTAAAGATGAGCAGTTTTTATCAAATTCAACATTTGATAGGCGAGTGTGGAGAAAAGCATCTCTATTGCTATTACTTTTCATTGAGGGCACTTGAATATTTTTCCAAAGGATCAAAACACCTAATTAAGTCTAGAAGGCAGGACATAAAAGCATGTACCCTGTTTGATGTATTCCAACAGTAAAAGAAATGCTTTTGTATAATTTTAGGCTTTGGTTTAGAATTTTAGTATATAGTTAGATCAAGCTCCTGGCTTGCATTAATCTGCCTTTTGGTAAGCAGTAAAGTTTCAAAGCATTTATAGTGAAAAGTAATGCAAATTTGTCCAGGCAGGCTCTAAACTGGGAATGACAAGGAGGAAGATGATGGCCCAAAAGCAAGATTGGGTTGTCAGGCAAAAGAGGTAGGATGCTGTGGAGACATCCTATGGTCAACAGCTGGGACAGAAGGGGACCTCCTCAACTGTATGCACATGAAGAAGAGAGAGCTCTCATGCCTTTTTCAGGAGCTCTCTGAAGCCACTGCCCACTCACACATCACAGAGGGGTGGTGGGGTATCTCACAGGAAAGGGCCAGGGTGATGCAGTGGATGAGTTAGAGGCACTTTGGGAAGAACAGGTTGGGAGACCACAGAGGTCAAGTTGCCTTTGTGGCCCAGTTGTGAGAGAACAGCAAGGGTGAAGAAGCTCTGGCTTGGGATGGATGGGGAGCTGGCTTAGAGCCTGTGGTCAGGATTTGTGAGCAGTGTTTTGGTGGGTGTCTGCCCTCTCATGGAAGAAGTAGCCAAGGCTTTCTTCAGACAAGCGGTGGAAGCTTCACATAAGCACATGCTGCTCCTTGTGGGAGACTTCAGCACCCCGTTATCTGCTGGAAGGGCATCACAACAGATTTACCCTAAATATTTGGTAGTGATTATTTTAAATTTTTCAGTTCTTTTCATTCTTTTGCTGCTCCAGTTGTTGATCTTAAGTCATTGAAATGCTTCTCTAGCAGGTGCATTTCATCGGAAGATACAAATCTTCCACAGTGGATTCTTTGGTCACTGGTTGGAAACTTGTATCTGCTTCTACTGCTTCCCAGAGAATCTCTGTTGTACTGACCAGCCTGTATTACATATTTCTTGGACTTAGTAACACTCCAAGTAAAAAAAAAGTTAGTTACTCCAGTAAATAACTTGGAGTATTTGTTTTGTGTGGTTTGAGGACAGCTTGCCATGAGTTTGGCATTCTTCCTATTATCTGGAGTTGCCCTATTTCAATACTCAGTTATATATTTAAGTGGAATCTCACAGGTAGAAGTCTTTCAGGAGAGGATATTAGGAATATTTGGAGCCACACTGAAAAATACCCATGCCTGTTAAAAACCATAGCATTCTTATTAAAAACTTGCACTGTCAACACGTGATGAGTGGTGCTGGGGAAAAACTTTATGCCATTTGATTGTGCACTTAGTATGATTCTGTATCTTCTTCTCCTTCAAACTTTATTTAAAACTGTAGATGCCAAAATACAAGTTTTGTACATATGAAGGCAGTTCCTTGTATGTTGTCCTAAAACATGCTTTCCTTTGAAAAAGTTTGGCTTGGTGATCATGATTAAAGTGTAGAGGATAAGCATAAAGAAACAGACTGAAATAAATTTTATCTTTCAATAGAGCTAAGATATTTTCTAACACAGTACCTGGGAGTCTAGTGTCATTATAGTCCAGTGTCTTTTGGTTTTTAGTATGATGTTCTTACTTTTTGTACTTTGTCTCTATTTCCATGTAGAAGTACCTATAGCAACTAGGTGCTCCTTTTCCCATGAAAATGAAAGGCAACTTAAGTATGTTACTCAGTGTCCTTTTCTGTAGAGACCCAGTGTGCACTTGTTAATGAAACTTCAGACATTTCATTGGGATTTTTAGAACATTAAAATTTGGTCACCAGGCTTTTTTTTTTTTTTTTTTTTTTAAATGTGCCTAAGTATGTACTAAAGTTTTAACCCTTCAATTGTCTACACTAAATAGTTGAAATTTATTACCTGGCTTTCTCCATCTCTGTGCAAGTCTGCTTTGACAGCGTAATGCCTTTGAGGGAAGGGTGGAATAAATGCAGGAAAAGTTTATTTTTCCTTACTGCTGCTTACATAATGCCTGGAGTTTTTAATGTTTCATTTCTTTTAACAGACTGTTGGTTTCTGTAATGTAGTTTGTGTTCTCCCAGGATTTAATTTAATCCTGTGTTTTTTAACATCATGGTCTATCGATTCAGTCTATTATGAAATAAATGTATTGTGCCTGTGATGATGGGAACAAGGTAGATAAGGACCAAGACAATGAATGTGAAATATTCCCATACACGGCTGGGATGATACAGTCCAAGGTATATGACAGTAGAATTAGGAGTAAGAGGCAAGAGGTATGTAACAGTAATGCTTTAGAATAGTGGGACAGTAAATTGCCCCCTTCTGTGGACTTTTGATCCAAGTTAATTTTTTAACACCTAAATGTTGGGAGTGCTAAAAGAGGGCTCACTTAGTTTTCTACTGAGAACAGAGTCTGTTCATTCCTTGTTCTCTTGTAGTACATCTGGAATGTCTGGTGGATTTGTCTTCCAGCATGTCACATGTATGTTTTTTTAAGTAATCTTTAACTTTTAATAAAAACATAAAGTGTAATTTCAGAGGATTTAAGGGAGAGTCCGTAGGTTCATTACTACAAATAAAATTTTTATTGCTCTCTGCTTATCTAAGGACTATAGTAAATCCTCTAGACTAATCATAGATTAAATTTTAAACTTGAAAAGGTTTTATTTGAGATTTGAGAGAATTGAGTAAAGTAATGGCAAATAATGCAATGAGAAAACAGTTTTGGAGAGTTTGTAACTAAGTTGAAACTGTGTTATAATTTTCCAAATTATAATATTGCCAAATTATTTTATTATCTTCTCACCCTACCTTGGCATGAAGATTGGGTTGAGTCAAATGGTTTAACAGAAAAGTAAGCAAAAGAAGAAATACCATCTTGGAGTTGCCTAATCAAAATGCCAGAGGTGCTTTCAGAAATAAGACTGTATTTTATTTTTCCTGTGTTAGAGAGTTGAATGCCAGGTGTTTCTCTGCTGAATGACTCAAGAGCACTAATTTACTTATCATCCCCTTTCAGAGGCTTATCCCTGGCACTGTATTTCAGCTAGTGTTTTTCAGTTGAGTTGCTTTGTGCTTGGCAGTAGGTGAAATCAGCTCTGTTGGGGTTGGACTGGGACCTTTAGGCTCCTTTTCCACAGTGAATTGCTAGTGGAGAAATGCTTACTATGTATGAAATTCAGTTTGCAGATTATAATATGCAGAATTATCTTTAGTTGGACTCCCTCAGTCATGTGTAATCCTGACAGGTTTGTGATTTATATTTAATTACATGAAATCTCAGTTAATAAATGTAAGTTTTGCTGTACTTCCAGCTGTCTCTTTTTGAGTAGTTTGGGAAATGATTAACAGGTTTTTGATTGAGTAATCAATTTGAAGCACTTGCTGTATCTGTTCCCCTCCCTTAGCCTGAAAGACATCCCAAGAATCAGTGCCACTCAGCACTGTCAAAGCAGTGGAGCTCAAATGCTTTGGATACCCAAAAGCATAATTGCAGATCTTTTTGCTCAAGGGAAATGTTCCTCCTCCTGGAGTCAGAGAACGCTGTACATAAGAGCCTGTCTTAATTGACTAATTTGAGGTGTTTCATGGGGCTGGTTTCTTAAATGGAAAAGTCATCCTTTTGCTGTCTGCTGAGCATAGGCTTGGAGCAAAAATGTTCTATAGAAGGTTATTTTACAAACCTCAGTAGACTTTATTGAATCTCTGTGTTATGAGGACTTGAGGACTTCTAAGCACAGTTCAGCTGTCCTGAGCAGAAGTTTGGGGGTTTTTTCCCCCTTGAGGAAGAGGGGAAATGGCATATTTTTAAGCAGTGGCTAATTTGTAGAGACTTTGTAAGAAAGTATATATTATGCTGTGTCCCAGCACTTGCTGGTTTGTGCTCTGCAGGTCAAAAAGAAAGGAAGAGCTCTGTCAGCAATGGCACTTTAGCATGAGAGTTTTTTTTTCTTTTTTCCTTTTCCTATTCTGAATGTAAAGGTTGTCCTTTTTTTAATCTTTATGACTCAGATGTTTTAGTCTGTGTTTTATATCAAAAGGTTAATGACTTCAGAGAAATGAAGTACTTGTTGCTAGGTTGCAGTGTGTTGGTAGATCTGATAGCATAACTTCTGCCATGTCATTTTGTTTTCCAGGTGAATCATAGAGCAGTACAGTAATACTGTCTGGTCTGTAAAGAGTAGTCAAAAAACTGAGTCATGGTAACTGCATTTGATATAATACTAGTTTTGTTTCTTGTAGCAGCTGTATTTCAAACTCTATTCTTAAGGGATTAAGCTAGAATTGGCACCTAGATAAAATTAATTTCTATGTCAAGTTTGGGGGAGTTAGGAGAAGCTTTGCTGCATATCACCTCCCAGATGTTAAGTCAGTTTTAAATGTTAGCTAGCCTTAATTTTACTGTTCTGTTTAAAAGTAGTAGTATTTTTTTAATATGCTCTTTTATTAGGAAGAACGTGCTTGAATTCTGTTGTTTTGTGAATGTGGTGGTTGCTAGTGCAACATATTCCCCTCTGCCTCTTCTGGCCTCTTAAACATTTGTCAGGAAAGCTGCCTTGTAACTTTGCAATGGGAGACTTGCTTTTTCCTGTCAGACTGTGAAGGCATTATTGACTTGAAGTCTCAGCTTGTAGATCCAGCTAGTATAATGGATCATAAATGATTCCATGATACGTGTTATGAATAAAGTCTTTATTTTGCAGTCATTTGAACAAAAGTTAAAACAAGACGTTGATTGTAATTTGTAGGTTTTACTGTCATCTCACTGGTTAATGAAGGTGGCATGTAGTTTATGATTAATTAGAAGAGTTGCGTAGAATTATAAAAACTATATTGGCTTGGAAAAGCCTTGTTGCAATAAACTGGTTTTCTTACAGTTGATTTACAGGTGTTTGTGCTTCTTCAGACTACTTTTTCTTAACTTTGGTTACCTAGACTAAGGACTTTATTATTAAGACTCTCCTGATTCCATACTACCCTTGTTTAAGCTGATGAATTTTTGCCTTGAGCCTTCTATACTTGGGGATTTATTTTTATTTCCTTATTTCTGAATCTCTGAATTAAAAGTTCAGACACCAGTTTACTTATTCGAAAATTCTGTTTTCATTTGGATAACATCATTGAAGAGAGTCATTGCACTGCAAGGAGTATTTTAGTAGTTCTTTTAGCAAAACTACACTACTGCCTGGATGAAAAGTTGCCTTTCAATTTATCCTGACTGGTGACCATTTACTCTTGCTGGAAGTTTTTGTGTGCTTAGAAAACTGATAAAGGAAAAGACAACTTGATGGACTTCTTGGTTTCTGATCAGCTGAGCTGTGCACACTGCCTTTTTATTGCCCTTATGTAAGACTACATCTCTTTAAAGCTACATTTATGGGGGAATAAAGTACAACTGAAGTTATGCTTTTCATCTGTGCTGTTTCCTTGCACATGTGAACATGTTACTGGCAGCTCACACTTTGTCAGTTCTTTGTGTGTGCATGATGTCTTTCTTTTCACTTGCAGTTGAAGACTGAGGAGAATTGTTGTATTAGCTGGTAGCCTGCAATGTAATTCTCAATTACAAAGTTGTTTACAAAAGGATGGAAAAGGAGGAAAGAGGCAAAATCATATGCAGTAATGAGCACTGGAAAAGCACAAAGAAGGCCTGTGTGTCTCACACATGAGAGGTCTGAGATTCTTTTACTGTTCTTAGTTGTATCACCTTGTCAGGAATTTCTGGCATGCTCCAAAACATTGGTCACTTCAATATTAGGAACAAAAATTGTGCATCCTGACAGTATGTAGGGCAGAGCTGGAGAGCTTGGTGTAAAACTTGGACTGTGACATTCCCTTCTAGATTGTGGCATTTAGGAGGGAAGTTGAAGCTCTCATTCCTAGACAGCGGCTTGCTTTTGCCTGATGGTTGAGTGCAGACAGGACCACATGGAGATTTAGGTACTATTAAATTGGAGTCTAGTGAACATTACATTTTGAGACACGAGGTGAGTTATTAGGTAATCCATTTTACTTGGGATTTATTTTTATGATGATTGAGTGCACATCTACAAGATTTATTCCCCCTCAGCTGGTCTGAAGAAAGTACTGTTAGCTTCTACTGTCAAAAAATACTGCTTAGCTTTGCTTGAGTTTCAAACTCAAAGTATAAATGTACATTTTGAGGCTATGTATTCAAGGAAGTTCATTTATATGTTACTGATTAAAAAAGATTTGGTTTGTATCCAAGTATGTAAAAGATCAAGGAGAAATGAAGAGCGTGTATTCATCTACCAGAGCTTGAGAGTTTTAAGATTTCTTCTTGTTTCTGCTTGTATTTAGGTATTACTGAGTTATAAAACTGAACCTGCAAATGTAATCAACGTTTTGAACTTTCTATTCTGATTTTTTGCCCCTGAATTGGTTTTTAGTGTGGCGGTTGACCTTTTTTAGGAAGTAAGAATGACTGTCTAATGTAGCCTCCTTCTGCAAGTAGGCCAAAGATCCAAGTTTAATGTGCAATTAGCTTTCTGAATTGATTCATAAAATAGCTCTGGAAATGTGAAGCGAGTGCCCATAATGTCTGGGTGTGGCTGACAGCAGGTCAGATGTCAGGGAAGGCTGCAGTCTCTGCCCTCCATAAATCATTCCAAGTTTCCCCTTGTTACTCACAAGTGGGAAGTGTGCTAAAGGAGTTCTGTGTTGCATGCTGATTGGGAGTAACCTTATCTGCCTGATCTCTTGGTTTGTGTGTTCAGGTATGGACAAAGCAGAAAGCCGCACTTGAGTGTTAAGCAAATGAGCAGTAACATTTTTTTGAAGAGTATTTTATAAAGGAAGCTGAGGTGTGATAAATTAACTGTTCCATGGGAGCTGTATTATTTTTATTTTTATTGCCACTTTTGGAAATGCATGCGTCTTCAGTAAAAGATAAATGGCAGCACTGGGAAGGATGTTTGGTGGTCCTATAAAAGGTCATATTTTAACTTCATTCTTGTTAGCAGTTGAAGCAGCCTTTTTTCATGGCATCTGGGTAGATTAATCTTGGAGCTTCTCTAAACTTGCTGAAATGTTGCTGGCTTTTTAAAGGACAAGACCCATCGTATGTTCAGTGTCTATTTAAATCTGCAGATTAAAAATGACAGATATTAACTTTGGCTCACAAAGAGCATTTTGTATGTCTTGTAGCTGTATTCCGCTAATCAAATTTTCAGTATTTGGGGACTGAGCTGCCAGCTGGAGTTTCTTGATTTGTAATTCAGTTGCTTTATATATAGAATTTATCTGATTCTATCAAATAAACTTTTTGATTATTTGCTCCCAATCTGGAACTATTATGAGAAGGCCATTTGGAGCCATATGAGTAAGCCATTTTGTTGAACTGTTTTATGGTGAAATGGCAGGACACTGAGGATCTGCACAATAAAGGCATTAGGCTAAAACTGGTATCTGAAAATGTGAATCAGAGGGTGATCTGGTTTTTTGCAGTTTATTAAAGTTTTTCAAATGAACTTTGCTCACATGGAAACTGAACTAAAAAAAGAGGTGAAGGGGGCACCTTATATTCAATAAATGCTGCTGTGGTTTATTAAAAATTTTAGGTGGGACATTTAAAGCTGTAGGGAAAGTACCTCGAAAAGCAGGGCCATTTGTGCCTAAGTCAAAGGTCAGTCATTTCAGAAATGGTTAGAACCTAATAATTCCAGTTTTAAGGAGTTGTTTCTTTTATCAGCAATGCCAGTTTAAAGCAATTCCTTTATTCTCTTCTGCTGTGCCTTCTTCTTCTTCAGTTTAAACCTTTCTCTCTCCACTATGCCGGGGTTTCCTGCTAAACTGGAGCACAGACTCAGCTTATTTTCGTGCTGTGTCAGTTCCCTGGGCTGGCTCATCACATAGCCTCCAAAGGTGGCATTTCCTTAGCTGAGAGTGTGCACCAGGAATAGCAGCTGGAGCCAGGAGCTGGGAGGGACCAAGGCTCTGAAAGCCAGCACTGGCGCTGTGAGACTGTGTGTTCCTGGCTGTAGCCTTTCAGGTTCTGCTGCCACTGCTTCTGGGAGCACTGGACCACGGAGGGCCATTATTCTTTTATTTATTTATTTTTCATTATTTCTGGGTGGTTTTCCTTGTGGGGGTGGTGAATGTTTGGGTTTTTTGGGGGGTTTGGATTGGTTCTGGTTTTTTAACTTCACTGGTATAATAATTCCATGAATGAAGCTGTGTAGATGCTGTAAAATGGCTTACTCCAGCTGTGTGCAAAGATAGGACAGCAACACTGTATTTTAGCCTGCAGTATAACTGTGGAGTTTTTTGTTTGTGTTTTTGTTTTTGTTTTACTGTACACACACCCATCCTCCTATTTGGATTTTCAGAAGCTGTGGCTACTTAACAAAGAATTACTTAGCTTTGGTGACAGGCATGTAAAAGCAAAAGAAGGCACCTGTGTTTCTGGAAATACAGAAATTAAGGGTGTATTGAGAAAGCAAGAAAATGCAGCTGTACATGGTTTCTGACTACTGTAGTTTAACTTGAAGTCGTGTACAGCTCGATACATACAGCATGTGCAGACATACGATGTGCATATAATTTGAATTATAAATTTCTTTTGAAACCTTGGTAAATCTTCAAGAAAACTTTAGAGTTCACCTTGGAGTTTCTGAAAAATACTTGGAAAATCAGTTGTACAGTCCATGAGAACTGTAGATCAATGTTACATTTTTTCCTTCTAAGGGAAGATTTTAAAATTTTAATTTTCAGTTTCCATTACAGTACTGTTTCTTTCTCTGTATGTCTCTGTGAATGGAGCAGGATTACATCACAAAATATTTTTAAAATAAAAACATTGTAATGCTGTATAATGAAATGCTGTTAAAAGATACTCTTTCTTTCTCAGGAAAACAGAGAAACAGACTGGAGCCAATGGATACCATATTCGTTAAACAAGTTAAAGAAGGTGGACCTGCTTTTGAAGCTGGGCTGTGCACAGGTACTGTTCAGTAGCATGTTTATGTACATAAATACTTATGGTTTAAGTTGCTACTACATAGTTCTGTCTTCCATTTAAACCTTGTTCTTTCCTTTAGAAACTTTGAAGTTGTCCTCCAGTATTTTTCACTCTGGAAACACTGTTTTGCTTATTAAGGCATTAAAGTATTTTTAATTAAAGTATATTTGGTTTATTATCTTGAAAAGAGTAATAAAGTACATGAAGAAGAGGCAAAAAAAGGAGCTTACAGACATTATTTTCCTATTTCTTTCAGTTTGGGACAAACTGATAACCTGAAAACATTCAGGTCTTTGTACATTAAATAGAACTTTTCTACTCTATATCCTTTAAATCAAATAGGAGCAGTCCAAGTCTCTCTATTCTTACAAAATTCTGTTCAATTGTTCATTCAATCAAACTCGAGAGCAGAAAACGTGGGGTTTTTTTGTGAACTGTGTGATATCTTTACTTAAGTGCTGAAGGAAGAAAAAAGCTGTATTAGAATAGAAAAGGTGATAAAATTACATACATAAATGGATACCACTATGAACACAGGTTTCTTAAAAATATGGCAAAACTTGTATTCTGTGAAAGGCTTGTGCCTTTACAAGATGTTGATATATTTTTTCAGAAGAGTTATGTACATCTATTTGACTGGAATAGAATAAGTTTTGTATGTTTTTCCTCAATAAATAGAAAGTTTCTATGTTGGTCAGTTTAAAAATAGTTCTAGGTCCTACTTGTACACCATAAGGGTTTGGGGGGTTTTTTTGCCTCCTCCTTAAATAGTTATTTAGAGAAGGGCTACTTTGGCAAAATTCGATTGCTATTATATAAAGAAATGTTTTGGCTTGATAAAACACAGCATATGTTGAATTTGTACAGAGGAACCAATTTCTACTCTGTTCAGTGTCTGCCAAATTGAGAGAGATGAAATCTGTAGAGAATATTTTATTTTTAATTATACAAGAGATGTTTAGGAGCCCAGAATAAAGAGCAGAAAAGAAATGAGAAGAAGACATTTTTAATAACTAGAATGTTCTTCTTAAACACACTGCTTATAGCAGTTATATCTAATTAGGTCATTCCAGTATTTCTTGTTTATGAATTTTAGGGTGAAATACATTACTGTATCTCTTGCTTGATATTATAAAACACTCAGGGTACAATCAGCCATGTAGATTACTTAACCTCTGATATGAACGCTGTATACATTTCTTATTTTATGGAATAAACTGCATTTTTTTTTCTAATGTAACTTAGCTTTGTTTCATGGTCACTCAAATGAAAATACTTGAGGATTCAGTATAAGTTTAGGAAGTTATGTTTGTCAATTCTTATTTCACCTCTGCAGGGTCCTTTGTAATACTCAAAGTCTCAATGTAAGTTTCATCAACCGTGATAAATGAGCTCCATTTCAGGAGCTTACTTGGCTGCTACTCACCAGAAAGCTTGAAATATTCTTGCAAATCTGAGCAATAGGGAAAAGCATCTTAAATATAAGACAGTCCATTCTGAAGAATTCTTGAATATTCCTGTAAAATCATTTTTGTTAGAGTTAGAAAGGTAATACTTCCCCCTTATTTAACCTCTTGAGTCATTTCATTGAAAATTACATATCTGGGAGTTCATAAATATTAGAAATATTGAAATACAAACAGCCAAAAGAGATCTACATTTCCCATGTCTTGATCTTTGTGCTGTCATTTATCTATATGCAAGAATATCAAGAAATAAAATGGGTGTGGAAGGGGCATTCTGATTAATTTCTACTTTGATCAAAATATGTAGCAGGCCACCAGATTGATAGGGAGCTGTCAGAAAAAGCCTTCATGTGTCTGTATCCTTTTCCACACTGCAGGCACTGACTTCCCCTTTCTGTGTACCTTAAATAGAACAAAGTTGTGCTTGCAGAGTTGTCTGTGCTCCTGTCATTTATGTAACCGGTTCTGCAGTGTGTCCCCAGCAGATCTTTTGGCAGATCCACTGGATGCATATTTCAAGTAGACTTGTGTCACTGTTGTGTGTAATCTAGTCTGCTTCTGTGAAAAATAAAATCTGCACAAGCATACATAAAATTATATGACCTACTCTAAAGATATTCCTAATTATAGTTTCTAGTGGGAATACTGAGTAAAAGATCTGCATCTGTGGCAATGTAGCCCACATTACAGGCTGTTCTTAGACAGCCTGGAAAAGAGCCAGCTGAAGTCCCAGAGAAGGATCTGGTGTGTTATGGGGAAGTTTTGCAGTATGACCTAGCCAGGACAGGGTTCAGAGCTTGTTGCCATCAAGCTTTCTTTCACTGCTTAGGAAGCATTAGACAAAACTCGAAGAGTTCTTTCAGCAATAAAAAAGGTGGTAACCAGTGGATGAAGGGGAATACATATACTTTTGTAAAGTTGAAAATATCACACCAGTTTATTTGCATGATGTCTACCATATGTATGCAGGCCAAATTAAAAATTCAGATCTGTGTAGTTTGTTAATCCTTGGGGTCTGTGTGGGGAACCTCCATGGAGCAGGAGCATTTAAAGTGTTATTGTCCCCAGGTCAGGCTGAGCATTCAGAGTGAACAGCTTTTTCCTTGCTTTGATTTAAACATGCCAGAAGCACAGAAAGGGCTTTCAGTTTCTAAAGCAGTGTTTAAAAAGCCATTCCCTTTGCCTCACTTTGCACAGGTCCTTTCTTACAGCTCTTCTTCCTCCAGTAGCTTTTTGAAGCTTCCTACCAGTAATCCTTCGACCATTTTCTCCTCAATAAGAAATTCAAGATACCTTTCTGCTCTTCTGATCAGAGATGTCTTAAATTCCATTTGGTCAAAAGAACAGGATAGGTTTGTCATCACAAGCTAAAAATAGCTCTACACAATATATTTGGCAATTAATTTAGGAGAGTACATAAGCTCTTAATGAGGAAGTTTAACAAACTACTAGGAGAAATCTTATAAAAGTGATATTAGATCTGAAGATTGATGGGTATTAATAAGAAATAACCCTTTACCATTGTCCAAGTGCATTGAACAGACAGTAATGTCTTGGAAACAGCCCACATTGTTCTGAGAAGGGAGGAAATTAGAGCCTTTCAAAATGTTTGTTCTTTAATAAGGAAGAATCACAAAATTGCATTATTTGCTGCTATTAAAGGAGAGTTAAAGTTTGGTTTTATTTTGGGGTTAAGAGCTGGAATGAAATCACAGAATATTCAGTTGGGAGGGACCCACAAGGATCGAGTCCCATCTCTTAGGTGAATGGCTCACAGGGGATTGAACCAGTGACCTTGGCATTATTAGCACCCTGCTCTGACCAGCTGGGCTAATCCCAGGGAATTATATCTACTTATAATTTATTTCAGAATAGGGCAGAGTTGTCAGTGTGGGTCACCATAAGTTGATAGCTTTATTGTGAAGATGGAATACATAAGTGAGCCTCTGGTGTAGTTTTCTTTCTATGATTTCCCAGGTTATTAATTTGAAAGCTTAAACTGTGATAAACATCTGAAAATGTAGTATTATGCATCTTCTGGGTTTTTTGTATTTTTAAGGCAGGCTTAAGCTTGAATTTACCATATTGATATTCCTGATAATTGTGGGGTACAGAAGTACACAGTAAAAACGGTTTAAAAATGTCTAGACAAACTAATTTCAGTTACAACTTTTCCCTCTACAGGTGACAGAATTATAAAAGTCAATGGAGAAAGTGTTATTGGGAAGACATATTCTCAAGTCATCGCTTTAATACAAAACAGGTAAGATGATAGTATTTCATTATGTGCCACGCTTCTTGTATACTAAGTGTGAAATAACCACTTAGGGGAGTTTTGGAAAGTTATATGATTAAATTTTTGCTTATACCCACTCCATTTTATTATTTCTTTTTTTTTCATGTATTTGCTGAGTGCTGAGAAAAGTTTGAGAATATGGTTGCTGAATTGTACCGCAGTCCTTTTATTGTCAGTACTTGTCCCTTGTTAGCAAAAACACGTGATAGGAGGAAATTTCAACTTAAAAAGACAGATTAGGTATACATACATGTATATAATCAACTGGAAAAGAAGTTTATAAAATCTACCTTGCTTGTGAGATCTGAGAACTAGAAATTAGCATAGCTGGTGAAGGAAAATAATTATGCTGGTGCACACCTGCGGAATGTTTCCAGTCTTTGCTTTCCTCCGTTTTGCAGCAAATTCTGAACCTTGCACAGAGTTGAGAAATACTAATACTTACTGCTCCTGTACCTCACAAGCACTTGAGAAATCACGTCTGTGCATGGATCTAGATACTCCTTTTCATGTCTCATGTCTGCCTCCATTTTTCTTGGTGTGAATTTCTGCTCTACAGCAACAAGTTTCCAATATAATATTGAGTTATGTGGCAAAAAGTTGTATTATGATCAGTATGAAAGAATGTTTTCTAAGTACATCTCACATGTCATATTTTTAGTGGCTTGTCACATGTTAAGATTTAGATGTGCTTACTGTTTGAAATAGGAAAAATAAGATTATGATCTTCCTATTTCAGTGATGTCTTTATTCAAGATGTTGTTGAACATATGTACATCTCACATGTATTGAGTGGTTTTTATCTTTGTGGTTTTGTTTCGGGGTTTTTTTGTTGTTGTTTTGGGGTTTTTTATAAACAACAAAACTGTTCAGAGATGTGATGGGTAGACTGAAACACGTTTTGTGTCATTAAATGCTGTCTATACAAGAGCTGGAGAGATGGGCTTTTGATTTCCTTCACTGGACAGAACACTAGCCATGAATCATTTCTTTATTTTGTGTTTTTACAAGCAGCACTACTGTACAGTAGTGTACACCCATGACATTACATGCAAACCATGTAGATCAGTCATTTAACTTTTTTAATCCAAGAAAGAGAGAGACCAGGTACATCTTTGAGTGGCCTGTGTGATCAGTGGTTTTTAACTCTAGGTGTGCCTGTGAATGGAGTTTATTTTCAGTGAGTGTAGGTAGTGAACCATTCAGCAGAACTGAGCCCCTGCTGACTGGATAAACTGGGGACACCTGAACAAAGCCTTGTCAATGATTATCTGGTGCAGCCAGGAATGGGGAGTAGCACACTGCTGCATCTGTCCCCCTGATTTCCATGAGTGCAGGGAGGATGAAGGGATGCTATTGTTTGTTAGGAGAGAACAGTTTGTTTTCTCAAGCCAGATGTGTACATCACGGGCAGTTATAACAAAAGGTCATGTGTATCCTTGAGCATTTCATGCAGCAGATACAACTGTCAGGAAGTCTACAGCTGAACCTCTTAGAATAAACAGATAAATTTTGATTCTGATCCATAAAGAGAGCTCAGACTCCAGATCAGGTGTCTCTTGTAGCTTACAGACGGTACTTCTTATGTGACTGAAGAATCAGCTGTCTCTCATTCTTTGCTTGAAAACAGTATTTTTGAACTCAGAGCACTTGTTCTGAATATAAGTTTTTTACTACTTATGCTGCCATTTCATGGCAAGTAAAATTGCATTGTGGTGCATGCTGCTCTGCGTTAGCATTGCCACCTGGGTCAGACTGATGGTCTGTTATGTCATTTATCCTCTATGATAATATCCAGCAAAGATTTCTTTGAAGTCTGTGAAAACACTGAACTGTAGAGTGATTGAATGGTCAGAAAATAAATACCAGCCCACTTTCTGTAAATCCTTGGTTCAGGAACTTGCTAAACCACAGGTTTTATCTTCATTGCTTGATTTACTAATTCATGATAGGTTGGTCTTGCACAAATTCACTGTTGAATGTTAATGTCTTCACATTAAAAACACCCAGTGACACAGTTTTTGCTGTGTTTTGTGTCTTAGCTGATATTTCATTCAGCACACTGTATTGGTTTGAAAACAAACCAGTTGGAGATCACAAGTCAGGATTGAAATTAATAGAAAAAATTAGAAACAAGCAAAATAATATAAGGAAAAAGCACAGACAAAGTCATATACAACCTGATACCCTATTGGGGTGGTGGAGGCAGACCAAATGAAGTGATGCAGTTGAGGCAATGATCCAATGGAAGGTCCAGTCTCCAGCTGAAGGTCTGTGGTGGCCCTTGCCCTCTGGTCACCCAGTAGACAGGGCTAAGGTTAGGCACATCTAAGGGCAGGTTCTATCCAGGTGGGAATGCCCGGCTCCCCCCTCCTGGGTGGAGCATCTCACAATAGGATGAGATAAGTCCATGAGTCATGTGGTGGTTTCTTGATGGCCCATTGTCTGTTATCAGGGGTGGGTCCTTAGCAGGTGATAACAGCTAATGGCCCACAGCTGGGGGTAATAGAATACTGAAATACATCTGTTGTAACCTGGGACAACTCCTTGGCTTCTTTAGTTGGCCTTGAGCGAGCAACTTGCTGAAAGGCCTTTTGAAAGGCTGAGTGGTCAGCTGAAATCTTTTTTATGACTAAAGACAGTTTTCTTCATAGTCTTAGTATGTTATGTGTTGGTTTCCTAGACATTGTAATTGCTGTATTTTTATCATTTCAATTGCTCATTCAAACACATTGATGAGTGTAAATGCTTATTCTTTTGTCATTTTACTCATCTTCAGAGTAGTTTTTAAGGTTACAACACATTTTATCCTCTCTTCTCTCTGAAGAGAGGGCTTCCCCATCACTCCCTGTTCAGCTGTTTGCAGTAAAACTCAGTGCAGGCTGTCAGATTTTTTTTTTTTTTTAGATTATTTCTGTGGCTCCATTTTCATAGCTGCTTATTATTTTTCTAGAAAGTTGTTCAGTTTTAGCTGCTTGTCTTCATTATATAATGCTGCAGACATCAGAACTTAGCTGCCTTAAAAGAAATGATATCCATATATTCCAGTGGGACTTAAGGATGAGCTATAATTCAGCCATGCTTTGTATTGTTCCCAGAGAAGTTTCAAGCTGTGTCTAAAATGTTTTCTATTTTCCTCTGCTTGGAGATAGCAAAACTAAACTTACACCAATTATTTCCTCTGGGAGATGAAAGGCACTCCTCAAAAGAGTTGCTAGAATTACAGTCCTGTAAAATTAATCATGATTACTCTTCTAACTCTAGGTTTCCTACTCTTTGCCAACAGTTGCTGGTTTGGTCCATTAAAAATTTATTCTTACCTGTTTACATACATAAGCAACTTGGAGATACGTTGATTGCTAATGTAAACTCTGTAAATTATTTATGGTTCTAAATAAAAGAAGAAACAGATTCTGATTTGCAACTTCTCTTTCTCCCCTCCTTTTTTTCTTAAACTGTGGTATTTGATTGATTGTCTATTCCAATTGTTTCTCTTTGCAAAGTCTTCTTGAAAATGTTGGGATTACTCAGAAATGTACAGAGTTTTGCTACTGAATCTGTTTCATTAATAGAAAGTAATGCATCAGAAGATAGTCTTTATGGTTAGTGCTTTAGTTTGATGACTTGGAATCAATACATTTCAATTTAACTCTCAGAATGCATAATGAAAGTAATGAGAATGATAAATACCTCTGACAGTTCTGAATACTGTGTCTGGGGTTCCAGTGTACACTATCACTTTCTGTGTGGTGGTTCTTACTAACACTTTCTAGTTCATACTTTGCATTTACATTATATAGTACAATAAACCAGAAGTCTTCCTTAATACTTTTTGTTTCTGATACGAGAATTAAAAGCATCCTGAGAGCATGTCACAAACTATAAATTAGGAAGATCCAAATTGTCTCCAAAAGATTGTTCAGGCAAACAGGAATAGAATAGTTAAGTAGTTATTTGAATTATATTTAAAACAGTGTTCCTGAATGGAATTTTTAGTCTTCTGAATGTCTACTAAAAAGATGTAAATTGGATAAATGGATTTAATCACTTTCTTAAAAAAGAGTGTGGGGTGGAAACATTCAAAATACTTGAATGAATATGGTTCGTTCTGTGTCATTTTATTTCTTTATATAAAAAGTACTTCAAGAGGAGCAATGCTATCATATTTTTGACATCCAAAGCCTTCATCCTGCAAGTAAGCAGTTGCCTGATACGATTTAAATGTACATGCTATCTACATGTAGAACTGAAATCGGAATGCTTTGTTAAAAATTCCTCAAGCTGTTTATGCATTCAGTCAATATGGGAAATGCGATTTTAAGTCCACATAAAGTCAATACTCCCTTGTTTCTTACAATGCAGTATTTTAAAAAAAAATCTTTTCAAGGCTTTTGAGGACTTATTTTTTCCTGGACTTAAAAACTTAATTGACTGCTGATCTTCTGTTTTAAGACTCTAAAGTAAGTTTTCTGCTACTTGGAGAACACTCGTTTCCAAAATGAATAATGGTTTAAAAAGATTGTGTAACCAAAAACCCTTACTCGGCTATTTTGGAATTCAGCCTTATGTCTGTGGTCAGTAAAAAATGGAAAAGGAGCCACAAATTAGAATCATTTTTCATATAAGAAAGCATAATAAATCACATATTACATTTTGAGATGATGGCTTTTTTTTCTACCGTAATAATCTGAGGTCCTTCTCAGTGCTTTTGTAGGCTGATCAGTGTGCACTGTAATTGGGCCAGTCTTTGTGCTGGTTTTGTCTTTCCTCACCCAATGTGTACTGACCAGTACAGATGAGCCAGTTTTTGACATACCCACCTAGGTTGTATGCCTTTTTTTCTAATGCTGATACTGGTCAGGTTTTTTAAAATATCCTTTTTGAATATTCACATGTGAGATTTCTAAATAATGTTCGTATCATCTTCATTTTGATTTTTCTGCCTCATTGTAATAGACTGTACAGTAGTCTTTTGTAGTGCTTCTCTGTACCTGTTCCACTTCACATTTAATGAATGTGAACAGATGATTCCATTATCTCAGATGAGATAATAAATTCTTCTGTTCTGTATCCAGTGTTACAAGCATATGCTTCTCTCTTGCTTGTGAAAATACCTTATTTCTGGTGAAAACCAACTTTGGATTTCACTGTTTGTAAAATATTTGACTGGATAAGTGGTAGACTGTACGTTTGGTGTCCTGATTTTGCTTGAGTCATGCTAATTGAACTATTCACATTCCTGGATCTCTGTGCTGCTGCTGCTTTTGGTTTCAGCTGCTCAGACTGATGAATGCAGCATTTAAAAACAGCAAGTGTTTTTCATACATATTTTAGATGTCGTCTGAATGACTGTTTAAGTTGATTCTGCTAGGAGGTGGAAAGGTGTAAGTCAGTATTTGCCTTGGTATTGCTCCTCTGTTCACATGATGTGGTGATTATGACATCACCACAGCAATTTTAAATAGCGCTAAGAGACTTTATTTTTAAATTAAATAAAGAGGGAAGTTTTAGCTTTATTTGCAGATTTGCCACATTGTTTTGTCTGAGAAGCTCCAAACAAGTAGTGTACTGTAGAACTTGAGGGAGAAAATAAAAGGAAATAAAACTGCCCAAACCAGTATGTTGGCTCAGTAAACTGGCTCAGTCAGATTTCTCTTCTGCTCTTACTTCCTAAGATTCTAGTGGAAATCAGTGTTTATTTTTGTTGTGTCACATATTTGTCATAATAGCTGAGTTGGAGTTTCTGAATAGCTTTCATCTATGGAAGTAAATGGATTATCTTTGTAACAAGAATTGAAAATCTCCAAAGTTCATCTGTGATATTTTTTTTTTCTGTTTCTTTCAGTGACAGCGTATTGGAACTTAGTGTTATGCCAAAAGATGAGGACATCCTTCAATTGGTATGTTTATGGAGCTCCTGTTCTGAGAGTATATTGACTAAACAAAAATCTTCTGTTGTTGGTTACAAAGTCTTTGAAGCGTGCTATCAGCAATTAATTAGAATTAACATTTATCTCTTTGTCACTCCTTAGATGTTTTCCTACATTCTTGCCATGCTTGAAATTTTAGGGGAATCCAAATACAGGGAGTATTGTCTTCACATGATATTTCTAGCTTGTTAAAAAATACATCTTGTTCATATTTTTTGCTGTAATTTGGATTAATTTGCTTATGTTAGAATTTAGGAATGGGATTGCTTCCTTTAACTAGGTTCTCCAGTTCTAAAGAATTTGTATTCACAAACTAGCATATGAAGCCTTTGTTAATAACTCACTAATTATGAGTGGACTAAGAAATATGATGAATGGGCCAAAGGTTATTAGCAGATTTTTTAATTGTGACTGCTGCAAATGTTTTGTTGCACTAGTGCCTGTTTGTTCTTGATTTGAACTGAGGTCCTGCATATGTAGTGAGATAATTCATCTCCCATTTAGTGACTCATCCAAAAGAGCCTTGAATAATACACGATACATATAAGTGCATATTGGGAAGAATCAGAAAAACACCTAATATATTGATATGCTCTAGTTTATTTTTAATTGGGAGCAGAGGAAAGGAGATGATGACAAGCAGGGTAGATTTTCTTGTTAGTAGTTGGAAAAGTGTATTTTCTGATGCACACAGAAGTAGTAAGATGACTTTGCATTAAGAAAAACCTATGGGTTTCAGTAGCTGTTTTTCATTATTGCAGATGAAATTAATGGGTAAAGAAAAAGAAAACCAAAAAACTTTGTTTTGCGTTAAAGTGAAGATAGAAGCTGGTACAGGAGCTCTCCAGCTAGGACAGCTAGCCAAGATTGTTAGAATAGAAGTGATATTTTGAGAACATTTGATGAAGAAATACTTCAGTAATCCAACACAGAAAATGTTGGGGGCAGGGTGTGAGTTTTGATTGCATGAATAAGTGGGAGAGAAAAGCTGTTGGGGTGGTTTTGGTGGTTGGTTTTTTTGGTTTGGTTTTTTTTTTAAGTTGGAACTGTGAATGTGTATAAATGCAGGAATAATGCTACCATTTAAATTATCTGAAGCCCATATGCATCTAATGCAGTCTTGTAGCCATAACAGTGTAAGAATCTGGGCAAGGCAGGATTTGTAGTTTTAAAGTTAAACATTTGTATTTGTCTGGGTGAAAAGGTCTTAGGCACATCATTTGTCTACTGGTGAAACACAAAGTGTGACCTTCAGGCGAAATAGAGATGAAAAATAATTGGTTGGATATAACTTGTTGTGTCAATAGGTGAGATGGGGTCAGAGGCAAAAAAAAGATTATTGTTGTCATTGGGTTAGGAAAGGATATCAGCAAAAAGAAAAGAAGGTAATTCTTCTTGAGGAGATTGAGAGGTAAAGAAAAGAGGAAAAATACCTGCCTGTGGAAGTTCTAGAAAAAGATTGGATATATGAAAAATCTTCAGGTGTCAGTGTAAGTGCCAAGTGCACAGTCAGTGGTTAGGTACATGGCCCTTATCAATAGAGGAAAAACTTAAACCTGCAGTTGTGTTATGTAAGCTATTACAGAATGTTAAATAACACAGTTGTTTTCAGTGACAACTGTCATACATTTCACTAAATGTCTTCAGATATTGTCACTCATTGTAAACTGATGTTAAATACTGGTATGCTGTAAAAAGAGAAAAGCTCCAAGCACTACTGGATATTGTAGTATGAGCTCATGAATCGTATATCTGGTGCAATGAGGATGGAATAGTTTCATTATATTCAGGAATGATGCTGGTTGTGCTAAGTTTTATAGCACTTGGCAGTCTATTCCATGTGCTCATGACTAGAAACACAGTCTATTCCATGGCTGGAAACACAGTTGCTTGTTTCTATCCTTAGTTTGCTATTTTTAAACCTTGAGTTTAGTCTTCAGAAATATCCATATATGTCTGTGAACCTCTTGGTATACCGAATTTCCTGAAAACAGGGATTCAAATCCATTCATCAATAGTAACAATGAAGTGCTCCAATTCACAGGCCATTGCCCTCTGTGGCATGTAAACAGTGCTTACTTGGGAGGGAATTACATGTGAAATCCTGCCTTTAGTGAAACCAGTTTCACTTGTGTTTGTTCACTGGCGTGATGTTGAAAATGTCACTTTGTGGATGGGGAAGAAGATATTTAAAACATCTCTATCCATGACAAATACTTGAACTCTTGACAACTGTGTATGTGTTGGTTTTCTCAGGCTCCTCCTCAGATTTGTGATTAATTTACTTAAATTTATCAAAAGAGATTATTTTGAAACATTTCTAGGTCCATGACCATTTTTAAACTAGGAAGAGGAGGATTAATTTTTATGTCATGCTATCCTCTGTGTTTCAGATTTGATGTACCTATATGCAATTTCTGTAGCATTCTCAACCTTTTTTGACAGAATTTTGGCATCTTGTGGGTTTTAGTACCACTTAATGAATGCAAATGGGAAGACACATTTAGGTCAACTACAAATAGTTCATTTTTCTCAAGTGTTTTCAGTGAAATTGTTGCTGTTTTGTAGTCTTTGGATAACAAGTTTAATACTAAAATACTGTTCAAATTTTGACAACTTTTCAGTTGTTCAAAAACTTTGGCACTATGTGGAAAATGCTGAATGTAAAGATGCTCCATTGAGTAAATTGGGTTTTCTAAGCCTATTTACGGGTGAGCATTGTTATGACTCTTGTCAATAGGCTTTGTTGTGTTTAACACATGTAGGTTAGCCTGTCCTCAGTATGCAGGATTTTTGGGAATGTTCACACTGGAATTTACTTACTTGCTAGTTGTTCCTTGTGTGTGTAAAAAAGAATACAGCCTACAAGTCACTGAATTTTAAGTACCAGGCCCTTGAAAATACTGCTCTTTGAAAAATGGTATCTTTAATATGATCTGCATTGGAGCCATTTGTGTGGAAGGTTATTTGTAATGTAGCGTATTAGTCATTATATATAGTGCTTATTACGGGTAAATACAAGTAGATATTATTTTGTAGGTGTATGTAACCATGTTGTGTGTACATGTACATACTATAGGTAAGGTGTCCTTTTTCTTCACCTTGCATTTTCTAGCGCTTTTCTCACTACCCACTCACTCAAAAGTTTGTCTTACCTAACTTTTAGCCTATCTCCAACAGTTTAATTTCTAAAAAACCATTTTCTTACAGGAATTGCCCTGAAAGGTAACAGGTTACTTCTGGTCTTAGGTTTTGTCACCATTAAATTTTATTAAATGTACAAATCAGTTGAAATGTGCCTTAGCCTTCTGGAAAGAACTTTGCAGTTTCATTTACAGACAGATAGTATTGAGCATTCCATGATTAATGGTAAATGTGGAAATAAAAGGGGGCTGTTCACTACTATGTTTTTGGTAAGTTAAGTTAAGTCTTAATCTTTCCTTAGAATTACAGATCAATGAAGCTGCAGATCAGTAACTGGAAGTTGACTGCGCTTGAATAGAAATGTTTCTCTTGTCATAGACAGTAGGGAAACCAAAAATCCTAGATGGAGTGACCAGGAAAGTGAATAAAAGTCAATTGAAGCATAGATTTTCTTTTTTGTTTTCCCTTCTTTCTAGTCAGGTGATATGGAAATTTTCAGTGTATTGGGAGATCTGTGCAGAAGAGTTTGCTGCATTATCATTTCTGAAGTTAGAGTTTCTGTGGAATTTGGTGACTTTTGAGGCCTTTTAATAGCCTGAAATTGCCAGTGGTGCACCTATAATTAAAAAAAAAAAAAAAGGAAGAAAAGAAAGAAACCCACAACAACAAAAAGGAAAAATAACTTAAATGAGGAAATATATCCTAGAGTTTTACATGCCCCTTGTATCTCTGACTACAGGTCTGCCCACAGTCAGCTTCAATGTTAAGGACTGTTACTTTTTTTTTCTTCCTGAGACCATCCAGCTGCATCAGACCTAGTAGAGCAACATGGCAAACTGTGAAGTATTTTCATTCACTTTATCTTTTAATAAAGATAGAAATGTTTTTCTAAGTAGCTGTATTTAGTCCAGAGACTTGGAGTGCTTCTTTGCTTCCAGATTTTGTGCTGACAGGTACTGATGTGCACAGAGCTTAATATTAAAGCTCTGGCAGCAAGTACAGTGAAAGGCAGGGTGTGGTGTGAAGACACAGTGACCAAGAAGAAGAGACTTAAACTTTGTTGTTGAACACTGCATACATTAGAAAATACCCTTTGCATCAACCCTCCTAACCACAGTTTAGACTTTACAGGAAAGTCTGTTACACAGCTTGTATTCAGAAATAAAATTTATTGGGCCTAAGGCATTAAATTTTGTATACTAAAATTGCACTGCCGTTAGGAAGAAAGGGTGTGTGTTTTTTGGGGTTTCTTTCAAATAACATTATCTGACTGTAGTGTTTGGGTGTCTCAGAGCAAAATGAAAGCAGTTGAATTGTATCCCTAACATTCTTGCCAGAACAAACTAACTGGAAAGTGTTTCCTTTTAAGAGAGCTGTAAACTTTTCAGGTGTGCAGTTCCCGTACTCATGATGACTGTGAGATTAAGTTAGGACCAGGGAAGAGAACAATTTTGTAGTAAAGAAATATAATCTGAAGCCAAACCAGTTGGAGAAGGAAAGAGTGCCCCAAGCTCAGTCTTATAAGGAGTTGGGCACATTAGCCTCTGATTCATCAAAATGCTTATCACCAATTCTGTGAATAGTTCTGTTGAAATCAGTGTTGTTATTCATCCTGTAGTGAAGTGTAGTGGAGCTACTACTACTGTCAGTGAAACATAGGGCTGCATCTTTTCATGGAATTGGGCTAAGGGGTGTCGGATTTGGTTGGTTTGAGCTATTCAAAGTACAGGGTTTCACCATGATTCTTTCCCAGAGGAATCCTCATGCATTTGGCTGTTACTGTTCTAGCATCTAATGGCAGAAAATCGAGGGGATAAAAATGGGACAAAAACCCTTCAGCTGAATTTTAGGTGGTTAATGAAATACCTTGTAAAATGCTTTATTGGCTTAAAATGTATTTTGCCTATTATATGGCTTGAATGTATTACCTTAGGAGTTAAACCCTTTATGGTTCTACAAATTCGCAGTACGAAATTATTCCTTTACCATAGGAGTTTGCAAACTTCATGCAAACAAAACCAGATTGCAAGGTGGGAAGAAATGGTACCCAGTAACTGGAAACATGCTGAGTTCTTACTATAAGAGCAGCAATTTTCTTCTAGTAATTGTTGCAGAACTGTTATCCATCAGAGCAGTTAATGTCACTCTAAATTGCTGCCTTTGTATGGTAGTCTTTTAAAATTGCCGTTGTTTTGAGAAGGTGGAAAAGAGCTTATAAAACATCTAGACTAATTTTTTGATCATGTTGAGACTTCTGAATAACTGCTGAGTATCTAGTTCTGTATAAATTGAAATAGCTTGAGTGGTGTCTGAATCAGGAGCATCACTAATCTGGTTACTAAAAAAAATATTTTTGTTTTCTAAGTAGCAAGCCTTTTGTTGTTTGGTCGATTTGGTTTTTGTTTTAAGACTATAAACACTTAAAATTCTGCCATACCCTAATGACATTTTTATGAATGTACCCTGTTGCAGACACTTAAAGATTAAGGTAGCATTTTCACATGATTTGTTGTCAGAGAAACTAAAGAGAATAATAATCAAGCTGTGTTTTTACGTGGTTGCAAAATGTGTTAAATGTCAAAGCAATGTATGAACTAATAAATATATTGGTGTATTTCACATTTCTTAGTCTCTAAACCTTTTACAAAAATCTCATTACTTTATGCTTAAAGCAGTTAAAATACTTTGTAGTAAAAAGGCTGATAATGCATCCTTCAGCATGACATTATTTAGGACACATCCATCCCTTTCTAAGTTGCATTATTTCCTGTAGGCCCTTAATCAGAGTTGTGGAACAAAGATACCAGGTACTCATTGTGGAGCTATCACAGTCCCATCTGTAAACTTTTTCTTGGAAGTATGTTCCGCTTTGTTTCAGCAATTTGGGTGAAATGAGGTTGAAAGGAGAAGCACGCTTTCCAGTCTTACACAGCACTGGCAGTCTGTCTGTCAGGATATACCTGCAATCATCGAAACAATGTTTGTTTCTGGGAGGAGAAAACATAACTGATCTCATTTTGGACCCTGTAGGAATGCTGTCTTCTGAAGGTGCTATTTGAATACCTGTGATAAATTTTGTCAAGAGCTGAGAACTTATTTTTATACTCATCTGTAGTCTTCAGCTACAATCAGACCACACCACCTTTGGAATTTAGCCTTTGTGCTGTCAAAGTCAGTGAAGCATTGTTTGTCAGGGGAATGACAGAAACATAAATGGGGTGTATTTTCTGTTGGTGTGATGTGTGCATATCCCAGAGAAGGTGGGATATCAGCTGTTTTATCAGCTGTATAAATTGATAATTATTTTCTGATTAGGGAGCAGTATATAATGGTTTTTGTTTGTCTTGCATGCCAGAAGGATCTCGCTCAATCTGTTTCCTGGGTCTTCAGCATCTCTTCCAATTTTTTTGTTTAATTCTTACAGCCCATTAAGATCCTAAATAGCCATTTATTTAAAGATTCAGAAATATTTTTCTTTTTACGTTCCTTCCACCATTAAATATGTCAGTGGAGGCCTGTCCTGATTTTTACTGTGAGTGAAGGAAAAAAATTACAAATCACATGAGGAGAGTGTTTCTGCAGCATCATTTCTCTAATTTCAGATGTACAGCGTGAAAGCAGCTGCAGTCAGCTGACAGTTTGTGGTCATGCTCGGATATGTGTGAGGAAGGGGCGTGCTGTTTTAAGTGCATAATAAAGCCGTTGTTTCGTCACCAGGAAGCAGGGATGGATGATAGCAGCCCAGAGAAATGAGAGACAGTAATGTTGCTGTAGTGGAAGGGAAATCTCATTGCATAGAGCCAGAGCTCTCTGCAGGCAGCTGTAGGGATGCACCAAGACAAAATGGCACAAACGTATTTTGCTTTCTGTAAAGGTACAGGATAAACGTAAGGAGCAAATATAAGCCTGAGATGGACATGCTCACAAGGAGGGTGAAGTTATTTTTTATGCTTTACTGCCCTTCATGTCTGTTGGTACCTTCCAGTGAAATCAGTGTAGCTGTATTTTTAGCTTGCTGTAGTCAACATCAATATGACAAGATAATTCGGTCTTTACATCTGTAAGCAGTTTTTACTGTGTTTTCCTGTTTTCTGCCAGCTGCAGTTTACAAAGGATGTCACAGCACTGGTAAGAAATGTACAGTAGCCATTTCTCTGATGGTTTTGTAAGGCATGTTTTTCTTAATGATTTGTGAGAAGCAAGAATATGAAACAGCAAGTTTGGAAATGAGCTAGATAGTCTGAGCTGAATTTTCTTCATAATGCTGATTTCTTGATTTGTGGTTTGTGCCTGTGTTATTTGGTCTGTTTTCTCTCAATGTTCTTTAATATTTTGCACTTTGCTAATGCTTGGTATAACATTGCAGCAGTATTGTAAATGCCTCGCCCTCCTCTGTACTTTGCTCTGTATTAATTTTATGGCTGCACTTGGGCTTTTATAACTGTCTACTGTTAAGACAGAACACACTGATATACTGAAATTGAGCATGTTGTGATTTGAACAAGAAATGCTGTGATATGGTAGCACGCCTGAGTGTGTAAAAGCCCTGAGAAATTATTTTAATCTTCTGTTACATTGGCAGGCTCTGCATTGGCTCTCTATTTCATTATGTTCAAACTGAACAAAGTCATGCTAAAGTTTATCAATAATAGAATATTGTTTAAGTATGCTGTATGCTTCTCATTGATTTATTATTTTGAATGTTCTGTTAATTTCGCAGTGACAGATTCTGCTTTTCAGAAATGCTGCAGAAATATACTAAGTCTAATATAACCATTTTTTTCTCAGGAGTCAGGTTCTTATGCATGAAGATGTGAAGTGCTCTAAGGAAATTAGAGATTTCAGTTTGGGTTTCAATAGTGCGTGGTCAGTGGTGGATATGTATGAATTTTCATACTATTTGTACCTCAAAGTTAAAAATGCTGAATATCATTAATGTTTTTTGCACTAAAATTTGCATACCATGTACTTGCTGCCTCCTGTAAAATATAAGGTGACTTATAGGGTGTTGGCTCACAACAATATGTTACTGCTTCAATTTATTCATTATATGCTTAGGAACAGTAGCTTTTATGTAGAAATCTTAGAGGAATGTGTGTATATATATTTATATGTCTGTACTTTTCATGTGTACTGCATTAAGGGAACAGTTTTTATACCCTAAATAAATGGAGAATTTTCTAGTGCTAGTTGAGTTTATTATGCAGCATTTTAACCTCTTGATTGCTGTGAAATTCCAGTTTCCAGCAATGGGAGGCTTAAACCAGAAGCGTGTGTGAAGTGTCATGTTAGAAAGCAAAATTAAGGGAGAGAAAAATACTGTGTTGTGTGCTCCTGGATTTTGAAAAACCTGCCTCAGTGCCCTACTTGCAATATTTCCTAGTACTCGTCATCAGTTTTTTAATTGTTGAGGAGGGAATGTATGTCATGATTTTGCTTGCTGTGTTTGTGCTCACTAAGGGGATGGAATGCTGGTTTTGTCTTTTTAACTAACATTTTGTCTAAGATAGGAGGGAGCGTGAATTTAGAGTCTGTGTTCCCCTCCCTTGAAGCTTGATCATGCAAATACTAAATGGCGAACTTTTCCATCTCCCTCACTATGGAATACTCACTCACTCTTCTCTCCACAGGCATATTCCCAAGATGCCTACCTGAAAGGCAACGAAGCCTACAGTGGTAATGCCCACAACATACCTGAACCACCACCAATATGTTATCCACGCCTGACCTCCACAGCCTCTCTTAAGGCACAAGCTGGAGACAAGCTACCTTCTGACTTCTCACTGGGGAAGCAGCAAGTCAGTAGACCAGTCCGGGCATTGACACAGCCAGAGAGGGCCTACAGAATGGAAATACAAGTGCCTCCGTCACCAACAGACATTGCAAAGTCAAATACAGCCGTGTGCGTTTGCAATGAAACTGTAAGGACTGTTATTGTGCCTTCTGAGAAGGCTGTAGATTTGCCATCTTGCAGAAATAACCATGCTGGTCCTTCTCACAGGACAGAGGAAGTAAGATATGGCTTGAAAGATCAAACCAGTCTAAAAGCACGGACCACATCACCACCATCCTTAGTGTCCACTGGCATTGTACTTCCCCAGACTCCAATAACAAGACCAGTTGATACAACTGGAACAGTAAGTAAAGCTTCAAATTACGTAGTATGTCCAGAAGGCATCCTGAGCACTAGACCCTCTACTCAAGCCACAGACTCACCCTCAGTCTCTGCTAATCACTACAGTTCTCCAACCTCCCACCAGCACATAGACTGGAAGACCTACAAAACTTACAAGGAGTACATTGATAACAGGCGCATGCACATGTATGGCTCCCGAACAATACAGGAGAGGTTAGACAGCTTAAGGGCAGCTTCTCAGAGCACAACTGAGTATAATCAGGTGGTGCCAAACCGCACTGCTTCTCAGGTACGGCGCAGGAGCACCTCTCACGACAGGGTTCCGCAGTCTGTGCAGATCCGTCAGAGAAGTGTATCCCAGGAAAGGCTTGAAGATCCTGTGTTGAAAGAATGGCCACGAAGTGCTTCACAAGATACTCTGACTTCACCTTCAGTCAATGCTAGAAATCACAGGGCTCGGTCGTGGGATTATCTCAGCAAACAGGGCGAAGTGCTAGAAAATTTTCATTCTGAGAATATGATTGCAGATGCAAATGGAGATAGGAGAAAGACTTACAAATGGACAGGGTTTACCGAACAAGATGATCGGCGAGGTATTTATGACAGATCTAGACAGCATGCATTTCATATGTCCCTTCGAGGTCAAAATTTTCCTATTGCTCCAAGTGCTTATATTTCAGACAGCAGGAGAACAGGTAGTAGAGCTTCTCTGCCTGGTTCTCACTTTCAGAAAATTTCACCAGATATTAAAATGTTACAGCCTTCTCGTGATTTGCAAACTCCTGGGGGGGTTTCAAAATCTGCAGGTGTTTCACAAGAGAGGTTGTCTCTCACACCGGCCAGAAATTCTAAAAGTAGCTCTCTGAAGAACTCAGCTCCCTATGCAGCAAAACCATCTATTCCCCTTAAGCAGGGCCTGGATGCTATTGCCAGCAAAGACCAAAGAACAGTAAATCACTTGCATCAAAGCAGTCTGTTAAACCAACAGTCAAGGATCCGAGCTGAAGGTGCCCCAGATCACAAAACAGAAACTGGTAAAAACATCCAACCCTCCTCTCTGACTCCAGCTTCCACCAAACTTGTTCAACCAGCTAGTGAGTGTTCAACTACCTCTGACAATGTAGATGGTTCCATGAGACAAAAGATTCATGGTTTTGAAAGGGAAGATGTTCGTGAGTCTGAAAGTCTGCAGATGGATGTTCAGGGAAATGACAAAGACGCAGTGGTCATGCGGGACAAATCACCTTCTGGCCACCAAACTCCCCAGCCTCTGAGGCATCAGTCCTACATTCTTGCTGTAAATGACCAAGAGGCAGCCTCGGACACTACCTGTTGGTTACCTAATGATGCTCGGAGAGAAGTCCACATAAAAAGAATAGAGGAAAGAAAAGCATCGAGTTCCAGCCCACCTGGTGACTCTTTGGCTTCAATTCCGTTTATTGGTGAGTTAAATTATTTCAGTGTACATAAAATGCTTTTCTCTCCTAAACGTGATAAAAAACGCCATGCCAGGTTGCTGACTGCTACTACTGTAAGCCCTGAGGTTGAGAGGCATGGGAGATTTTCTCATTTAGAATAACTTTAGAAGGAGAAGAAAAGAAGAAGGTAGAAGTAAAAATATTTTCTACCTTTAGAAGGTAGAAGTAAAAATATTTTTCAGTGGAGAAAAAGAAGTGTTCTGTTTTGTTTGGGTGTCCTGGAGAATGAGTGTAAAAAAGCCTACAGTGATGTAGTATTTTTCTGGAGTTTTCCTTAACCCTCTGAAGAAGTCTGTGTTACATAACTCCATTTGGTTATCACATAATGTTGTGACGTTACGTATATGGACAACTAGCATTTGCAACACCTTTTGAATACTTTTACTACTCTAGTATAAAACATGTTTGGAATCCAGTAAAGAGAGAATATGCGTGTAAATCCATATAGGAGTGATATGTGGGGAAAAAAAGAAGTTTTTCAGCTGAGTTGGTATGGTGAAAGCTTTCTAAGACAGATGGGGAATAGATGAAAGCTCTTTCAGGTGAAAGGATAACAGTAAAAAGAAATGGATTTGCAAGTAAAGATGCTTATGTGGATATGAATGAAATAGTTTGTGGAAGCAGAATCTGAGAAGGCAAAAAGATTTGACTGTGTGCTGCGACACAAACAGGGCTGGAATTACAGGGAGCTTATGGGAAGGGGGATGAAGAGAAAAAGAACTAAAAGAATGATTGGAAATAGTAAAAAAAAAGAATTTTGGATATGTGATGAATTAGTGTCCTCTGCTGAAGAGAGGGTTACAGTGGCAGAGTGTTTCTGTTCTGGTCAAGTAGTCAATGCATCTGTTGTTTTTGTCCTGTTGTTGTTGGGTTGGATTTTCTTTTGTTGTGGCTGATTTAATCCTTTGTAGTCTGGATGTCTGTGGATCATTTTCCACAGGGATTGATTTATACCTGACTCTGTCTGTGCTCTTGAATTTAGTGTAAGAAGTATTTAGAAAATACTGAATACTGAATTTTGATTCTCAGATTAATCTATGTGAAAAACAACTCTTTTAAATGATCCTCTTTTTTTACATATTAGGTTAAGGGAATTATGGATACAATGTCTTAGCAAAATTGTCTTCTGTTGTGAATCTGAAGCAGTGATTTTTTCTCCAGCGTTACCTATAATATCTGTTACTAATTGAAAATTAATAACCAAAAAACAGTGAAGAAGCTTTGTGTTCATCAGAAAATGGAAATCATACAAAAGATACAATAATTCTGTTCTTTTGACAGAATACTGGTAAGGCATTTGTAGTGCATTCTTAGCTAACAGATGCTGCTTATGTTGGGTTTTCCATTTTGAATGGGAGTTGTATAGATTTTTTTCATTCTTGTTGTTACTGGGTGCATCAGTACCCAGTGTAATTTTAGATTCTTCTTTAGAACCAGCCAATATATCTTTAAAGATTAGCACAAGTTTGTAACGGATGTAACTGATCTTTGTGCAGGATTTTTCAATACTCTGCCTAAAATCAGTGCTGGGCTCTTGATTTAGGTACATACCATGTTTGCTGTTAGTACTCTAATCCCATACAGTTTAAATGTCATGTTAAAGTCAGATCAAGATTGGTAAAGTCAAGCCCAACCTTTTCTACACCATCTCCTGTCTTGGTTTTGACAGAGATTTCCCATGAACTTTTATTTATGTGACTTGCTTCCATATTTTAGAGAAATGTGTTGAAAGTTCAAAGAAGCCTTAAACATGTCCATTGTACTGTATTTGGTAGCAGCTGAGCAGTTCAGAAGAAATGAAATTGTAACTCTCCGTTGCAGCCTCTTGACATAACACACATGAGGTTGAATTCTTATTAGCCTGTTGGAATGAAACCTCCTGAATATTCCAGAAATACTAATAATTGGTGCCTCTAGAGCCTGGGCACTGTCTGAGCCAGCACAGTCCTTGGGGCTGTCTTCCTAGCAAGAAATTCTCGTGCCAGTACAGATGCTGTGGAAAGTTTCCACTCCAGCTCCACCACCTTAAAGAGGAATTAACCCTCTTTGAGTAGGAAGAACATGAAATGTTATGAAAGTGGACCACTTCTTAAGTTAGAATTTATATGCATTATTCTAACTTTGCTTGTTCTGCTATCATTATGCCTAATTACAACTTCACTTGTTAAAAGCTGTACTTAATCAGGTGGATAAAACCCTAGATCTTCTTTGAAATTCAGTTAAAGGCTTTTTAACTCTTCAGATGGAAAATTGCTGGGAGTTTTGTGTTTTGGTGTAGGGTTTTCTTTTGGTTTTAGTTTTTTTTTTCCTTCTCTTTGATGATGGAGAAGGATCTTACTTTGAATGAAAACATACCTTGAAGTTGGGATATGTTTTACTTCCCCTATGTTTATATCCATGCAATTGGGTTTTTTGCATTCTTAGGTTTTATTGGATAGAGCTATTTTAATAAATACACTTACTGAAATTATTTGTTCAGTAGATACTTGGAGTAGTGTAAAAATGTAAATTGGGGGGAGGGTAACAAATATCTTCCAAGATTACATATTGTTGCCATTTAAAATATGTGCAGTGTTTAAAATATTTGTGGTGTGTCTATTTTTATCAACACTTTCTACTTATTAAAAGTAGTAGATATGGCCAGGACCATATTTTTGATAGAAATTCATCCAGGAACAGTTGGCTTTTGCAGCAGTATTTTGTGACTAACCTGCTTCTGAGAATAGCACAACATCAGGATGATTTTTAGCTCTTGGTAAGTAGCACAGTGCCCTGCACCACCCACAGAAATCCAAGCAGAGTTTCCATCGAGCTTCCTTACAGCAGATTCTTGCAGGGATCATGATGGGTTACTGAAGAACTGCCTTTGGACACTAGTTTTTTCAGAAAGGCAGTTCAGAAGCAGGGAGATGTAAATTTTGGGTTTAATTTGCTAGTAGAAATTAGAGATCTGACCAGACCAAGCTTAGTAGGTAGCTGTAGTACCTTTTATGGGAGAGATGGATTTATTTGAAAAAATTAGGCAAGATACTGTGTGTTCAGACTCTTTTTCAGGTAAACACATGTCCTTGGAAGCTGATGTAGCTGCCAGCTTTACAGATAAACATACTGTGGTATTCCAGGCTTCACTACTTTCCATGAGCTACTAATGCTGGATATTGTGGTTCTCAGAAAACTGCTATTTTTATTTCACATTCAAAGAAAAGCTGTGTCCTTAAAATGCTCTTTATTGTTTCAAATAATACCAGTTAGTCTAGTGACAGCCTACTCTATTTACCCTGAAATGGTCTCACCTGTTCTCTAGACTAATAATAATTTTCTCTATATTAGCAATTGGGGTGTTTAATGTGCATTTTTCGGACTTGTAATTTTTGCATGATTTCTGTGCTAGAGAACAGCAAATGATAATTTTCTGACCTACTCGGTAATTTTTGGACGAATTAATGTTCACTGGAGTGGAAATTAGAAGGCTGATAAATAACCTGATAGATATGGATGAAAAGTGATGTCTCTCAGGGGTCTTTGTTGGGACCATTGTTATTAAATCTCTTCATTAATGACATGGACAGTGGGGTTGAGTGCACCTTGGCAGATTTGCAGATGGCACCAAGTTTGAGAGGTGCTGTTTGCCACACCTGAAGGATGGGATATCATCCGGAGGGACCCAGACCACTTGAGAAGTGGGTACATGAGAATCTCATGTGGTTTAACAAGATCAAGTGCAAGGTGCCCTGAGTCAAGGCAACCCCCAGTATCAGCACAGGCTTGGGGGATGGACAGAGTGAGAGCAGTCCTGCCCAGAAGGGCTTGGGGATGCTGATGGGTGAGAGGCTGGACATGACCCAGCCAGGTGAACTCCCAGCCCAGAAAGCCAAACATGTCCTGGGCTGCACCAAAAGCAGCGTGGGCAGCTGGTCAAGGGGGGGATTCTGCCCTTGCTCTGCTGAGACCCCACTGGCAGTGCTGCATCCAGCTCTGGGGTCCTCAGCAGGGATGTCATTGTCCAGAGGAGGCTGTGAAGTTTATCAGAGGGATGGAGAACCTCTCCTACGAGGAAAGGCTAAGAAAATTTGGACTTTTTCAGCCTGGAGAAGAGAAGGCTTTGGAGTGACTTAATGGTGACCTTCCACCTGAAAGGAGACTACAAGAAAGATGGAGAGAGACTTTTTGCAAGAATGTGTAGGGACAGGCCAAGTGGCAATGGATTTAAACTGAGGTTTAGATCAGATATTAGGAGGAAGTTCTTTACTGTGAGGGTGGTGAAGCACTGGAACAGGTTGCCCAGAGAATTTGTGGATGCCCTATTCCTGGAAGTATTTAAGGCCAGGTTGGGTGGGTGTCTGAGCAACCTGGTCTAGTGGAAGGTGTCCCTGCTCACAGCAGGGAGCTTGGGTCCCTTCCAACCCAAACCATTTGAATGTGTTTTGTAACTGTTGAGAAAATGTTGATTCAGAATATTGTTATTTTAATATATTTTGTAGACACAAATGTCTGTTATGCATGTCTGAGATTTGCAGCAAGGTTGAAAATATTTTTTGCTTCTTACACTATTTATTGTAGAGGTTAATCTAGCTCCCATATTGAGTTGAATGAGCTACCCACAGGAGTGAAATGGGGGCACTGCTTCAACACTTAAACCTGTTTGCAGCATGTCCAGCTGTCAGGCCAGCTTAGAGCCTTGGCCATCACTACTGGGTGAATATTCGAAATGATTTTAAAATTAAGTCAAGTTCATAGCCATCCTATTATAGAGCTTTTTTCTTAGGCATGTAGTAGCATCACATGCTGCTAGTACAAAGACTTTTCCTCAAAGGTGTGATCCCTTTTTGAAAATATTTAGTACATCCTTACCCTAGAAAAATTTTAGGTCACTTCATTCCACTAATAATTTGTGAACAACTGAGAAAAAATTAGACAGATAAAAATATCTGACCAGACTTTGATAACACCAAAATGTTGTAGAAATTAGATGAGTGTTCTCTTTCTGACTGAAACTCATACCTTTAGGAAAGGTATAAGAACAGGACAAGAATATGTGATACTTAATGTTGGTACTTCCTATTCTCCAACTATTTGCACTTTACAACATCTCTGAGCCGAATGTGATTTTTAAGTGCACCATAAATTTCTCTATTCTCTTTTGTACTGCAGTAAAATTTTGTTATCCAATACTCTGTATTGATTTAAATAAGATTTGCCAGGAGTTTTACAGATTAAACTGCATGATATTTATTCCCTTAGTGTGTGTCTGTGTTTTTCTACAACACCTCTCCTGCTAACTAAATTCACAGTGTGGGTTGAAAGGGTCCCTAAAGACCATCCAGTTCCAACCCCCTGCCATCAGTGGGAACACCTTCCACTAGGTTGCTCAGAGCCCTGTTCAAACTGGCCTTGAACACTTCCCGGGCTGGGGCATCCCCAGCTTTTCTGGGGAACCTATTGCAGTGCCTCACCACCCTTAGAATAAATCTCTCTTGTGCTTCTACCCTTACTGCAGGTAAACCACCACAGCAACTTCTAATCAGGCACGTTTTACTGTTCACCATGCACTAAAAGCTGATCTTCATGCTAATTTTCAAAAACAAAAAGCTGGAGGTTTTGGGGGGGCTTGGTTTTTTGGTTGTTTTTTTTATTTGGTTTGGGGTTTTTTAGGTTTTGGGGGTTTTTTTTGGTATTTCATTACCTATTTTTCTACAAATATGTCATAAATAAAATTAGGTACTTGTTGATTAGCAGATAGGGTAAATGTACTTGACTTCCAGTGAGTTCTGCTCAATCCTATTTTTAATTTTTATATTTTGTTACTATATATATTTCTTTCAAGTACATTAACTAAGGAATTAGGAGTTGAAAATTTCTAAACCACCTAGTATTACTAAACTTTTCGGGTGACTTTATTATACATGTGATTGCAGTCATCTTCTGTAGTGCTGGAAGTAGAGGTGCATAGGGTTTACCTTATCAATCCCTAACTTTAAATCCTAGGTTATGGACACAACTCCAAGTACTTTTTGGGAAGTCTAAGGACTTTAGTGTCTTGTTTTAGAGGAGTGTATGCCATACTTTCCCTATCCTCCCCCTATACCTTAAGGCCTCTCTGTGCAGGCTACTGAGGCTTGGAAGATGACAATGTGAATACACACATATTGAATTCAACTGAAACAAGAAAATAATATGATACACTTGCACAACACACTGTGAAAAAGGTTATGATGATAGGAATAGACAAAGTTAGGGGAAACAAGCAGAAGTATTCTCATATGCACAAAGGAAACATTTTAAAGAATGTACTCATTCTGTTTTCTCCTTATGAGAAGAGAGAAGCGCCAGGCAGAGAGAAATTCAAAACCTCAGACTTTTTCAGCCGAGATCATGGTTTGTCAACTCAAAATGTATGGATGTCTCCAGGGCAAATGGTGCCTGAATACTGATGGTTGATATGCTGTGTTTTAAGGAAAAACTGCTAGCAGTGAAGATGAAAATGAAAATTTTCAGCTATTGTGATAATTTTCCTTTCTACAAGTTACTGCCTAGCTATTCCGTGCTATGAAAATATAAATGTAATTGCAGTAGAGATTAGGGCTGACAGATGTTCATTTTTGAGGCCTGTTTCTTCCATTATTATAGTGATAGCATTGGAACAGCTTTTAACGTGTCATCAGTGTTTCTAAGATAAGCATCGGTCTTCTATTTTTTTTTTCCAGGGTTTTACAGTGTGGCCTGCCAAATCACTGTTGCTCCAGGCTGAACATTTCAGTGTCTCTTATCCAACAAACAATTTTTAAATCATTGTGGTATTCTGAAGTATAGCAGCCAAAACGCAAAATTACAAATTAGTGCTTTAAGTACAATTTAAATGCTTCAGTAACTCAAAAATATTTTTTTAATTAAAACTTAAAATTGAGAGCAATAATTCATAGCATGTAGAAGAGTTTTAATTTAGTAGAAGCATCAGATTTGTTTGATAATGAGTAATATTTTCAAAGCATAAATCATCCCTTAGTGTATTATTATAACTTCAAATAATAATTTCAGGTAATAAGGGAATGCTGTTGGGGTTCTTGGTAAAAAAATAGTATACTGAAAATTGTACTTTTTTGTGTGATGGGGTAATATGGCAAGCAGGAACCTTTAGAATTGCTTTGTGTAGAAAGTTAAACTTTTGTTTGACACTGAAATAAACAATAGACTTTCATAGATATAATTTTCACAATAGTCTCACATGAAGAATAACCTTGGGAAACCTTTTCTGTTTGTGTGAAACTCAGTCAGTATAACAAACATATTATTTACATGAGTGCATTAGCAGAGGACTGGATTTGATGATTCAGGGAAGCTTGTTCCAGTCCTGTGTTTCTGGGGCTTAGAGCAATGAATGTGTTCAGCATGCAGACATGTTTCCATTCTATTCTTTTGGCCACATGAGGATAATTGTGTCAAGTAGATATATGAAGTTCTTTGTAAAGACAATTAGTGCTGCCAGTGCTGGAAGTACTTAAAAACTAGCAAAAATATAGATTTTTAAGGATTCTTTTGTGAAAAAATGAGCTAACAGGTCATGAGGAATCCAGGCAATAGTGCTATCTTTTTTACAAATCACATGTTTTATCCTTTGAAGCCTATACATAAGGAAGCTTTTACCCTTGCAGGCTGAAGTATAAGATGCAGCATCTTGTACTACAGGATTTAAAACAAGAAGTCACTGCTATGGGGCATTTACTAGTCCTTTGTGCTATCTTGTATGATAGCAGGATTAGTTCCATGGAGTTTACTTTTGATTCAACAATTCGTTTTTGTTTATTGGTTATTTCTGGCCTTCTCACTACTGGTGAAATTGTATTAGTGGTATTTTTATTTGATTGTCTTCCTGACCGGCTTTTAAGAAAAGCAGCCTACATTAGTGTGTCTGTGTTTACCTTAATGGCAGCTTCTTCTGGGGGTTCTTGGAGATAGACTTTTTTTTTTACTTCCTTGCCTGTGTGCGGATGAGGATCCTTTTCTTAACCTCTGTTACCTTGTCCTCACTCTCTCCTTCTTTTCTGCATTCCTCTCACTGATGCCACTCCCCTGCGGTCTGTGTGCCCCTCCTGTGCTCTCCCTTGCTCCACTTGTGCCTCAGCAGCCTTTTCTCGACCCCTTGTGCCCTGCCTGCTGCTGAGTGTAAGGAAGGGACATCTGGTCCATGTGGCTGTACTTTAAGAGAAGTTCTTCTTATAGCAAGCTGGAGCAAATCTAACCTGAGAGTCACAGAGGGTGTATTAGACATAGGGCAAGATATTAAAGGAGGAATACTTCAGAGCAAGGCTCTGTTGTGCTTCGTGACAGTGCAGAGCCTGTTGTGGGGTTGTGTACTGTGGAGTACTTGGACAGGCCAAGGACGTGGAGTGCAAAACAGTTGTTGACAAAGGGCTGAAATTCAGAAAGGCAGTGCCTCTGAAGCCAATCCTGCTGCAGGGTCGCTGGCACATCCTGTCAGTCCTTCCATAAGGAGAAGATTAGGGCTTTTTAAATCCTTCTAATGAGTACTTGATAGTTTGTTCTTCTTTTCTTACATAAGCAAATTAATATGACATGTAAGATTCATTCTTCAGTTGCATCCCAAAGCCATAGCCTGTTGTTTGAGTGAGCTATTGAAGAAATAGAGAGGCAGTTGTTAAAATACTGTAATGACTGTCAGGTAGATGCCATCTCAGTCTGTAAGGAACCTTGACATCTGTGCCTTAGTTGAATGGAAATAATGTTTTTAATGACTCATTTAGCCCTTTGCTCTGCAGACAGCAGCATGAGCTACCTCTCTGTAGTCCTTTGCAAAAGGCTGGGCTTTTTACAATCAATCACTGTTACATTTACACAAGATCTGAGTAACCAAAATTGCTTGAAATACTACAGGAGCATCTACAAACAAATACCTAATCCAAGAATTTGGTATGGTTGTCAGAAAGCCAATAATATTAAAACACAGTTATCTCCTTCAATGCATGCAGTTTGGGAAATTGTATGTCAGACAATTTTTTTATTTCTGGGTGTTCATGTGAAACATTCTTCATGTGAAATGTAAAGCTGTTTTTAAGTGTGTATTACTACACAGCTTTTACGTTTTTATGATCTGAATCATTAAATCAGATAATAGTCTTTCATAAAATACATACTTATTGAATTAAGCTTTGTGGCCACATATTCACGTTGTTTGTTTAAATTGGGATGCCCAATTAGTGTTACAAATGGTAATGTGGTCTGCAATACATTTACTAAATAACACAGTTCCTTCTTACAGTCTTTTGAGGTGTTGAAATATTGCTTGCAAGACTGCTATGCCTGAAGAGGAATAAATGTGAATGATGACTTTAGCCTTGGAAAGCTAGTTTTTTCCAGTAATTTTTTATTACCAGTGAAGAAAAGCTTTGGCAAACTGAATCCATATGGATTGGAGGAGAAATCACCTTTCTCTGTTAATAATCCCTATTAAAGCATCCCTGATGGTGTCTGTATTAAAGTCTGTCTGTGAATTTTTTTCCCATGTGTGTATGATTCAGTTAACGAAACAATTTCCTTAAATACTCTCCCTTGCTTCCCCACCACCACCAAAAAAAAAAAAAAAAAGAAACCACAAACCAGCCAGAACTCCACAAATGAACACAAACAAAAAAAAACCCACAATCATTACCAACTTGGATAAAGAAGGTATTCTTAAGGCAGCTCCTGTGCAGGTCAGCCCATACCTGTCCATGCAACCCAGGGAAATGCTTGTGAAGGTGCTGACAGAGTTGGCTGGTGTCATTGCAGAGATACTATCTTTGTAGGATTAAGAGTACTTGAAGAGGTCCCTATTAACTGGAAAAAAGCAAATGGTACACCCATCTTGAAAAATGGTGAGAAGGACAGTTCATGGAAGAGAGTCAATTTACCTTATCTCAGTCCTTAGGAAGATCATGGAGTTGGTCCTCTTGGAACTAGTTTCTGGGCAAAGGAAGGAGAAGAAGATTTGGAATAGCATGGATTTACCAAGTGTTTGACTAATGGGATTGCCGTTTGTAATGAGATGAGTAGATCTGTGAATGAGAGGAAGACTCAAGGTGTCTTTAGTGCTACCATCCTTGTGCCATAGTCTAGATGGCTGTACTGCTGGATGCATAGAAAAAATGAATTATTGGGTCTCAAGGGTACTGCCTAAGTGCTCATATTCTGCCTGAAGACTGGTTACAAGTGGCATTCTTCAGGGTCCATCTTGTTTAACTTTCATGACCTAGAGAGGAGATAGGATATGCTTATTAAGGTTGGCAACACTGTCCTGGTCTGTATCAGTAAGAAAGAACGTAGGCAGGATATTGAAGGACAGCTTCCCCTCTATTTGGTACTTCTTGGATAAGAGCCCTCACCAAAAAGGTCTGAATTCAGCACTAACCCTGCTTTGTGGAGAATGTGAGCCTAAGAGACCTTGGTGCCCCCTTTCATGTTCAGGTTGTTACTTTCAAACCTTAATGTTTAAGGGACTGTTCAGGAGATGGAATAAACACATGAAATGTTGTGTTAATCATGGTAAAATTGTAATATAGCAGCTTAATATGTTCTTATATGGATCTATGGCTTTTTTCAGTGATTTTGTGCCTGTTTCTTTGAATATGTGATAAACTGGTTAATACTTGTTCCTTAGTTTCTCATTCACATAGTGGGGTTAGAATGTTCTCTTTGTTATATTTTCTCGCCCATGAAATTTTCCGTTTTGAAATCTCTGGTTCTGCCTCTCAGCCCATTCTGTGTAAATCTGTGTCTTTGCAGAATCAGTTAGGTTTTTTCCCAGCTCACCTACATTGTGTACAGATGCTCCCTATCTTTGTAGGTCCGCAGTTTCCAGCTGCATGGCAATACAAGCATACTTTGATACACAAATTCCTCTCTGCCTTAGCTAGAGGATCAGTTAGTTGTGGTTGGAGCAGTGTTGCCTGTTTATTACAAGTTTTTGGTGTCTTACCCTCATAAATGTTTTTGCATTGAAGGGATCTTCCTGAAAAATCATTAGTTGCAACTGTTCACCAGTTGTACTCTCATGTGCAAGCAGAGGTGACAAGTGGCATCCCCCCCATGGCCAGAGATGCTCAGTCACTGTGCTGGCTTGTTCTGATGGCCAGTCTCTTGTGTCATTTCATAGTCAATAATGCAGAACAGATTGTGGTTGAAAAGTGTAACATGAAGTAGTCCTGGAATCACAGAATCATAGGGATCCATCAGGATCATTGAGTCCAACTCCTGGCCTTGTGCAGGACACCCCAAGAGTCACTCCATGTGCCTGGGAGCATTGTCCAAACCCTTCCTGAACTCTGTCAGACTTGGTGCTGTGACCACTTCCCTGGGGAGCTGTTCCAGTGCTCAGCCACCCTCTGGGTGAAGAATTTTTACCAGATATCCAACCTAAACTTCTCCTGACTCTCCATTGTGCCATTTCCTTGAGTCCTGTCACTGGTCACAAGAGTGAAGGGATCAGTGTCTGCTCCTCCTCCTCTTCTTGTGAGGATGTTGAAGGTCACAGTGAGGTCTTTCTCAGCCTCCTCTTCTCCAGGCTGAACAGACCTGGAGTGTGACCTCATATGTCTCCTCCTCCAGACTGTTCACCATCCTCATGGCCCTCCTTTGGACACTCTCTAATAGTTTAATATCTTTCTTACATTGTGGGACCCAGAAGTGCCCCCAGCACTCGAGGTGAGGCTGCTCCAGCGCAGAGCAGAGCGGGACAATCCCCTCCCTTGCCCGGCTGGTGATGCTGTGCCTGATGCACCCCAGGACACTCTTGGCCCTCCTGGCTGCCAGGGCACTGCTGGCTCATGTTCAACCTGTCATCCACCAGGACCCCCAGGTGCCTTTCCATGGCATTGCTTTCCATCCTCTCATTCAGTCTGTGGACACAACCATGGTTGCCCCATCTCGGGTGCAGAGTCTGGCACTTGCCCTTCTCAAACTTCATTTGTTTGCACAGCCCTGTAACTTCTCAAGGGCCTCTCTGCACTTGAAGGAGTTGACAGCTCCTTCCAGTTTAATATCATCAGCAAACTTACTTGGTATTCCTTTGTGTCCTGCGTCTGAGTCATTAAAATGAAGATGTGGATGAGAACTGGGCAGAGGATGGAGCCCTGTGGAACCCCAGCAGTGACAGGTCACCAGCCTGATGTCACCCCATTCACTGTAACTCTTAATGCCTGACCCCTGCTCCAGTTGCTCACCTGTGGTGTAACAGGGTTATCCAGCTGTGAGCTGGATGCTTTGTCCAGAAGGACACTGTGAGAGACAATACCAAAAACTTTGCTGAAGTCCAAAAAGGTTACATCCTAGGCTTTCCTAGATCAGCTCAGTGGGTTACTCTGTCATAGAAGGAAATTGGGTTTGACAAGCAAGACCTTCCCCTCATGAGGCCATGCTGGCTCTGACCAATGACTGCATTGTCCTCCAGGTGTTTTTCAGTACCTCCCAGAATAATCTTTTCCGTAGGAGTCTTTGACCTTTTTGTTGCAAATATTTAAAGAGACATCAGTAATCTGAGGTAGGAAACTGAGCGAGAATTATTTTGTGTGGTTTCTCTTCCGGCTTGATTGTTCTGTGCACTTCACTGCATTTTGGACACAGTCATTTTCATAGATTGGTGAGCTTAACACCTCCATTCATGTACTCTGCGAGGAGTTTTGGGGTGTGAGTGGGGGTCAGTCAAGGAAACTGAAAAGGTAGATAAATATTGCAAGCACTTGAAAGAAAGATCAAAATACAAGGAATATATGGAGTTGTCTGGGTTTTGTTTCTTACTGGACAGCAGCAGTGGCATTTGCTAATGCATTTAATTACTAAGCAGGAACTCATACAGTATACATCAAGATTTGCTCTATAATCACTTTATATTGCATAAAAGCTTGCTATTAGCTGTCCTTAAGCCCCTTCAAGGATTAAATAGTTATGCCCCTCCTGTACCAATGTAATTTGCAGCCACTCTAAAGTTAGCATATTTCTAAAACAACTTTAATTTTGATTCAACCAGGAATTAGATCCACTGTGAAGTAATAATGATTTGAATAATTTTTGTTGCTTGCAGGAACTTAAAAACTTTTCTTCCTCATCTGAATTTTTGGATTTAAGTGTTGTGGGAAATGATGTAGTGTTGCCAAACACGTTTCTATTCACAGCTTGCAGAGATTTATTTCAAGTTCTAGCATTTTTATAAGTTTTGGGAGTAGAGACTATGACATTTGAGATATGTCTGTTAGCATAAATAACTTAAACGGGAGCTCTTACAGTCTGTGTGCTGTAAGTCAATCAGTTGTGCAGTGAGTGATTATATTCCTTAGTCAGCGTTAGTTTCAGGGAAGCTTGGGAGACAAAAAAAGGCAATAGGAGATTGAGCATTTGTAGGTTAGAAATTGAAGTGTAGATGAGGTTCTTCCTGTGTCCTAGTAGCTGTAGGAAGTAATCTGTAAATGCTGTTAATTTATCACTTTGGATGCAAGTAAAACATAGAAATTTTTTAATTGTAGTGTCGTGGTTTGGTGTGAATTCTTTTCTTTTTTATTAATGTTTCTAGTTTGCAGCTGGGTTTTTTGGGATATGCTTTTTTAACTTTGAAAGTTACCATATTTTTCACCCCAGACAATTTAGAGGCGTGTTATTTCTAAACCGTCCTGTACGTTGTTTATTGCCTTGTTCTAAATGTACATTGCCAAATTTTGATGGTACAAGTGCTGCCTTAACAGAACTGTTAGTGACTGTTGGAACAGCACAATGCAGCACACGCAGTTGTGTTCGCACAAAGCAAAGAATAAACCTCTGTCTGTGAGTGTTCATTGATTTCAATAGGCTTTTCAGTAGCTCTGCATATTACAATTCTTAGCACCTAGAGTACATTCATATTCATTACGGCAGTACAGTTCAGCCCCTGCTCGTGACTTGGTTTTTTTTTTCTTTTCCATCCCTTTCTCTACCAGAGCATGAAGTAGAATGATTTTTCTAGTACTAGTAATGTGCTCTAGAAGATGTTATGGCTTTTCTCTGAAAATGATGGAAAATGCATCTTTTGGCTTCTTCCATCTTGTAAGAAGCATGTTAAATACTGTAATGTTTAAAGCTTTTTGGATTCTTTCGTGATGACTCTTGTGGCTATTGAGACTGAGAGGTGCTGGGCATGTATGGCATGCAATCGTTTCTATGAGCAATTAGTGGAAGAACTGATTGGTATGTAGTAGTCCCATCTTTTAAAAATCTGAGTACTTGCTGCTTTATTGGAATGTATGGAGGATGGGGGGATTGGTTCTTTGAATGCTAGATAGCTGTTTAAAATGCTTTTTTTGTTTGCTTGTAGCTTGCCTCTTTGATTTGAACACTTGTTTAAACCAAATGGCTTTTGATAGTCTGCCCATATTTTATTGTAGTTACCTGTCTCTTGAGTTCAGACTTACTGATACAATGTGTGGGTTTTGCTTATGCATATAAACAAAAAGACTCTACTTGCAAATAATATTGAGAGATTAGCAAATAATTGCCGTTTCTTTCACACACAGCAAAATCAATGATGTTTTTTGCCTTTATCTCTAATGTGCAATTAACATGCCTATGAAACAAAATAGGCTTCTGTTTGTGAAAAAAAGGAGTACATTTGCCAGTGTGAATTAATTGAACACTTTTGTTTGTTAGAATGACTTCATGTTTAAGATATCTGATATTCCAGTAATGAGAATGTTCAGACAGCTATTTGGTTTGAGCATTTAATTAATGTGTTTAATATGTTAATTTATGACATATTACCTTTGTAGATGAACCGACTAGTCCTAGTATTGACCATGATATTGCACACATTCCTGCTTCTGCTGTTATTTCTGCATCTGCTTCTCAAGCACCAGCTATAACAACTGTTCCTCCCAGTCCTACATCTCCAATCCCTTTAATTCGGCGACAACTTTCACATGATCATGGTGAGCGTTGATTTCATTCTTTTTCTCTTGCAACTTTTTTCCTTTCACACTCTGGAGATCAGAAGTGAAAATTACAAACTCTTTATTGCTTGAAATAAATCACAAAAATGTGATTCAGGTTCCTGCATACTCAAAAATTTCTATTTGTTTGTAGAATCCATCCGGCCTAGTGTCCTGGATGGCCAGCCTGCCGCAAAAACTGAGAGATCAAAGTCATATGATGAAGGACTGGATGACTACAGAGAAGAGGGAAAATCGTGAGTTTGTGAAAAAAAGAATTAATTTGGACATCTGTTTTTTAAAGTGTCTAAAATCTCATTTTAACATTTGTTTTTCTTCCAACAGAACCATCAAACATGTATCTAGTTTAAAGGGGATTAAGGTAGGTAAATATATATACAGTGACTCCTAAACATTACCCATACTGCTGTGAGAAATTGTTTGAATTATACAAGTCTGTTACACAAAGTGATGTGCTAAACAGACAGGAAGTTCGTTGGAATTGCTACTGATCAGATTGCTGATGTATACATCATACAAGTAAACATGGTCTCTTTTTTCCTGGACATGGTCCTTGATTTTCATTTTCCTTCATCGCTGTAAACCAAGCATATTAAATATGGTGGCCTTTTGTGAAAACTCACTAATGAGAATCTAAGGCTCCTGAAGTTTCTCAAAGTATTCTTGACATGTGGAAGGTCACTATTGTTGGGTGTAAAATTTAGAAATTATATTTTCCCAGGGGCATATTCCTGGGGACATTTTTAAAGGGAGAAACACCTTGAACAGAGGAACTGTAGACAAATGTGTATAGAATTACACTGTGGGGTTCTTTCTGTGATGTTTTCTCTAGGTCCCAGACAGCCAGAAATCTTCAGAAGACTCTGGCTCCCGGAAAGATTCTTCTTCAGAGGTGTTTGCTGATGCCTCCAAAGAAGGATGGCTCCATTTTCGTCAGCTTTTTACAGACAAGGGAAAGGTACCTGTCATGTTTGAGTTTTTAACTTAGGACACACACTAAGCTGGTGACAAACTAAAATAAGAAACTTGAATCCTTCCTGGTCGGGTTTTTTATTTTTTTGGAGGGGATAAAATCATCAAAAGTTTAGACCTGTTAGAAATTGACTTCAGTCAATTCCTCAGCCTCTTTTACAGACTGCTTTCCAAACTGTTTTAATTTTACATTTCAAAGCATCTGTTGAAGTAAACTAATTTCTAATGACTGATTAAATAATAAGAATCAGTCCCTTGGAAGGTGTAGTTGTATTTTTTTCTTTTTCCTAATAATGAAAAAAAGTTGTAATTTTTGTGAATGTTGTGGAGTTGAGTTCAAATTAACCTTCTGCACAAATATAGACTAACACTTAAAGAAAACTGGGAGTCTGGAATTGCAGTGGTGTGAAAATGCCATTCTGACTGGAAGGCTGTTTAAAAGGCATGGGCAAGAGTTCCCTCAGTGCCAGACCAGAATTTGTTGCATTCTGTCTCTTGCTACTGTCCTGTGTGAACTCACACTAAGTGGGTGGTCTGGGAGGGCAGGTTATCCAGCAATTCACTCCTCTAAAGGAGAGCAAATAGTGAATCCCACCTTGTGTAGTCTTTCTGCCAGCCAGGTGGGTTACCTTGCTTTGTGAATCTTGTGGAGGTAGTTCTGTAACCCAGCATGGTGCACTGTAACAAGAAAGCAAACTGATACTTTGGCTCCTGTTTTCCAGCGAGTTGGTGGGAGCATCCGGCCGTGGAAGCAATTGTATGTTGTTCTTCGAGGTCATTCACTTTATTTGTACAAGGATAAGAAGGAGCAAATGACCCTCTCTGAGGAAGAACAACCTATAAGCATCAATGCTTGCTTGATAGACATCTCGTACTGTGAAACCAAGAGGAAAAATGTATTTAGACTCACCACATCAGACCGCGAGTATCTGTTTCAGGCTGAGGACAGAGATAATATGTTAGCATGGATTAAAGCAATACAGGACAACAGCAACTTAAATGATGAGGTAATTCTGTAACACATAAAGCAGAAGTCATAGTTCTTTCATTTTAATTCTACATGTATTGTGTCTTCTTGTAATTAGTACTTGAACAGAAGAATTAATTTTTCATTAACCAGTTGACCAGAATGTGTACAGGAACATAGAAGAAAATGAGGTGAAAGGAAAGGTAACCTTGAGTAAATTAATAGAGTTTGAAAAAAGGTCGACATAGTCATAATTAGAAAACAGACTTTTGAAAGAAATCAGTTAATGCTGTTGCTGATTTGACTGAAGGATACACTTTATAGTAAACTGATCTGCCAAAATTACCTAATCTTTTTTAAAAGATAATTGCAGGTTTAGGGCCAGTGGGGTCTCTCTTCAAGCTTGCATTGCAAAGTGGTATGTGCAGTAGTACAGTGTGAAGAGTTTCTTCGCAATTAAAAAGTGAAACTTTGAAGGATGCCTGTTTCTCTGATTAAATGCCGATGTTTCTATGAATTGAGTTCATGATCATGGCAAAGGCAAACATCTCTTGCTGTACATAAGGTATCACTGTCTATCCCAGTATTGTCCATGGTGCATTTTCATTGCAGTGAGGAGCAACAGAGGAATATTTTCATGTCTGTGGTCATTCACATATGCTAAGATTAAAAATAATTATCCAAAGTATTACACAGATAGGTAAAAAAGCAGATTTCAATTCATGTCTTTTTCAGCTGTATTTGTAGTAGCAATTAGTTTTCTAAGTACTGTGTGCACATAGGATTGGCTTTTTCAAAGCAGTAATATGTGTTTACTTGCATTTTTTTCTGTTTAAACTTACTTCCAGTTTAAGAGGATTTAATCAGATTGTACTGCTTTGGAAAAAAACCATGTAAATAGCAGTACTTGATTCGTAATTACTCACTTTTGTTTTCCTTGTGGCTTTTAAACGTTTTGTCTTTACTGTTCTCAAGAACTGCCTGTTAGGATGTTTGGTTTGTTTGAGGGTTTGGGTTTTTTTAAAGTGGACTGCAATGTTGAATTCTACATTTATTTGGTGACCAGAAGAGTTGATCATATTCTGAAAGGAAAAAAATTTCTATTTTATAAGATTATAATAAAGTATTTCCCAATTTATTTTATAGGATACTGGTGTAACTAGTAGAGATCTCATTAGTCGAAGGATTAAAGAATACAGTACAATGATGAGGTAGGTGGATTATATGTTGCCAGTAGTTTTTGTAGAGTTCTTGTTTAGCTTCTTTTAACTGAAGTTAAAATCTCTCTTGTTCAGCTCTTCAAGCAGCAAAACAGAGCCATCTCCCAAAACACCTCGCCAGAGTCTCAGTATCAGACAGACTCTACTTGGAACTAAAGCAGAGCAGAGGACTCAGAGCCCACACTCTCCTAAGGATGAGACTGAAAGGAAGCTTCTCACTAAAGGTCTGTATGTTTTGTGTCTTTCTTCAGTTCCCTTCTGCCCCAGTGCAAGGCCATTGAGGTGCCCTTCTCAGGTATTTTTTAATTAATGAATATACAGATGCAAACCAAGTATTAGCCAGGGCAGCTCTGGTTACTCTGGTCGCTAGGAGCTACTTCATCTCAGATCCCTGAAGCTTTTTATTTAAGATCCCTCTGAAGAGGGTTTTGTGGGTTTTTTCCCCAACAGCACAATGTAGAGCTAACAATAGTAAAATAGGCCTTGTTAGGCTTCTGGTGAGCAAAATTTTGCCTAGCTTTGGAAATAACTTTGTGTGTAATGCATACTCTTGTCTCCAGCTGACTTGGAAGTGACAAGGTAAATTTTTCCACTAAAGTAATTCAAAAGTATAGAAGAACAGCTTTTTCTGTCTTAATTTTTAAAACACTGGAGTGAACCTGTATTATTTTTTCTGGAATAAAATTAATGCCTCCTGAGTTCTAAAAAAGTCTGTTGAACTGGCACTGCAAACTTAAATCAGCATCTGAACTCCATCAAATAATGTCACAGGATGTTCTTTTTTATTCTTTTTTTTTCCCACATAGTGTGTAAACATGTGGTACTTCAGATCAGACTGTTGTTTAAAAAATGTTGTATGCAAATCCAGGCAATTGGATAAGCAAACACTTTTGATCAACCACTTTTTAATGATTCAGTCTTGAATTTAAGCTGTCAGTGGATTCTGGTTTTCATTACCAACAAATGTCCCTTTGCTCCTGCTACACAATGTGACTAAATTCCACATGTTGGGTAAATGTCAAATCTACTGAAAGAATATCTCCAGATGTAAGAAGGAAGTGCTTACTGTGTTAGGTGACTTGCAAATGGAATTGCAGTTTGCTACCAGAATTCTATAGGAGAGGTAGACAGAGCAACTGAATTTCTAATCTGATTTTTGCATAGAGAATACTTTATGTGAGTAATGCTTGGACTGATTTAGGAGTGACTAAAATCTGATGATTTCTGAAAGAGTAAGTCTGCACAAGTGTGAGCATGGCTCTACTGTTTGATGGGTATTTCATGCAGATGTGTGATTCCATAGAGACTTAGTGTTGTGCTACTAAATGTAGATTTTATTTTTTTAAATGTTAGTAGTTTAAATGAATTTTAAGTTTAAATTGCGTAGTTTATATGCCTTTAGTCTTAGAATGATGAAATGCCACAGTTCCATCCAGCTACTTGCTTTTCTAAGTCAGGGGTGTGAGTATGTTTAGATTTATCTTTTGAACCACAGAAGAGTAAGAGAAGTTGTATTTAAGACAGACTAATTTTTAGTGAGTTGTTGCATAAAGCCAGGCTGCTAAAAGCTGAAAATGCAGCAGGTGCCACTTGCTTTTTGCAAATCTGCTACCTGCATTTACAGTCAGTTTTGTGGCATAAATGTTATTTTTCTTCTTTATTTTCTTCTTTTTCCACGATCCTAACAACAAAAAGATGAAACAAGCCCACCAAAAGACAAAGGGACGTGGAGAAAAGGCATTCCAAGCATTATGAGGAAGACGTTTGAAAAGAAGCCCTCTGCTGTTGGAACATTTGGTGTTAGACTAGATGACTGCCCCCCAGCTCATACCAACAAAGTATGGAAGTAGAGTTTTTCTTTCATTGTGAATTTAAAATACTTTTTCAGTCAATTACTTATCTATACAACTCTTTTTCTTCAGTATATTCCACTGATTGTTGATATATGCTGCAAACTGGTTGAAGAAAGAGGTCTTGAGTACACAGGTATTTACAGAGTGCCTGGAAATAATGCTGCCATCTCAAGTATGCAAGAAGAGCTCAACAAAGGAATGACTGACATTGATGTTCATGATGATGTAAGTCTTCCATCACACTATTTTCATATTAAAATGCCCAAAACTTCTGGTTGTGTTGCAATTATAGAAATACAAAACATGTCTGACCTTGTCTTTTAAAACACAGAAATGGCGTGATTTGAACGTGATAAGCAGTTTGCTGAAATCCTTCTTCAGAAAGCTTCCAGAACCCCTCTTCACCAATGGTAGGTTGTTTTCATCACAGTTTTGTCTTTGGGAATTTCTGTTAAACAGTTGTCTTACAATGTTCAGATGATTTGAGAGAAAATCCAGTGAAATCATCCCCACTCTGCAATAAATGTTGTCTTTCTTAAAGAGTGGGGAGTCATGGTGATCATCTTAAGAATGAGAGGTGTAAATAGAACTTCTCTGATGTGAAGGGATTATGAATATGCAACTAAAAGAGTAACATTTTCAATTCTACTGTTGCAGTATTCTATGAAAGCTGGTGGTTTTTTTCCCTGCTGTCATACTATATATATACATCCAATATAATGGGCTAATTTATGACTTCCAGAGGTCATTCTTGTGTGTATGTTACTTGTGTTCAAGGGGAAGTGGGGCTGGCAGATGGGGGTGTATATACATACATATATAGATGTAAAAACTCATATGTATGAATAATTTCTGCTTTTTTAACAGATAAATATGCAGATTTTATAGATGCCAATAGAAAAGAAGATCCTGTTGAGCGTCTGAAAACATTGAAGAGACTGGTAAACTAAAAGCAGTTGTGTTGCAGGTTCACTACAAAATTAGCATTAAATGTTCAGTGTTCTGAATAGTGATTGTTTGTTTCAGATTCATGATTTACCTGAACACCATTATGAGACTCTCAAGTTTCTTTCTGCACACCTGAAGACAGTAGCAGAGAACTCAGAAAAGAACAAGGTATTAGAAAGAAACATATAATGTATTTTGGTTAGTTTCATTAAGTATTATTTTTGTGCAGGATTATTTCTAATTAAGGTGATAGTTAATTATTGTAGATGAAATTAGGGAGTTTTGCTATGTGGAGATTTTTGTATTAAGCTAAGTACTCCTGAAAAATATGCACCTGTTTAGTCTGAAGTAAGTTTATTCAAACTGGTAGTCAGTCTTTTTTGGGAATAACTTCTTGCATCCTAAATTTATCCCAAGTCTGTAAATTTCCTGTAATCCAATCCAGACACCAGTAAGACTGTGCCTGGGCAGGGCACAGGTGCATAAACATACTGACAGAGGTTGTTACATTAGCTTTCTTTGAAGCCTGGCTTCTGTATAATTGAGAAATTTTTAAGACTAGGACTTTTGATTACCCTATAGATGCTATTTGGCTGGTTTAAAAAAAAATTCATACTGTAAGTGGTGGTAGTCCATCATTACCGGGTCTTTTTCCACCATTAAGTATAACTTTTTGACATTTCCATAGGGTGAGAGAGGTAGTTTGTGTTGAGTGCTTCTGTGCATGCTATAATCCTACAGTAAATGCAAATAATAGTGTCCCCTTTCTCAGCTCTCAGGGAGGGGTAGGTGAGTGCAAAGCTGTAAGTAATCTGGGTGTGTTTATGGATGTTTACCTCAGGGCAGGTAATGTGGTGGCTTGGCTACCAATGTGCAGGGTACAGGAAAAGAATGATATAATTGGTGGTATATAGAAGAGCCTGTTGCCAAATTATTTAAATCATCTTAAATCACGGAAAAGATCAGTTGAGGTGAATATGGTAGGTTCTGCAAATAATACCATCCAGGTAAATATGAAAGAGAAGTATTTGTGTGTTCATTAAAAAAAAAAAAAACGCAACAGATTATAAACTTTAGTGGAATTACACCAATATTATAAGGAAATTATAGTAAATGTCATTTTTAAGTGCAATGCCTAAAGGAAGCTTTTTTATGGTTTTGGTGGGCTATATGAATGTTGTTAAGTATTGTTATTATTATTGAATATATAAGGCTGGATGAATGAGGTGTTGTTACAATGTGTAACTTGTCAAAAGACGCAGTTCAAGTCCGGGAGAGTGTCAGGGGCTTGTGTCATGTTTGCAACTTACCTCTGTAAGCACAAAGACTTTGCCTCTGGTATATTACTGGTCTGTTCTATACCAGAATAGTAAATTCAGAGTTAAGGAAGTAAGCAAAAAGAGAAGGTAAGTTCGTCTGCTGCTTCTTGAAATTATTTGTCAGAGATGTAACATTAGTCATACACTTAATTCACTTTTAAAGTGGTGACCTGATCACATAACTCTGAGCCTGTCTCATGAATAGATGTGTTAGGTCTGTGATACTTGTTCTCCCGCCTCCTCTGAAGCTGGTACAAATTGAATGAGGTCTTTATCAGTAGATATAATACAGTATTTGATTACCAGCTTAATTTTTTGTGTGTGTCATGTAAACATTTTCAGGAAAAAACCCCCAGGGAGCTATGAATGCCTTTTTACGAAACAAAAATTCAATATTTCCAATCATCAGTGTTTCTGTAAGGAAAGATGAAAAGATCCCCCTAAAAGTGTAAAAAAAATATTTGAGTTTGTGAGTTTTCTGTGTTTGTGCTGCCATTTGCTTGCAGTAGGTTAAGGAAGGTTGGAATTCTGAAATGCAGAAATGTTGGGTATATTTACTGCAGCTGCATATTAGGAGAGTTTTGTTGTAGTGTAACATGCTACCTGAGTCAGTAATGTATTTTTAAAAAACTCTTTAATGTCCTTATTTAAAATGGTTCTCATATATATTAATAGTGTTATATTGATGTACTTAGCCCATATTACTGTATTTTCTCATTATAAATGCATGATGTGGAAATATTTCATTTCTTAGATGGAACCAAGAAACCTGGCAATAGTATTTGGTCCAACACTTGTGAGGACATCTGATGATAACATGACACACATGGTTACGCACATGCCAGACCAATATAAAATTGTAGAAACACTCATCCAAAAAGTAAGTGGATGCATTTCATTATTTAAAAAATAGGATTGTCCAGAGATCAAGCAGCTTTTTTCTCACTGGGCCAGTTTGGGTGTGGTGTTTATCCATCAAACTCTCAACTTTTAATAATATCCTTGTGTGGTTGTGCCACATTTGGGTTTTGTATTTCCTGTGGGGTTTTCACCTTTTTTATTTTAACTTCTAGCATGACTGGTTTTTCACAGAAGATGATGCTGAAGAACCTCTTGTAAGTATTATGGCATAAATACTTGTGTTCTAACTGCCTTAGTTTAGAATCTGCTTCTGCTGCCTTTAGAACGCCCGTGTATTTCTTACTATGTCACTGTATGGTTTGCTCTTCAGAAGCTCCTTTTTAGCTTTCCAGTTCTTGTAGTAATGAATTCTATTTTTTTTTAAAAAAGCAAGCCATGCACTTGTTTTAAAAGCATAAAGGAAAATAGGACACGCTTTCCTCGTGTTCTTCAGGTGAATAATGCAATTTTCTAAATGCTGTTGAATCGTAATGAACTATTTGTGAAACGATGATGAAGAGATCTTTGTTTATTAACTGTAGACAGCAGTTCAGGAGGAAAACACTGTAGAATCTCAGCCAGTGCCAAACATAGATCATTTACTCACCAACATTGGAAGAACGGGAGTATCTCCTGGAGACGTATCAGGTAACTCTTGCCTGGACAGTGTTAGTCCATAGGCTAGAATAACCTACTCTGTTAACTCACTGTAACTCTATCTTCCTGTTTTCTTTTACTAATAAAATGTGTTCTTCTTTTCCAAAAGATCATTTAACACTTCTTAAAGACTTGAACTGTTGATAATCATGCATGATATAATTTGGAAGACTTTTTCGTCTAACAGGAATTTAATCATTAAAAGATGAGTCTTGCACATAGTATTTTATTTATTCACAGTAGCCCATGCAATCATCATCGCGAGGTCAAGCAGATACGCTGCTATAAAGTGGTTTGTTGTGATGGCAGAAAGACTGATCTTCAGTGGTGTTCTAATATTGCTCCTTCCCAACATTAGGAATGCAAATTGAGTTATGTTTTCTTGTCAAGTGATGGACACTTTAAGTATGTTGCAGTATGTTTATACTAAAGCTGGTTTCCTTCTGTTTATAAATGCCATCCTCTTTTGTGGCTAAGGATAAGCATTACAGGCTCTTTTTTGGTGACTTTTTCCCCTCCTTCCTTCACTCTACTATTGCACTAACCCAGCATGTTCTATCCCACGAATGTTATCCCTTCGTCTCTAGCTTTTGTTTCAGTTTTCAAAGGGTTGTTCAGCACTTACTGAAACAGTCACTTTGTACTGATGTTGTAACAGGCGAAGTGGGAGGAGTCTATCACACGGTGATGTCATTAGTGGATTCTGTGATGTCCCTGATGGACAGCTGGAACTGTAGGAAGAAGGAGGACTGTTGCCCACACTGTAGCTGCCTTGTCTGCAGAAACCCCCGTTTCTTGTAAATGGAAAAAAACCCAAGTTGATCTGTGCTGTAAATTTTCTTTTACGAGTATTTTAAACAGATCAATGCTACTTTTTAAAAGTTTTTCTGCTGTTTCTTGTTATCTCTGAAGCAGACCCTGAGGAGAAATAGCATGGTATGGTCTACCAGTCTTTCTAGTCATAAAGCATTAGCCATGTGTCAAAAAGGGGTGTGGCAGGGGGCTCAGCTCTGTCTTCCCAGGGAGAAAGTCCCAAGTTCATGTTTTTTAGTCATTGTGCTAGCCCCTTCCTACCCCCTTTATAATTGTATAATCTTGGGTTTTGCGAGACAGTAAAACTATGGTGTCCATTTTTCATTTCATAAAAGCGCTTGTTATGGGAAAGTACAAAACTAGTAGCTGCTGACATCTAGACAATTCAAAAATAAAATCTTGCCTGTATGTAGTAATAGGTGGAGAAAGATGTATAATTGGGGTTTTACACATAAAATGTGACTTAATTCTTTTAAAAACTCACAAAAAGAGTATGACTACAAGAACCATGATTTGTACCTAGGGAGCCAGCTGTACTAAGACACCCAATTATGCTTTGTGTATCCTGAATCTCAGGAGAGTACACAGTGCCATCCTGAAAAGGTCTCTCAGCTGCGGTTTTGCAGGGGCTGTATACTTTAAAGCATTAAATAAACATTAGTATTTCTGTTTTTTATTTTGAAGAACAGGGCTACTTTGCCATTCCTATCATTGAGCTGGTTCTGCCTACAATTCACAGCATCCTTTCATGGCGGTGGCTTTCTGTGGTGCAGCTTGCATCTTTGTGAGCTCTGACTATTCACTCTGTTCTGGTTTTAATTTGCTTCACATCTTGTTCTGTGCTTGTCTTTTTCATAAGTCCAGTATTGTCTGTAGCAACAATAAAAATGTTGCACAGAACTGAGCAAAATTTTTTTTCTAATTTTTCCACAGATTCAGCTACTAGTGACTCTGCAAAATCTAAGGTAAATAATTTTGTGATACGATGCAGTTACAAGCTTCTGATATCTGTTAGGTGCTTGCTATATTGAATCACTGATATGCAGATGTACTACAGATCTTATGTAGAATTTCTTGTATAAGTGGTAGTACTGTTTTCTCATAACCTATTTTTGAAGTGTTACATTGGAGAAGTACTTGTGTGCAGTTAGCTGCGTCTACCAAAGCAGTCAGCTGCACACAGCAACAGCTTCGTTCCAAGCTCTCACAATTGTGGGCACTTACCTCCTTTTTGCATCTCATTTGGTTGAGGGAGATGTATATATAGTGTGTTCCCTGTCGTTGTTGGCACAGTACTAACTCACAGAGAGTATTTATGTTTCTCTGTTTCACTGAGAAAAATACACTTAGAACTCAGCCTGTTCTTCAGGAGGTAATAGCTCCTCGTCTTAGAGGAAGGCAAAGGCTGTGGTTGAAGGTTGCTCTGCAGAATCTCCCTCAGAAGTACTGCTGTGCTTGGGAGGAATGCCTTGTGGAGCAGGGGAACAAGACTGGAACATGGGCATTGTCTCAGTCCTCAGTTTAATGACAAAGCTGTCATCTGACAAGTAGACAAATCTTTTTCTCCCGGGCTGTTGTTCAGCAGCTCTGACACTGGGTGTCTGCAGCACAGGGTGACAGGGCAGCACAGAGCTGACCTCAGTGAGCTCAGGGCACAGCTTTATGCTGGCCTGCATTCCAGGTGTGGCACTGATGCCCCCCTTGGAGCTGGGAACAGGACTCAGAGCATCCTGGTTCACTGTGGAGATGGCAACACAGCTGCTCTGTGAGGAGGTTTGGTGGCTTGGCTGTTTCCTCAAAATAGCCCAACTTCCAGGACACCACACCACACTGCCTGTAGCAGTGGGGCAGTCAGTAGGAAAGGTAAAGCTTCGAAGGGGCCAGGTGGTAATATTGCCAGAGTAGTGAAAATATTTTCAGTTCATAAAATGGAATCATTTGGCTTGCACTTTTATTATTTCTGTGGCATTTTAAAGATAGATTCCTCTAAAATAACAAAGTTTATTTGTTAATTGTCTACACTTAAACTAGTTATGAGTCACATTCATTTTATTGGCAGTAATTAATTGATATCATTTATAAACTCAGTGTGAAAGGTGAAAGATGAACTTAAAAATGGAGTCATTAGCCTTTTTGAATAGGTAAGACCTTGAAAGGAGGGGTTGTGAAGCATCTGTGAAGCAGTTGCAAACCAGTCTTGAAAAGGTCTTCTTACTGTAATGGAGCCTGCTTTGATTAGTCAATCAAAAACTAAATAATAGTACACACAAACTAGTCTTTGTTAAGTTGAAGGGACTCAAATAAAAATTGGAGGGCTCAGGATGAAAACTGACTTCTACAGCAATGTCCTTTAAACTACAGAAAGAGCATGTAAATGTTTCCTGAATGAAGACACACTTTTTACTGTGAAGCTCAGGATGTGTTTTTAAACTTAGGCTAATTAATGTTTCTTTTTGACTTTAATTATGCCCTCTCCCCTTTTTTAACAGGGTTCTTGGGGTTCTGGAAAGGATCAGTATAGCAAGGAACTGCTTGTGTCCTCCATTTTTGCAGCAGCTAGTCGCAAGCGGAAAAAAACTAAAGAGAAACCACAACCAAGTAGCTCAGAGGATGAGCTGGATAATGTGTTTTTCAAGAAGGAGCTTGCAGAACAATCTCGTGGTGACACAGCAAAAGAGGACACAGCTAAAGAATATGAAAGAGAGAGAGAGATAGGGAGAAAACAAAGGATGTTTGTCCTGAAGGAAAAAGAGAACAGCAGTAAAAAAGATGTGAATGTTGTAAAGGAGGAAAAGAAGTCATTAAAGAAAGAAAATATCCTGACAGAGGAACCTTCACTGCCTTACCATGAAAAATGTACAAAATCATCAAATATCAACTGTCTGCAAACCATGCAGAAGAATAACCCAAAAATGCCTATTTCACAATCTTCCTCCCAGGTTGAGGAGACAGTATCTGACTCTGGCACTATGCTAAGCACTTCTTCCCAGGCTTCCCAGCACAGATACTCATGCAAAAAAGTAGCCAGCCCTGAAATTAAACACAATGAGTTTTTAGCAGCTGATGTCAGCTCCATCACCTCAGATTACTCAACTACTTCATCTACTATGTATCTGCCTGGTTTAGATGCCAGTATGCTGAGCCCTGAGGTGCAGTCAGTGACAGAAAGCAAGGGAGAAGATGCTGATGATGAAAGAAGTGAATTGATCAGCGAAGGGCGTCCTATGGAGACGGACAGTGAAAGTGACTTCCCTGTGTTTGCTACCAGCGCTGCTGCCGAGAGGCTGTCCAAAGGGAAAGTGTCAGAGGTGGTAAAGACCAGTCGGAGGAACTCTGAAGAAAGCGAAGTAAGTTGTACCGAGGGAAGTTCCACGCCAAAGTTAGAGAGTCACAGACTTTTCAGCTCACACAAACTCATTGAATGTGATACACTCTCCAGGAGAAAGTCTGCACGGCACAAAACGGACAGTGAGGGGTCAGGCGATGCAAAGAGTGAGAAGGACTTGCCTACTGTGACCAAAATGTTTGACATCATGAAAAAAGGAAGATCTACCAGCAGTTTAGCTACATCGGCCAAAAATGAGGCTGACAAACAAGAACCTACATGGAGACTTAAGATTACAGACAGGTTAAAGCTGCGACTCAAATCATCTGCTGATGACATGTTTGGAGTTGGGAATCAAAAAGCTAATGCTGCAGAGACTGCAAAGAGAAAGAACATCAGGCGAAGGCACACGCTTGGAGGGCAGAGGGATTTTGCTGAAATAAGTGTCCTGAATGCTTGGAAAGCTCAAGAACCAAGTCAAAGTAGAGAGAGAGAATCTGAGCTTTCAGCTGTGACTCGGTTGAAGCCAAAATGTCCAGCCCAGGACCTCTCAATCTCGGACTGGCTTGCACGAGAACGTTTACGCACTAGCACAACTGACCTTAATACGGGTGAAACTGGAAAGCCCAGACTTGAGAACACTAACTTAGCAGAGGTATCAAAGGTAGAACTGCCCTCATCTGCAGAGATGCAGGAAGATGAAGGCAGCTCTTCCAGCAGCTTGACCTTAATTAATAGAACACCACCTTCGGGACCATTTCAGCCACCAGACCAGGTAAATGGTGAAAATTATCAGAACATGAACAAAAACAACTTCAGCCCAGCAGTTGATGCCCATCCTCATAAACTGTCTGGGACCCAAGTGGTTAGATCTCGATTTTACCAGTATCTTTGAAATGGGGAGACATGTCCACTGCAGCAATTCATTAACTTACTGTTACACTTCCCAGTAACTCTGTGTGTGCGTGTGTGTGTGTGTGTGTGTGTGTGTGTACATATATAAATATTTTTTTCCTGTACTGTTGTTGTTATGCAGCCTTCATTTGGGCTGGTTTCATCAATGTGCTCTGTGGAACGTCTTCACAGTGCATCACCACAGCCAGAAGAACACTAAAGTTAAAGTATATATATATATTTTAAGAAAAAGTATATTTGATGGCTGCATACAAATGTTGAACAAAGCATCTGATGCAACATGCTGTGTAGTGTATACATGGTTTTCTGACTGAGAGTTGGCCTGGCATTAGTATGCAGGAAAATTGTTGTTTTGGTTTAGTCACTAACAAGTGCCTCATTATAAATTCATTTGGTTTGTTAGGGTGCCATATTGCTAAATTAGAGAAACTTATTACAAACAAATGAATACATTTTACTGTTAACGAGTTTCATTACATTTTACAAATGTTAACACAGGTGGCTACAGAGCTTCCATTCCTTAGGCATTCCAGTAAATATTGGAGTTTTATATTTCCAATTTTAATACAGATTTTGAGTTTTATGTGACTTGAATTTCTAATCTTTCTGTAAAATAAGTAACTTAACTGTACATATTACATGTGTATCTTTTCTTCAGATACCAGATTTGATATAAATGTTGTAACATAGGCGTGTAGATAGTGGATACTGGATGGAACTGGTTTCTTTTATCGAGAATATAATTCTGCATGAAGACCTAATGAATCCAAACCTGTATCATGCCTGTGTGCATACCCACTTAAACACTGGAAATAAAATTGTTTTGGTGACTCTTTGTGTGATTCAAATTCTTTCTGATGAACGGTTCTGAAATGTCATATTTGTCAGTTGCAGTCAGCAGCTGCTCTCTGGATCACCAAACCTGCAGTTCCTCCTGGATGAAGGACACTTTTCATTAATCTTTTGTATGTGGGGCCACACTGTGCAGGTCAGCAGGTGAGAGAGATGCAGTTGGTTAAATCTTTTCATCTTGACACATAATTTGATTCTAAGGTATGCAGCAAGTAGGTTTGTTTTTAATGTGTAGGTTTTGTGAAGTCAGAATGAACATCAGTATCTGCCAGTCAGAACAATACTGTAGTTTGGGTCTTGGACTTTCTGTAATTTTAACTAAAAAAAAGTATTTCTACCCTAAAAACTCATCTGTGTGCAAATTCCTATCAGTTACAATTTTTTATTCTATGTTCTTGCACACCTACTTGAAAACAAAACAGCTGTTGCTCACTTTGGATGTCCACCGTTACTTGCTTGGCAGAGGATTAAACGTGTCAACGTGTCCAGTTACTGCGAGGAGAAGGAATAGTGCTGCTGGGATGTGTTGGCTGACGTGCTTTTAGGCAGAGCTCATTTCTTTCAGGAGTGACTTTAACAGTCCTGTGCTTTCATCTGCTGTGGTTTTGATCCTTGTGAGAAATCATTATAAAAATTGGCTGTGAAGAAAAGTCCCAGATAAAACAGCTGACCTCTGAAAGTTCTCACCACGTAATTGGGTGAATCTACTACCAGGTCCCATAAAAATGAGCCATGTTCTCGTGGTTTCTGTGCAAACTGAAATGTCTTTTCCTCCCGGAGCAGACAGGAGGTGGGTGCATTAGCAGTGTTCCCATGTGCAGTGTCGGGAAGAACGGGTGTGTTTTGTGAAGGGCTGAGCACCTGAGGATGGGTTTTGTTTCAGTAAAGTGTATTTGAACAAGGCCTTTCAGAATACAGTGTTGTGACACCTCTGATGCTGTTCAGCAGTGAATACCCCTTATCTTCTACTGGAGCTGCATTTTGTCCCATCATTAGTCTCAGAAATCCACAGGAAGTCCCAGAGGTCTCCTCAGTGAAACTGTGTACTTAGGGAGGTGCACAGTGGGGCCTGGGGTCTGCAGCTTACTCTGCTTTGACAGCCACTTTAATGGGTTAATTTCTGCTTTGTTGTGTTCAGAGATCACTGATAATTTTACTCCTCAACCCAGACACATGACTGTCAACTTTTGTGTTAGAGAACATAGAACTTTTATTGTATTAAATGAAGAAGAACACAAGATCTGAAAAATTAAGAACTTAGAAAACAAACACGCAAAATGTGACTTCTATTGGCTGACAGTGCTGCAGGTACAGATTTATTAAACCTCAGCAGCCTCCATGGTATTCTCTGCTGCTGCACTGGTAGTGAGGAACGTGTAGAGGAAACCCATTACTTGAGGGGGGAGATCTGCTCCACTTGAGGGAGCATCTGCCAGGGGCATCAGGGAGAGGAGGTTACTGAGCTCCCCCTGAAGAAAGTAGTGAGTGGCTGCATGTCTGAGGCTGGGAAAACACTGATACTTTTTCTGCTTCTTGAAGACTGCCAAGGTTTCGGGTTACCTTAAATTTCAGCCAGTGTGGCAGCTGAGAAAATAGGCATTTTTAGAGTTATTGCTATGCTCTGATCTTAACAGCAGCTATCTCAGACCCTTATCTGTAGTGATTTTTTATTATGTTGGGGATCTTTTTTCTTTTTTTTTTCTTGCTGTTTTTCCCCCCTCACGTGGAAGAGAAGGGTGACACTCTGATGGACTCAAGAAGGGAAGTGCATGCATGCAGCAGACTGTCCTGAGGTGGGTACTGCTACTGTCAGTGTTCCCTCTGGAAGCTGGGTTCAGGGGGATGGGCAGCTCCACAGGGTTGCAGAGCAGGTAAGGTGGGCAGGGACCACTGAGCCCACTCCAGCTCAGCAGCTTGGGCAGGTTGCTCTGGGCTGGGGCTCTGGCTGGGTTTTGAGGAATTCCACAGCTGAAAGCTCCACAATCTCCCTGAGCAACCTCTGCCAGTCTTTGGTCATAGAATAAAAAGAGGTGGTTTTTTATGTTTGAACAGGATTTATTAACATTGCTATTTGCATCCTTTTCTGTTTATATATTTCATTAGAAGGATTCAGACTGGCTTGGAAATTACTTCTAGTCTGAGGACTGTTTGGAGCTGTGAAGCTGCAAGTTGTCATGGAAAGGATAAGCTGAGATCTGATGGAGAAATAATAAAAGTATGAACTGTGTTGGTAGCAATGGTAGTGTTTGGATTTTTTAAATTGTTCCTCACAACAATTCCTGCTTCAGGGGTGATCAGTGGTTTAGTTTGAACTGCCTTTTCTGGAGTGTGGTAGCGGAAGGTGCTGTGTGGCTGCTTTTTAGGACTTTAAAGGGCTTGCTACAGTCCCCATTCGTATCGCTCAGAGCACTGTTGGTGTGGAATTAAGACATGGCCACGGGCCAGACAGTTTCATAACTTCTTTTGTGTCGCTGCAGAGCTGAAGGAGAATTATTTGCCGAGCTGCACATTAAGGACCTTGGGTTCCTGTGTAGCCTCTGAGAACCTCTCCACTTCGTTCAGGCAGGATGAAAGAGTTTGAAATGTGGCCTCATTTACTACATTTTTGTCTGCAAAGACAGGTCATAGCACCCGTTCTCGTTTAGACAGTAATCGACCAGTTAATTGTGCCAGCCTTTGGAAAGGGGGGTGGGCTGATGTGTGGCCTGGAGGGGGAATGGCTTAAAGCAGACCTGCAGTTCTTGAGGTGGTGCATGTACCTGGGGGTCCCAGTCATGAGACTCTAAAAATCTGCCTTAACCATCTGCTATGGAATCCATGAGTTTATAAGCCTGCAGGAAGGGCTCCATCAGTGGGGACCAGATGGATTTTGGCCCTGTGCACTTCAGATGTCCTGCACATCCCTCCCTTTTCCTGCTATATGCAGCCTCTTCAGCTCTGCCCTCCCAGCTCCGTGTGCTGCCCAGTGCAGGGGCTCTGAGCTGTCACTTGGCTTTGCTGCAGCTCCTCCCTGCAGGAGGCACTGGCTGACACAGGGATGGTGCTTACTCTGCTGAGAAGGCCTTGGCTGGCTCTGACTACAGCAGGCAGCAGCAAGGTCCTGCTCCCCTGCCAGCTCCTGCAGTGAGTTGCTTCACTGCTGGATTGCAGGGCAGTGAGGCTGAGGCTGCTGTGCCAGTGCAGAGCTGCTGTTGCAGTGGTACCTGTCCCATGGCTTGTCCCAAACTTCAGCAGCAGCCAGCTCCACCAAAGCTGCTCTTCATAATTGGTTTCCGGTGGGAAATCTGTCTTTTTCCCTAGTGTCCAGTTCTGATTTCTTCTGTGTGCAAGGCATTTATTTACAGACTTGATGGTTTCCTTGTGCTGAGCTACAGCCTGTGTACAGCTCTCCCCTGTGTTTGTGAAAGCCTGATAACTTAATTGCTGATCAAGCAGGATGGAAAGGGAATAAACATTGCCTGCCTCGAGACAGTGCAGTGCTGCCTGTGCAGTGGGCTGTAGGCTGGCTGAGCCTGATGCTGTTTCCTGGCGGGTGCTGCACCCCAGCACTGAGCAGGTGCACCAGAAGTGCAGGTCACAATGCACTTCTGCACTGAGGCCTCAGGTGGGTGTAGTGTTCACTGCCTGATGGCAATTTTCACACTCACCACCACAAGCAGTGAGTGCAGCAGTGCCTCTCTGCCCATGCACACCAGCGACTGTGCAGGCTCCTTGGTTAATTATACAAGCGCTGTCCATGTCTGAATTCAGCCAGGTACAGAGAATGTGCTGCTTCAGCAACTGAAGAAGCTCTGAGAAGGAGCCATGGGAGCAATGCCAGAGCCACTGGGGACCCTGCCTGCCTGTGCCATGGCTCATGGGGGACATCTCACATGCCATTACAGAGGGTCAGTTAATAGTAAGTCGCTGTTTTTCAGTAAGTGTCTGATCCTTGGGAGATGCTGGACAAACAGTTTAGGAACAAATCCTGCTCTGTCCATCATTCAGCTTGAGGTTACAGTTTGGCTGTGTGAAGGAGGAGCAGGTACCCAGCCTGGACAGGTACTGTGTGCTGTCTGTGTGTGCTGTCTGTGTAGCTGTACCAAGCTACAGCGTTGGGTCGGGCAGGTTCCCTTTAGAGCCAGGCAGTTGTGTACTCCATGCATGAGAAAGCAGAGAAGAGAGCAGGCACTGGAGCCACCAGTCCCTGCTGTTCTGCCCTGGCTGGAAGGGAACTGGCTTCGCTCCAGTGGCTCCGGTGGGCGCTCTGAGCATGCCTTTGCTTTGGCTCAGAGCAGCCCAGCCCGTCCCAGCTCAGCTCAGCCTGGCACTGAAGCTCCTTTGCTCCGCAGGTGCCTTGGGGGCTGTGCCAGTGGAGGGGATGGCACTCGGCCCGACCCGGCTGGAGGCAGACTGTGTGCTGTGTTCCTGAGGTGTGGATCAGTGTTTACATCCTCCAGCTGCATGGGATGCACCATCCGGGGGCACCGCCTTGGAACGATGCTTCCAGGAAACTCCCCCGTTCACAAGGGGAAGTAAACCAAGCAATACCACAAGGTGGAAGGGATGATACCTTGTTCACTCAAAGGTTCTTCTTTGCTTGCTGGTTTTCTAACTTGGAGTTCCAGCAATAAGTTTTTATCGACATAAATTTGAAAGACACCATTTTGAAATGAATAACTATGTATGGCCTTAATCAGGGGAAAATAATGTCAGGTTTTCTCCTAATGGCTTAACAGCCCCGGGCAAACAGCTGAACAGCCAACTGAGACCATCCAGAAAGTCACTAGTGACAAAATACAAATATATAAGCATGCAGCCCTTTATTTTTGTAAAGATCTTTGCTTATCATAGTTCTGTATTTTACATTATGGTGTTATACAAATAAATTTATTTACAAAACCATTAGCTATGCAAGTTTCTTGCTCTTTTCCTATTTAACTGATATCCATCTTTTTCAACCCTTCCCCATATATATTTTTAAGCATGCATAAAAATTACTTTGGTGTGGTAAAACTACTCTATGTGCCCAGCCACATACAGTATTTATTTATTTATAGATATTTATAGATATGTACAAAAGTTTGCCAGTATACAGAACAGTACTGAAGTGTACATTTTAAAATCCACAATGCAATATGTTAATGGGCTACCAGGTCTCATTAAAATAAAACTGAAGGAAAAAGGGTGGATTTAGCTAAGAAAAAAAGTAATCAGCAACTATCTATATGTGTAAAACAATTTATTTTTTCCTTGGCTGGCAAATTCTTAAATATAATCTGAATGGCAGTGCAATAAGTTGAGTTGCCTCATACACATATAAGACCAGTCTTGTTCTGTTTCTTGTGCAGAGGTTTACTGTCCAGCATACTACTTTCAAATGTACATTACAATAGTATCAAAATGTTTTGGCAAAAAGATCTCGAAAGGAACCATGACATTTGTTGACAAAAATAGAAATCTGTAACAAAGCTAAATAACACCAAAATAAAAGAAAAATATTTTAGTTTCAGTTTTACAGTTGAATATAATCACACTTTAGTATATCTCTGTTCACTTCTAGACCCCATAATGAAAAATAGCTTTATACAAAACAACTTAGTAAATTTTTAACCATACAATTCCCCATGCTCAGTACACCGCTGTGCACACGCAGTCAAGTTCACTCACACACCTTCACACTTTTTGTAAGAAGTGCTGCCTATAGAAAGAAAATGCTCTTTTATCATTACAACAGCAACAGTTTTCCAAAAAGCTTCACTCTAATCTAGTGTAGTAATTCAGTATTTAGCACGTGATTAGTATTAAGCCTCCAGCAATACAGCAAAATGGTTACATTCCCTGGTTAAAATATTGGCTGCGGATTCTTTGAAAGTGACCAAAAAGCCTCGGTGACCTGGCAGGTGTGCTGTGCTTAGCCTTTAGGATGGCTCCTTGACCGTGGATGGGGCGGACTTGCCGGCATTCCCGTTCTGTGCCTTGTAGCTGTTGAAACTAGGGGTGTGGATTGTCCTGATGCTCTTCACACCTTGGCTCAGGGAAGGGGGGGAGAGAGAGGAGGGGGGGGAGGTAGAGGAGGAAGGAGGGGGTGGTCGGCCATTCTGAGTCTGCAGCGAGAACGAGAGGTGGTGACCTTTCCCTGGGTAAGTGGGGCTCTGAAACTTGGAGGAGCCGTTAGAGACAGAGGGGATGAGGGAGGTAGAGTAAGTTATGCGACCTGGCTGAGGAACGAGAAGGGAGGAGGAAGGAATGGAGGTTTTAGTAGGTGGACTAAGAGGGTTAGAACTGTCACCGCTAGAAGCAGGTGCTGAGCTGCTTTTCCCAGAAGTGGGAGAAAAGGCTGGGATCTTAGAAGCAGGTAGGGTAGGAGAAGTAGCCTTATAGTCCCCACCAGCTTTCTTAGCACTTCCATTAGCCTGCAAATAAAGATGTCAGGAGACAGTTTGTCAGAAAGCCAGTAACATGATAAACCAACAGGACCTGGGAAATCAGCCCTACAGAGAATCAGAACTAACACTTGGAGGCCTGAGCTAAGTCCTGCAGCAGCGGGCTGGATCTGGTAGAAAACCCCAAGTGCCCAAGGGAGAGTGCATAGAGGAAGAGCCGAGAGAGCTTTGTGAGAAGGCGCGACCTGCGAGTTACAGACCGGGCACTACGTGGGCCATGCTGCGCGCCATTAACGTGTGAGAGACGTCCTGCCGAGGTTAATGTGCACCCACTGCCACCTACACCAACAGGTTAGTGTCCAGGGCTTCCTGCAAAGACTCTCAACAGAAGCATTCCCAGTTCGCCTAAGGAACCACCACATTTACCAAATGGAAAGTAAACAGGTAGTTGACATCTTAAAATTACAGCTGAAGACCACAGTTAAAAAAAAAAAAAAGGCCAAACCCAAGAAACAAATAAAAAAAACCCAACCCAAAAAACCAACCAACCAAAAAAAGCAGCAGGTGTTTTATTGCAGACATGCATGCACAAGCATGGTGAAAAGATCAGTACTGTCATGCCCCCAGGATCCAGGACGTCCAGTTAGACCTCAGGCATCCGATATTTGGTATAATCTCAGTCAGTTACTGGAGTTTTTAAATAAACAAACAACATGAAATGTCCATCCAAACACCGGGTTTAGGGTAAAACTACCTGTCTGTATTGGCGTGGATCCTGCAGCTTGTGCTGTTTGCCTGATTTCTCCATGGTTCCTTGTCTAGTTTTTGAAGCCATGGGGACTGGCATCCGGCTTGTCTGGGAGGCAGCGCTGGAGCCCTGCGGAAACGAGTGGAGGGGCAGGGAGGGGAGACAAGAAGGCGTGGTCAGTGCCAGGGTGCTGAAGAGAGGACTGCACACCATGCGCCAGAAAAAGCCACAGTACTACATGCAGGGACAGTTCAGGAGCTTCACACCGCAGGTGTTAATTTCCAGAATCAATGGAGAAAACTGCTCAGCTACTGATCAGCCTGGATTTCATGTCAGTGACGCTTGTCATTTCACACAGCGGATTATTCTACCCAGCTCCCCTGCATTTGCCCATCACCAATCAGCAGCAAAGATTTTAAAAAAACCCCAAAAACCAATGGTCTATTAGCTGTTAGACACCTCGTGGGGAGCCCAAACAAGCCACCTGAAAGGAAGCAAACAAATCACAAGACCCTCTTGTTTAATGGTGATTATTGCAGATTTTAGAAAGCAGCTGGAGGTTTGATTTCTTGGACTAAGGTACCTTACGTGAAGTGGCTGGGAGTGAAGCAGGGGGCTCTACACCAGCAAGGCTCTCATCCAGCACTACATGCTCTCGAGATGGGGTCTCTGGTACTATCTGGGCAGAGAAGGGGACAGTGCTTCCCTCAGAGGTGTATGTGTTTTCAGGGATAGGTTTTGGACTCATTTCACTGATGGTGTTTTCCAGCTGCTTTATAGTCTGCTCAAGGCTGTCTAGCGTTCTGTATGTACTTTGTCGAATTTCATCAGTCCTAGACAGGGACACTGCAGCTCCAGAGGGTCCCTCTTGCTTCCCAGAATGACTTTTATCACTCTCCTCAGGCTGAGACCTAGTGATTTCAAATCTCTTTGCTTCCTTGTGCTGCTTCAGGGTCCCATCTTCCTCCTCTTCTTCATAGACCACAACCTGCAAGGTCTTCTTCCCAGTCTTGGTTCCTGTCCGTATTGCCTGTGTCAGAGCAGCCAGCTGCTTTTTAGGGAATTTAAACTTAAATTTTTTCTTAGAATCCTGCCTGCTTCCCACCTGATCAGCAGAGTCTGAGTTAGTTTCTGTGTTCAGCCCATAGATCTGACGGTATTTGGAAAAGTTTGTCTTTGTGCTTTCCTCCTCTGCAGGAGGTCTGCTTTCTACAGTGTCAGACTGAAGGTTAAATAGGTACGGCCCCTGGGGACCGTGAGCTGCTGAATGCTCCGTGGTTGCTTTCCTGTCATTAGCTACTGGGGACTCTTCCTTCTGCCTCTCAGAGACTTCACGTGCCTCCTGTTCGTCCTCCTCCTCTTCTTCTATCTTTTCATCTGTCATCATTTTTTCCAACTCCTCATCACATTCCTCAAAAATTGTAGAAAGCCGTTTGTAGGCTGACCTAATATCCATTGGTTCATCAAAAATGATGATGACAGGGTTTTTGTCCAGGCACACCACTGGCTCTTCGCTGTCAGTGTTCTCGGGGATGCCCTTCTCTGATGCCCCGTCCTTCCTCGCGTCGATGTTGACTGTTTGCACATCTCCTCCCTTGCGGCTGACTATGTCATGGACTTCCCCACTTGAGAGCACCTGGACTGCTGTTTTGGTAATCATGAAGGCAATGTTTTCTGTGGGTGGGTTATCTTCATTTGGAGAGCTGCCTGGAGAGTCTGTGTCTTCAATACTGTTCGCTCTGGACACTTTGGGTCTCAGCACAACCTGATTGTAGTTGACTGCAGAGACTTCTTGCTCCTGTGAGGAAGGCTGAGGCCCTGCAGCCTCCTGCGTGTGCCTCGGGACAGGGGCAGTGCTGCTGGTGGGGATGTGCTTGCCTGTGCTCTGCAAGGCTTCACCCTGAAGAACGTCCTGGTGAGCATCTCTTGACAGTCTGTAGCTTGGCTTTTGTTTTCCAGTCTCACCAGCTGGAAAATGTGATCCTAAGATATCTTGAGCCCCTCTTCGTTTGTCCTCCTCTGGCAAACTGACACCAGACAGGTTTGTGCTCATATTCTGAAGGTTTTTGTTAGAATAGTCTGTACTGTCTACAAACAAACCCTTGCTAAATGTAGGACTGTCATTCATTGAAAAGCCAATTTTACTGTCAGCTGTACTGGATGAATCAGAACCCAATTCTTCTTCAGTTCTCCCTTCCCTCTTCTCTTTAGGATGGTCACTATCTGTGGGAGATCCTGTTGTAGCCCCATAAACCTAAGGGGGAAAGTTGGATTACTTAGTTATTCAGGGCTTTTACCTTTACAGGACTTTTTTTCCCCCAAGATTAATCTCAGGGGAAGCGCAGACCTCATGAACTCACCACTCCATTTACTGCTGCAGAGACATGTCTCAAGTTGTCATCTGATTCCTGTCTTTCTTCGGGGCAAAATCCCAAATTCTGGCAGAACAGTGCATGATGTTACTGCTTTGTGCTATGCATTAGGGTCAGGATGGGATGCTACCTTGTTTTAACAAGGCCTCCAGAATATGCAAAAGCACATTAATGAACTTATTTCCAACACAATGCTCCTTGACCTGTTCACCTTCCAACTAAACCCCCCCCATATTTTTATAATATTGAAGTTGAAAGTCTCACACTGTCAGGTCACATTCTGCTGGGCACATCAGAGGGAGGCTGATGTGGAAGGGCTGACAGCAGGGCACTGTGGCTTGCTGGCTCTCCAGAGAGCCAAACACGAGAGCCTGGCTCGCCTTGAAAGGAAGTTTTAGATCAGTAAAAGCTGATTTTCAGGTTACATTTTGCTTCTTCTAATGTTGCTCACATCTGAGCAGTGCTGTTCCATCACGATTAGTATCATTACAGTCTGAGCACTTCTAAATCCTTGCTGCAGCTTATAAGTATTCCATCAGAATTACCAGTGGCACCCTGTGGTGCCTGTGGAAGTGCAGAATGAAACACTGAGCTACATTCAATTACAGCAGAAATGCCTAACACGGAACAGAGAGATCACCCACTGGCTCAAAAGAAGTATGTATATTCATAGCAACAAAGCTTTAGGGAGACTTTTTTCTTTATTTGTAAATGAGAACCCCTGGAAATGCTGTTTCATAACACCAGGCTTTTCTCTGGGGCTTGGTTTAAGTGCTTGTGACAACTTAGGAGAAACACCAATCATCAGGGTGAAGGACTGACCTGAGGAGACACCATGACTATGAATGAGTATGAGAGAAATCTACAGTCCAAAGACAGCTCACCAAGAAGGAAAGTAATTTGACCTCGAGCGCCCGAAGGCAGTGAACCAAAAGCAATAATGCTGACATTGCTTGCTTGAGACTAGAAGCTCACTCCTCACACACCAGAAGGACAGATTATACTTATGTGAGCATCAACATGTACAGAACAGTCAGGAGCATTGCTCTCCCACCTGAGATGGATGAGTGACGGTGCAGAAATCCCCAGGTTGGCTGTGCATGCACGCCCCACACATACAGAGCTTCACCAGGTACAGTTTCTACACCTTATGTGATGTTATCTTATATACAGTTGGATGATATTACACAGAAAAACTTTACTCACAATCATAACACAGAAGAAGGAAAATCACTCACACACCAGAGTCCCAGTTGACCTCCACACAGCTCGTCCAGCAGTAACAAGGCTGAACAGCTGCTCCCTGGGTACCCTGACACCCCTCATTTCCAACTGAGAGGAGCTGCAAGGTGGCAGAGCAGCAAGGCCTCGGTGGGCAGGCTCAGTGTCTGCACTTGGTGCTGGGGGGCACTGTGGGAGCCAAACACCAGGGCCTGTGATCCCCCCAGACCCAAACTCGCCCAGTGCTCAGCACCTCCCAGTGCCACAGCATGTCAGCCCCCCCCCAGACACTTAATGGCACTCATTGCCTCTGGATGTGCTGACTGCTTATCTTTTCTAGCGAGTTCCACTTCTATTCCAAGCACCAGTGCAACACCACATGGTGTCCTTGTACAATGTATCTCATTTTAGGAACTGCTGCTTTTCTACTAAAAAAATAAAACCACAACGAAACTCATTTCCTCAATGATTTTATCATGACCATAATGTTCCATATTTAAAGCAAATAAACACTCTGTCATGTCAGATTACAAAAACAGATCTCATTAACCTTAATTTCCTGGACTCTGTGTCATTCAAATAAATACCAGTTTATGGCAATTACTTGGCAGCACCTTTCAAAGAAATGTTTGTGCTACAGGATGTGCAGCGTCCTGAGTGATGACTCAGGATTTTATATAACAATATGATCTTCTCATTCTGACAACAGAAGTAATGAGGATGAATTTCTCTGTAACACTGTCATACATTCCACAACAAAACAATTTTTACTTTTTCCCTCATACCCATGGGCCTGTACCCTCAGCCAGCCAGCTGTTTGCAGCCTTAGACCAGAACCTCTGTTTGGGCAGCTTCAACACAGGTCCTTGAGTGCCATGCCCTAACCTGGCAGCATTTCCATACCCACACAAAATGCATGAGAAGGTTGGAGTGCTGTGCTGCAGAGCTGTGTTTCCTTCTCCACCATACCCACCTTCACTGCAAACTGGCATTTGGCTGTCATGCTCACACAACACCCTAACCCCAGCAGGGATGCAACTCATTATTCTTAAACGTATAAAAGAGGTCTGCAAGGGTAGAAATACTTATCCTTTTCTTGTCCTGCGTGTTGGCTGCCTGCTAAGTACAATCAACTCAACTGGCAACTCCAGCCCATGCACAGTTGTGAAATTTACCCCAGCCTGCCTGCAGCCCCAGACACACAGTACCTCTTCTCAGTCCCACAGCTGAATTTTGGGCATTAACTTTCAGCATAAGGGCAAATTCCCCCATCTGCTTTGATTCTGTCATCCAATAAACTGAATGGGATTTCTGAATATCTAGCAACTATTTCTGGGACACACAAATTAAACAAAATGAAGCACATATTCTCTAAATTGGCCTTAGAGACTGAGAGGAACCATTAATTCCCTTCAAGCTTAGGAGGGATTTCTCATCATCCATCTCCAGAACAGTAGGGGAAGGATGTTCTAAGTAGTATGAGCATCTCTGAGAGAAACTGACAGATCCTCTTTTGATTTCACAGAATCATAAAACTTCATGCAGCCAGTGTACAATTGCTAACGAGACACATAGTACAGTTTAATACAGAGTTCCATAGGAGCGTTTCTGAGCCAAACAGAGGAGAAAGGAAGGAAACCACTGGGCAGTGGTGGGTGGGGGTTAAAGAGAACAGGACACAAGATGTGAGATTAGTTTTGAAGGAAAGAAGGTTATGCCAAGACCGGGTGGCTTGTCTACAATTGCCACTTGTTACCTTCTTTTCCTTGTGATGCATTAAAGTCCCAGGCCTTATGTCTTTAACATGTGTATCATTTCTGGACTGTTCAGCATGACTGTTTGAGTTTACATCCATAAAAGAACACTTCTGGAAAGCCTAGGAAATAAATACTGCAGGTTATCAGGAGACCAAGACTTTAACATAGAAATATCTGGAGATGACCACCTACAAAGAGAGCACTTGTTTTTAACAGTTACAGCTCAACAATGTTATCTACAAGCTTGTGAGATAATAACAGAGATTTTAGACTATCAGATTAAGAGAACCAGGGCATCCCCTCCAGCCTGTCCAGACTCTGACATCATGCTGACCTCAGTGCTCCCTGTACGGAGGACAAGCTTGATTTCTGAATTTGCAGATGATGAAGGCACACAGAGGTGCTACAGACTATTCAAACTCAAGTAGAAAGCCCATAACAAGCTTAGGGCTTGTGACAGCACCTATTTCCTTGTGGCTGATAATCCTGCAAGAGCTACTTAAATCCACTTCTCCCACACAAACTGTTATTAAAACTTCAAACATGGAGATGTGCCTTTGTCACAGTCTTTGATAATGAGCCATAAGTTGACTGTCTCAGCCTATGGGTTAGTGGGCACTGGAGTCCCCCCAGTGTCCCCCAGGGCATGGCCCAGACTTTTCAGCCATTTCTTTTGCTGTCCTCCTTTTATTTCCTTTGAGTTTCCCTATCCAACTGGCTCCCAGATCTGGAGGTGCAAAACTGTCCCTGCCACTATCACTGTGCAGTGCAGGCAGCAAATGTGCCTCACCAGAATTTCTGCAGGCTTCTGCTGGCACATGGCCAGCCTTCAGTGAGATGTACAGGGAGGACACAGCAAAAAGGGGGGAGTGCTCACAAGAGTCAGACACACCATGACATGCAGGAAGTTTATATTTTTATACCCTGTATTAGGGAAATTATTTTATTCCTGGCATGTCATGAAATTATTAGCCCTGATTACAGATTAGAACCAGGCCTGTCCTTTTAACTACTGTATTCTTCATATGTATTGCATGTTTATGCAAAATCAGAAAAGTAAGAATAAGAAAAACAAAAACAAAAAAAAACAACCAACCAGTGCAAAAAATCAGGATGTAGACTTTCTTCTGGTTTTCTATTACATCATATTTGTGTTAATAGACCAGAATACCTAAGATGACATGAAACTAATAGAAAAAATAGTCTTGCTCCTCACAATGCATGATATTGATCGTCCCCCAACTTATTTTTTATCACCTTTGCTCTGAAAGATATATAACAGTCTCCAAATAGTTTGTGCTACAGCCACTGATTATTATGATGCCTTCTTCTGCTACATTAAAAATCTTCACATTGAACTCAAGTTTCTTCTGAACCTTCATATTCTTAGCAGCATTTTCAAATGGGAGACACATGGATACTTAGTCATGGATGCAGCAGCACAATGTGGATCTCACTGATCCTGTACACAGAGATAAAACCACGCCACGTTCTCACATCTCCACCCAAACCAGACACAATTTTGTGGCAACAGCACTGACCTGGGAGCTCCTGTCAACTTGTTACTGCAACTCCTGTTTCTTTCCAAGACACACAGCTGTGGCCTGACCTATATGTTGCTGCTCTTCATGGGGACTTTTTAGTTCAGCCAAGCTTTATGACCATTAAGTGACTGCTATCATGTCTCTGCTTTCATACTCCACTGATCTGAATTAAGATGATTTGCACAGTAAGGATTTTAAACATATTTCCAGGTTCTTGATGAAAATACAGAGGCACTGGGCCTGTTGCTGCTCCCTGTGAGACCTATCTATAAACACCTGCATCAAGGTCAGTGATTTAAAAACCAGACAGCTCTCAATTACACTGTGGTAGGGGGTCTTCTGGTATATTCAGAGGTGCCAGATTTTTATAAGAATGTGGTGTGATCAAATGCCTTACTAGAATGTTTATAGGTATAAAATTCAGTTCAAGCAGTCAAACCTTTTACTTGATTAAAGAGTGTTTCCTCTGACAGCTCTCTGTTCCATCACATGCTGCTCACTGGCATAATTGTTTATGTCTGTCCTTTAGCTATTCAATGACTGAATCCCATATCTCATTTTCCATCTTTCTTCCTATGACTGATATCAAACTAATGAGCCTGTAGCTCTTAGATCAGGCAATTTGCCCTTTCTAAAACATGGTACTCTGTTAAACTTCTGAAATAAACCTGGTATTTGGTATTGTTTTAAAGTGAGTATTGCTAGCCCCCAAAACTAGCATTTAAACACCCATTGCCTGATGAGTAACCATGCCTATTTCTCCTCCTTAGCTTCCCTCAGCCCCCTTTTCCATATCTTAACCTCCACTTCATTGTCACCAGCTGCAAGGCAGAGGGCTGCTTTCCCAGAGGCAGAGATGCCATGACAGCTTCCATGTCCCCAGCTCTCCTGTCCCACTGGTCATCAGCACACAGAGGGGGATGAGGGTAAACTGCTGCTCTCGTCTGCAAACCAGCACTGCTGGGTGAGAGCTGAGGGAAGGAGCAGGGTGCACCCATCAGACACAGCAGTTACTGCTCAGTGCCTGTGTCTCCCATGATCCAAAGGCTCCCTGGGCAGCACCAAGCCCACCTGCTGGCAGGTGAACAGCAGGGATCATCTCATGATGCCACAGTGCTCCAAACCACTGGAAGTTATAGCCAGTTAAGCTGATCCACACCTCCTTTCCTCATGTGGGCATGGAAGAGGACAGAGGGTGTCCCTGGGAAGCTGGAGCTCACTGATGGTAGCTAGAACAGTTGGCCTTTACTGCAGCATTTTCATCACAAAGTGAACTGTCCTGTGTGATGTCAGGTGACCAGCAAGAGAGCCCTCTCCTGTGCCATGGGCAGAGTGATGTACCAGCTGCACCACAGGGAGCAGGTGATGTCTCAGTGTTCAAACACTGTGGGAAACTCTGGACCATAGCAGAGCCCACCAGGAGCAGACCCAGTTACTCTCTGCTCCCACCAAAGCAAGCACAGATGGCTCTCAGCACCTTGCCAGTCTGGTACCAGGTGAGCAGCACCAGGCCAGGGACAACCACACCGAATGCACACCAACATTTCACTTGTCCCATCTGCATGTGCAGGCTTCTCTAGGGGCAGCTACTGTGTTCTTGACCACTCTCTCAGCTCCAGACCTCTCGAACAAAATTTGGGAGTACCTCCAAAAAGTGTACCAGTGCAAAAAGTGTACCACACAGTGCAACAAAGTGGTACCAGGTGAGGCTAGCAGACCTACTTTCCTTCATGTTCTGAGCTGGAAATTGCACTGAGGCCACAGAAGTGACACTGGGCATAGGTGTCCTCATGTGCAACACAAAAGGCATACCTGTAATTCTGCCATTATTTTATCTCCTTCCTCCTCCTCTTCATCTTTTGCAGCTGTGCTCCGAGACAATGCCTGATCCTCTTTAGGGGCTTTGGATTGTGCAGTTTGCCCAGCATCTTCACTGCATTCCTACAAGGGGATGAGAAAGCACAGACAGGTAACACAACTGAACCCTCCCGAAGCAAAGTGAACACCAAAAATTCAACACTACTGCAACTCCCCTCTTGCAAGGTCCCTCTTCCTGCTACTTCATCAGTTCAAAAGCAATCAGTATTGCTAATGTGATTATATGTTCACAGATTAAAAAGCTTCCTAAATTGGACTTCCCTCTGTTTCCCCAGAACAGATGGGGAAAACAAGCCCAAAGAAACTAATTTGCAACATTTCTGTAAAAACACTCTCAAATCAGACCTGATCTTCCCCATCTATTTAAGGCAGGCTTATCTTTTTTTTATTTTTAATCTTCTTACCACTCTAAATGAAAGCAGCCTGTGGCTCGCCTGCTGCATTGCTAGGAGATAAGAGCAGCAAGACTCCTGTAAACAGAACTGAACAAATCTGACTTGCTCATTTGGCCCAACAGAAGTGCATCCTGGTAAGCAGTTCCAGTAGCTTTCCAGGACACAGCTCTGCCTCAACTTATTTTGTGGTTTTATAGGCCCAAGCCTGTGTCTTGTCTCTTTGCCAACCTCCCACCAGGAGTCTGAGTGCCTGGAGTATGAATCATCTAACCTTGACAGCAGCAGCCTCTTTTCTGGCTGTATAGATGACCTCTCCTGATCTCGCTGTGGTCAGTCCCGACCCTGGCAGGTAACTGCGCCGTGGAGGAGGAGGAGGTGGAGACTTTGTCAGCTTGTCACTGTCCTGCTCTCCATCAGGAGCTTCTTCTGCAGGTAAATAGAGCAGCACAAAGTAAGCATGGGTAAGGGGAGGAAAACAGTATTTGCACACCTGCCTCAACTGGAAAGGAAAAAAGTATCTTAAAAGGTCCTGTTGCTGAATGTATGAACAGAAATACATTCGGTACTCAGGTGTAACTACCTCAAACAAAAGCAAATTGCACTGCACTTGCACACAGAAACTGGGTCACTTCACCCAGAAATTTTCAGCAAAACTCCTGTCCTCCAGGCCACTGTAGCTGAGTCTTAGCCATGGGTGTACAAGTGGGATAGCAGAGCACCCTTGTGTGAAGAAGCAGATTCTGGGTACCCAGTTCCAGACAGTGCCCCTGGGGCTCCTTTGAAAGCAAGGACACTGACACAGATGTGAGTGAGACACCAGCCTGGAGGCTTCTCATTGCTCTCAGCAACTCTGAAGCCACCAGCACACATTTCTGCTCTGCCTGGGAGGTGCTGCTGGCAAGGTGCAAGGACCTGAAGAGTTCTGTCCATCTCACAGCTGGGCACAACTAGCTAAGTTCAGACAAAGGCTGAGTGAAAATCAGCCCTTGCTTTCTGAGGAGAGTCTTCCTAGAGAAGACCAGTTTCTCAAACTGGCATTGCCCTGAGGATGCTTCCCCACCAGCTGCCACTTCCTTCTCCCCATTGTCCCTGGACAGCATTATTTCCAGAAGCAGCATTACCCTGCTCATGACCTGGCCCTGTGTGTTTCTGGTTACAGGCTAAGCATCATAAATATGGCAACAGCCACTATTTTCACACTGCTGTTTACAGTGTTTGTTTCCAAGAGCAAATGAATGACCTTCCTGCAGCTACTCAGTGTTACATAAACAGCTGGAGTAAATATAATCCAGAAAGATAAAACATCCTGCTTTTGGGATTACCCAGCTGTTTAGGGCTAAGTGTTCCCTCTGGGCAAATTATTGCATAACTGCCCACTCCTGGGGCTCTGTCAGGCTCCTCCAATGTTCCAGCTGGCCCTGGGGACTGGATAGAGACCCTGTCTGACCTGGCCTCATCTTTTGTTTCCTTCTTAGCTCAAATGTTCTTTGAAGCTGTTTAAGCTTAAAGAAATGTTCACTCATATTATCTCCCTCCCTGGTTATCTGGCACTCATTTGCAGTACTGTAAGAAGAGTGATTTTCCAGATGCACATGACATTAGACCTCTTCTTTGGTCAACACACACCACTCAGTTTTTAATTACATCAAATGTACTTCTGCTGTAAAATCAGAGTAATTCTCCAGGATGGTGTTTAGCAGACCATGATGTAGGGCCTTTGCAAATCCCTACTCCTTTTAATAGGCACAACCCATCACCCTTAAACTGGTAGTGACTCTGACTGCAAGGATTCCAAGTTTTTCTCCCATTTAATGAGAGCAAGGTTGGATGAGAGACATGGAAGGCACAAAGAAAACATGATTCCTACCATCTCATTCACATCTCTGAGACACTCATCCTCCTCCATCTTCAAAATGGGGGATAATAAGGAGGAACACAAGCAAGAAATATTGTCCCTGAGTGTGGCAGGTGCACTGGTCATGGAAGGCTAATCCCTCTGGCATTCCTTAGCTGGAGCCATTAAGGAGAGGTTGTGATGGGGTTTGCTCATGATCAGTGACTCTAGGCTACTCATAAAACTTCAAAGCTGGATTTCTACTTTATTTACTAAACAGTTATATTTTCCCAATGTAAATGGGAAGGAAAAAAAACTTTGGAAGAAAAAAAAGTGGGGAAGATCTTAGTGTATTATTTTTTTTCTTCTGGCATATTTAGAGAGGGAGGATTAAATAAACAAGATTAACTCACTAAGCTGAGACTGCCCATGAACAAAACCTACACATTATGGAACCTTCTTTGGTGCCAAAGGGCTCAGCACTTCTGTGAACAAAATGGGAGCTGTTTGTTGCCAGCTGTTTGACTAAAATGCAGCATTTTTCAGGCACAGATAGACTGGAATTAATTGCTCCCACCATACAGACTTCTACTTGTACCAAAATAAATCCAAAAGGCTTCAAAATTAGAATGCCTGCCTTGAGGCAGTCTCTGCAGTCAGATAAAGTCTTTTTAATGGAAGTTAGTGATCACTCATCACTTGCAAAAATCAGGGCATTCTCACATATGAAGGCACAAAGAGAGATGAAGGAGGCCAATTTCTAAAGTACATGCTAAAAACAATCCCCAAATTTTTCACTGAACAATCTTGATACAAATATGAGTTAGAGTCAAGACATTAAAGAAATATTTAAAGAGTCATCTGAAAGACAGCATAAAATGTGTAATTTTAGTTTGCTTCATGGTTTGCAGGGAAAAAAAAAAAGAGTTTCTTCACTGGAGAGGTTCTTTGTGGAGAATGGATGAGACAACACAATCTGGCAACACGACCTCTCTGGGTACTGCAGTTGAGCCAACAGAGGACTCTGCTAATTTATGGCCAAAATTTTTTATGAATTTTATTGGCAGACAGGTGGTCTGTCTTTTCTTATGTTGCTCAGTTTTCAACTCTAGAGCAGACTGGTACTGAACTTTCCATCCTCAGTCATAAAAGAGCTGAGTGGTATGTGAGATATTTAATCAGATATTGAGGAAAAGTTTTGCTGTTCCTGTATTTATGTCACTACTGCAGTATTCATTATGCACAACAGAAGGCAAATGTCTCAATCTCATCAAACTTGTTCTTAAATCTGCTGGTTGCACACTGTGCAAAACTGTACTCTAGAAGTGGATTAGTTAACGAGGCGACTTAAAAAACTTCTCAGTTACTGTGCTCTGCACTTTTTAAGATGCCACAGCTCACTGCACCCATATGGTACTTATTTTCACTGGCTTCTTCTATTTATGCCACACATTATACAAGCTAATTGTGTTGATAGCCAGTAATCTCACTGAACGGTGCCAGAATTCTAAAATTGTTTTATGAGGTTCAACAGAATTTATTTTAAACACGTATGTTGCAAAACATCCAAGAAGCCAAAACTTGGCTGTGTCAAAGGTACATCCAGAACAAAATGTTGGATCTGAAAACACTCCTCCCAAATTCTATATGAATTTGTCTACACAACCCCTAGGGCATTTAATTTTTCAGCTTTTTACTACGTTGGCATGCCGTCCCCTTGAGTTCAGCATGCAGCTCTGACCTCCACAGCTCCAGAAGGACACAGGGGAGTTAAACAAGGGTAGCTGAATCCAGCCTGGAGAGGGAACAGCTGGCCTGGATGGAGGGACCAGAAAGGCTGCAAGTTCACAGTTTGAAGTCTGTGGGGCAGGCTGAGAGCTCCAGGATACGATAAAGGTTTATCCACTGCCTTTGTGATTTTATAAAGGAAATGAAGAGCTGTTTGCCAAATGGCAGAACATTAGGACTACAGGGAACTCAGTGAAGCTGGTATGATATCAGTTTAAAAGAGATGAAGAAAAGGTCCTTCAGAAGATGGGAGCTTGCTGCCACAGCAAGGGGATGCAAATAGTATAAGCAAGTAAAGACGAAATACTGGATAAAAGTTCCATAATGGATACAAAAAGGAGGAGATTGGGATATTCCCTTTAAAATCACATGGTGGGGGGTGCTGGAAGACTGCAGGAGGCAGCCAGGTTCTGTGCTCCCCACACACAGTGTCTCCAATCTCCTGTCAGAGACTGAGCCTGATGGACTCCTGCCTGTGTAGCTGGGTAAGAATTTTACAGCTGATGGGATAAATCCAAGGTTTGGCTGAGGCATCCTCCTTGCTCCTTGGATTTTGAATAAATTCAGGCATGGATTTGCATGTTAAATTGTGAAAGAAACAGGACTGGAAGGACATCTCACCACCTTGTTACCACAGAGTAGCTCTACCTGTGTTAACTCTTGTTCAGTGCTAATCTAATCCACTCTGTCCTGTAATGGGGATCTTCATCCTCCTCATTGCCTCAGGCAGCTTCAGTGCTTCACCTTCCTTATCTTTCTGAGGTTTTTTCCTAATGCCTAACCTGGATCTTCCTGCTTGCAATTGCCAACTTCTACCATTGTTCTATCCACACACAGCAAGTTATTCTTGCTGTTAAAGAAGATTTTTGTGTATTCAGAGATTGTTTTGTCCTTCCTCAAGATCATAGAAATGTATAAACTGAAAACATTCTAGAAATTCAGAAAAATAACCTCTCCTTTCCAGACATGCAATTCTTTATCCCAATTTACTCTCACAAACCTTACCTGAGACTTCTAGCTTTTCTGCTGCATCCCCTTTAGGCAGGACTGCTGGTGGGGGAGGCATCTCCAGGTTAGGAATTGACTTCATTATATTGGCCTGGGCCTCTTCCAAGAGCTTTTCAAATTCCTTTCCATTGTAGTGATCAAGGTTTTGTCTTTTCTCTTCCCACTTCTTTTCAGCTTTCTAGACAAAATCAGTAAAGCATCTATTTATTTTTCTGATTTCCATTGTGATCACTTAAAAATAAAATCCTTGTGTAAACATTATAGGTCATTATGGATAGATTCTTCCAGTTCTAGTCATACAGGAAATACATGAACTGCATGTAACTGCACACTGTTCTGACTTGTATCGTGCCAGATTTGGCACAAACACATGACAGACTGACTGGCCACTGCTCACTAAAGGAACAAAGGCAAAATTTAAATCTGGGTTTCTGCCTTACTATATCACACAGGTGATTAAAGTGCCTGTCTGTAATAGGACACAGCAGTTCACCTGTGGGTTTCTCAATATCTCTGTGTGAAACCACTGGAGCTTCACACTCTTTCACTTTTACTTCTCCATAAGAAGGGATATGCAGATTTAAAAAGTGAATGAAATCCACTGATGCAAGTGTTGCCAGAGAATTATATGTCATTGGTCAAAAATAAGGTATTTTAAAATTTCTGAAATATAATTCTAATATTTTTTTCAATAAAGATAATTTAAAAAATTTTAAAAATGCAGTTACTAATTTTGGTTACATGTAATTTTTCCATTGCATTAAAATCACAGAATAGTTTGGGTTGTAAGGGACCTTTAGAGGTTATCTAGTCCAACCCTGCTCCAATGAGCAGGGACAAAATCAGAGGGTATCTTCAGAAGTACAGTGTAATAAGGGGTTAAGCACATAAATCCCCAGAATGCATTTGGAAAGTCCCACCTGCAGCCTCAAGAGTGAGGCTGGGAGCTCAGACCCAAAGAGAGGACAGCTGGCTGAGTAGAATACCCCGTACCTCAATTGATACAGCTCGATTTCTGGTACTTGCACTGTGAATTTCCTCAATGAAAAGGCTTTGCATGCTGGTGCCATTGACAGAGACCTGTGCTGCTGGTGTGGCCTGTGTGGGCTGGGATGCTGCTGTGGGCTCTTGCAGGGGGGCAGGCGGGGTGGCTGCGGGGTGACCAGCGGCTGGCACACCCTCGCTGTGACTGCCCGCAGTGGGTGAGCCCTGGGCATGGCTGACCAGGGCTGAGGAGTGCTGGGACTGATGGATGACAACAGGCGAGCTCTGCACGTGGTGGACAGTCATTGTGGAGAAGGGGATGACCTCTGACTTGACTGATGACACCTGGGACTCGGATGGGATTGCTGTGAGGTTTTGCTGTGCGTGTCCCTGGGTGGGTTTGTGCTCCTCTTGGTTCTTCAGAGTGTCAGCTGCAGTGGACTTTTCTGTAGCAGAGTATTGCACAGCTTGGGATGGATCCACACCCCTCAGCAGTCCTTCTGTAACGTGTCTGCCCAGCCAAATTGAACACAACAGCACATGGTTAGCACACATGCCCATCGTGAGCAATACATAACAATAAACACTTGCAAAGAAAAAGCACCTATAGCAAAACAATCAAAATGGTGGCTTTTTATTTCCTGATGCTCTCAGGTGAACAATTTTACAGCTTTCTCTCAACCAGGGGCTCAGAATTTTAGAGAGGCTGCTGCAATTTCTAAAGTGTTCAGTGATGTACAGTCAGTTTCTGACCAAACCATGAGTTACAGTGGGTTGATTTTAGAGCAAGAATGGAAATTAGTTGATTGAACTGTATACAGTGTATCTAGCTGAACAAGATATTCCTGGACTATAAGCAGAGAAAAGTGAAGCTACATATAATGAGAGGTAGCAGACTGGCACCTTGTCAAAACAGAGCCTTCAAATGAAGGTTCTGTCTCAAATGATACTTCACAAAGGTCTCTTCTGTCAGGAGTGTGGGGTAGGATGAACAGAGGATGTAAAAGTATTTCTGGCAGCTAGCTGTGAAATGTCTGAGCTTCTGAGTGTTGCAAGCCATCAAATGCCATCATTTTTCCCATTATTGAAGCAGACTTTATCAGGCTTAATACGCAATTTTGCTGCAAAAAAAGACTTTTGGTCAAACTCTGGTATGCATAGCTTATTGTTCTATTTTTCTTTGTATGTCATGAAATAACTGCAGTGATTTTTAAGAAAATAAACTAATATGAAAGGATATAGATGTTTGTCTGCATGGAAAAATCAGTGATGGCTCTTAGAAAACCTGTTACATAAACCATTTTATCCATCTGCCAGTACTGCCAAATCCATTTTACATATGATCCAGAATATATTGAAACACTAGCCACCCTAAAATCCTTAGAATAATGGTAGTGACAATAGGCTCATGACCTACATTTTCTTGTAACTGAACTAAAATTGCGACCACCACCATTGACAGTTTTGACCAGGAATTAAATCCAAAGCCCACTGAGTTACATAAATTGGCAATAATTTGCTGCTCATATATTCTGACAAACATAGCTAAACACTGGCACTTAGTGGACATAAGTTTTATCTAATATTTCAACTTTCTCTAATGCATCTTCCTGGTAAGGAAGAGAAAAAGAATTTGCATTAATTCAGAAGTGTATTCTTTCACGAAAGTTCAGGATACTTATATCCACTTAGATTCTTTCCCTATTTTTTTTCTTACTGTTACATTATGAGGGATGAACCTTCCAGTGTCAGAGAATGTTTCTGTTAGCTTAAATTGTTGTTAATACCTGAAGTTAATTAGCTCAGATAAGGGACTGTTGCCACTGTAAGTTTTCTCATCCAGGTACTTCCCAAATCTGGAAGTGCTGGCTGGAGAGGCATCTAGTCTCAACTGTAAGATCTCAGTGACTGTTGGTCAGAATGGACTCCCTGCACAGAGCACAGGAAAGGCTACTTTGATTTCCCTTGAGAGGGCTTCAGGAATAACCTATACCCACTGCAAGCAAGCTGAATGTCTCAGACTTGCCAGGGGCGAGGGGGAGAAAACAAACCCATAAGCTGTTCCAGCCCTGCTTGAGGAAATTCTTTAAGCTTGAAGAAAAAAAGGAAAGCAAATCACCTCCTGAGCATGGTAAGGACATCGGTCATGCTGCGCACACGTTTCAGCAGGCTGTCCAGCTTGTGGGGCTCTTCCTTTAGGAACCTCACAGCCTCCACCTCAATCCGCAGGATCGCACGCATTTTATTCTGCAGCGTCGGGAACTCTCCTGCAGAGAAAACAATTGTGAAGCTGAAGAGGAAATGATGAAAGCCCTGGGCAGTAACAGACAATTGGGTGAATGTCAATTACTTGAATGTCTATCTGTCTCCAGGGGCCATGCAGTGAGCTCCCTAATCCCAGCTTTGAATCTTTTTGGAAGTAGAAGTTAATGCCTCCAGATCAAAGGCAAAACTGTTCTCTGTGGTTAAAAAAACAGAAACAAAAGTAAAAAGGAAAGTACATACCTTTCAGGGTAGCAACAGCTTCTCCCACTTGACGCAAAAGAAAGGCTCCATCTTCAACATCTTTCAGAGTAACTGCCTTGCTGGAAGCAGCAGAGTCCTTCTTCAGGTCTTCAACAAATGTCTCCAGCTCACTGGCAAAAGAAATAACATAGACATAAAATTTAAGTAGGACTTTCACATTGCAAGCAAATATATGCAAATGAATGGAGTAAACTAAACCATAAACCTCAGCTGTGGCACCTTTAAATCTGACATCACAGGCTAAACAAACAACAGGATACCACGTGGGGAGGTGAAAACGCTGGACACTCACAGCATAAGAACAGGCTTGTAACTAGCCCAAGTCATTGATTTCTGTGACAGGCTGCAGAGCATTTTCATCTAGGGCAGCTGTGCTACAAAGGGCAGGTGGAGTGGTAAAACACACGGAACACCGAGCAGCCCTCTGGGGATGCAAGAGCTCCAAGGGTACAGGCACACTGTGCCACTACATCCAGCACTGGGTGCACCTTGTGTTTTCTCATTGCTGATGACATGCAGAGGAACAACCCAACAACTGGCACCAAAGGCCCCTTGACACAACCCTGTTTGTCTGTTGGGAACTGCTAGGCAGGATACAGGATCCTGTTTCCACAAACAGCCAGACTGAAACAGCAAGTGTGCATTGTGTGCAGCTCCTGCTCAGCACTTGGACTCAAGAATGACTCACTTTGGATCTCTTTCCAACCACTGCCATTCTGTGCTTCCTCCAGATTCATCTGGTGCTTCCTGCTCACCTTTCCCAATATTTTTTCCAATCTTTCTGTACTTTATGTAAAATTTTGCAATACTCCTGACACATAAACTCTGGTTTTGTTTGGGGAGGAGCCACTTCTTTCCATTAAAACTTAAGGCAACATTGTGTTAGCTAGAGTTTCCATACAGATACATAAAACTTTCTCAAAAAACCCCCAGCCCTGAGATGCCTTATGTGCAACTGTACAAACACCCATGCAAATACCTTAGAAAGATCATCTCTTGAATATCCAAGAGAAATTCACTTCTATTAAGATACCAAATTTACTCACAGGAATATTCTAGGAAGAAGTTTAACTGCAGATAGAAAACAATGGAAACACTGAATTGACAAATCAGCTACTCATTCAAACCTAATCTTGGGCCTCATTTCTTGCATCCATCAGGGATCAGTTTTGCTACTGCTGTAAGAGAACCAAGGTACAAGATGATTGACAGGACAGGGGTGGGAGAAGCCTGCCCTCTGCACCATCTACAAGGCTCACATTTCCACATATTTCCCTTGTACTGTCACGCAAAGCTAGCCAGTTCCCAGATCCATCTCAGTGACATGGGGAAGAAAAGTAGGTGGCTAGTAATGGGATAAAAACAAAGAAAATTCCTTACAGCACTACTGCACATGCAGGTCAGTTTAAATCAAAAGCACAGTCCCACAGAACAATCCATGGCAACGCAATAGTATTTCTCATACACAGAAAGAGAAACAGGATCAGCATCTGAACATTAAGCATGCACAGCAAAGAGTCCATTTCAATCCAAAGACCAAGAACTTTAGAAACTAAAAAATTATTTTGAATTGAGAATCACAATTTGTGTCTGAACAGATCACAAACAAGTAGAGGTAAATGATCCTGTTCCCACTTTAAGAACGCTTCTCCCAAAGACTCTGCCTTCAGAAAGCTGGGGGAGTATCCCAGTTCCCACCAGCACAAGCAGACTTGCAGGAAACAATGCACTGGACCACACGATGGCAGCAAGGGAACATTTCTAAGGGTGTTTTTCCAGTGGAAGAGGCCGCTGTAATGCAGATACCTGCTGTCCCTGGCTCCTTTGCAATGAAGGGCACAGACACACTCTAGCAAGGAGCTGGAACAAGAACCTGGCCTTCTGTCCCTCATTATAACGCAACGACTCCTGCTCTGCAGCACTGGGCTCTGCACTCATGCATCCTCCTTTGCCTTTATGCCCTGCTACTGGCACTGAGGCTGGCAGGGCTGCTTTGGCAACCATGGGGTACCCCTCCTCCCTTTTGCAGATCCACACTGGAAAAGCAGCTTCTGAGATACTGGCATCTACCAGGCAACAAAAAATACAATGAAAGACATTTAAACTTGTTCATGTGTGGAGAGAGGAGAAGGGAAAACACAGAACAATTTTACAATGTTTTGGTAGGTTAATGCTTGTTTGAAATGTAGGGATAAAAGAAGGACTTCCAGGTAACTGACAGTGGCCCACTTTCCCCTTTGAGCAGAAGTGGAGGGGTCATCACAAACCCCTTTGATTCCACATATTATCAAACAAGACAGCTGATCCTGAAATTACCCAGGGGATACCACATTACACTGCTTCATGTTGCTAACTGCAAGGGAAAAGAAACTTCATCCCTTAGGACTGAAAGCCCAAAACAGATTCACTGGTCTCCAGAGTTTCTTTCCTCTCACTGGGGAAAACACCTGGCTTTATAGACTGGCCTGAGCAAATTAGCGAGACATGCACATTAATGCAGTTTCAGAAGGCTAATATAAGGGAAATGATTTTTCTGCATCTGTGTTTTACATGGGGAAGCCGAGGCAACTCCTATGCTGAGATCTTTCTTTAGGCAAAAAAACCTAGGATCTGACTGCTGTAGAACAGGTTACAAAACAAACTGACAAAATTAATGGTAACAAATCACCCAGACCAGATGGTATTTGTGCTGGAGTTGTACACAAACTCAAGGTTGAAACAGCTGAACTACTGATGCTAAGCATCTAACTTCTTGATTAAAATTGCTTTGGCACCAGATTAGTGGAAAGTGTCATAAATGATGCAAATACATTTTTTAAAATGGTAGGGGGATATCCAGGGAACTGTGCTCTGGTGAGACTGACACTTAGACCGGTGTAATGGACAGGTATCAAAATAAAGAATAAACAATAAAGAATCATTGAACAACGGATAAATATGCCGTGTTAGGTAGGAATTAACATGGTTTGTGTAAAATGAAGGTAAGTCTCACAAATCCACGAAGAAACAACAGAAGCTTGGGGACAAAGTAAAGCCCAAAAGACTTTCAGCAAGGTGTTTGAGGAAAAGCTTTCAAGAATGCAAAGTTGCCATGGGACAAGAGAGGAAATTCTCTCATGGATAAACACTGAAGTAAAGATAAGGGATCAATGAACAGCTAACTCAAATAATGTACTTTCCTGGTGGGTTCCACAGGGATCACTGCTAGGGCTGGTGCTTTTCAACATACGGTAAATAATTTGGAAAGGAGGATGAATAATATAACAGAAAAAAAAGTATCAAAAGGCTATTATATTATTCAGGGAAATGCAAATGAAAGGTGGCTGCAGAGAACTACAGATGGACCATCTGATACTAACTGACCAGGAAAACCTCAAAGATTAAATAAACTCCTAATATTTGTAAAGTGTGCTCATGAGGAGAAATAAAACCAAAATCAACCCCACCTAAAACCAATAAGCTCCCAAAACCCTAAGGTTTTATACCAGGGATGAACTTAGAACTGATAACCATCCATTGTGAGTGAGATGTTGGCTTTTTAATGTAAAGCTCCTGTGGAACACAAGGACGGGGAGGTCACACCATGCATGAGGTCACGGTGTGCCTGCATCCAACAAAGCTGTTGTAGGGCTCTCCTGTTCCCTCATCCCCCTCTCACAGCTGTACACCAGAGTTAGAAAGGGCACAGAGAAAGGCAACAGGATGATGAAATGCACAGATAGGCTTCTAGAAAAAGGTGCAGAAGCAGACTGACTTCTCAGGCTGGAAAAGGCATGAGTGGGGGAAAAGGGAGTGGAAAGGGAGTGGGGAGTGTCTGTAACATAATGACTAGAATGGTGTGGGTGAATATTCTGCTGTGCATCATTTATGAGTTTGGGGATTGATTGACAGATGAAAGATACAAAACCAAAAGAGATTCTTTTGATATCTTTTCCCAAGTATCTGCTACTAGTAGCACTCCAAGATTTCTAAGTGAAGTTTTGTTTTCATGGACCATGGTTATTATTATGAAAAATCTGATACTTTTTCTAACAATGTATAAATTGTAACTTACTGTGGATCGTAGCCAATTGAACAGATTGGATGTGGCTATAATTTATATCCTGTGCTTATAAACCCCTTCTATTAAAGTGCTTAAAATCTGCAACAGAGTGGTCACACCTCTAAGATGCTTGTTATGACACAATTCCTTCATTAGTCAATGTGTCACAGCATCCTAATTTGTCCTTGGCCTGGTAAATCTTAAATCTAGTACCTACCAGTGCTATATATAACATCTCTAATGTTGAGTCAAAAGACTAGATAGGAAACATTTAATTCTGAGTGTGTATTTCACTGTTAAAAGAGTACATAAACACTATGTTTAACAGATTTCATTAGGTATTTCTGAACTGTAATCCTGCTACAGCTGTGACACACATGGACACACTTCCGTAGGCACCATTATGAATCTGTTGAGCTGTTTCTGCTCAACAGAAAGCTTTCTCTCAGATGTACACCAACATTTCTGTTGTTTACAACATGAAGCTGCCAATATGCTTATTTCCTTATTCCACAGAATCACAGAATGGCTAAGGTTGGAAGGCACCTCAGTGGGTCATCTGGTCCAACCTTCCTGCTCAAGCAGTAATGTTCAGCCACAGAAAGGATTTTTTAAGCTAACCTTTACCACCTTGGAGTAGTAAATATACTTTTGTAAGTATTGCAGTAATCCTTAGGCTCCAGTGTCCCACATGAAGATGGTCTACTGATTTAGTCCTATGATCTAGGAAAGATCAAGAGGGTGACAGTTGAAATCCTAAAAAATGGCAATTTTTGTTCCCTGTTGTTTTGCATTTGTTTGTACATCTGCAGGGGGATCAGTTTAGTTATAAATGCCTATGTAGAATATTAACCTTTTTCTCAATATTGTCAGTGACATTTGATGTGTAATTTTGTGCTGTATGCTCTTCACTATTAACAGCCATCAGCTGCTGAAATTTCTGTTGTAAGATGTGCTTTTCTTTCAGGCTCTGACCCTGCAAATGAGCAAATAACTGACAGAGGAATCTCATTGGACACAACTGATGAAAAGTAAATGTTTCTTTCTAGCATGTCTCTAAAAGAGGTGACCTAACATTTGAATGATTTATGACTTTTTCCTGTAACTTTAACAAATGAAGTAGCACAGAAGTAACAGAAACTCTGTGAAAGGAAAAATTCCAAAACCTGATAAAACAGAACTGCATTGCAGTCCGAGTCATATCCTCAATGAGCAGCTGTAACAGCAAAGGCCACTGGCACTTGACCTCACTCTGCATCCATTTTATGAGGCAGTGCCATAAACAGCCATCACACAAATTGTTCTTTCCACAGAGAACAGACAACCTGGGAACTTGGCAATGAGGTACACAGGAGTAAAGTGAGGAACAGGAAGGTCATTACTTAGGATTACAAACCAGCTGAGAGGATTACCTACACTAGCACAGACTGTTCCTGCACATTCACCCTTTCTTCACAGGACTCTCCCTTAGTGACATCCAAGCTTGTCATTACAGAAGCACCTTTTTTATTACAAAAAGTATTAATCTGACAACACATTGATCAACAGGAAGGATTTACTCTCTTCAGCTGTCAATAACTGCACTCGATGGCTCTTCAATCATAATTTCCAACAACAAGCTGACTAAAAATTTTTTCTTCATTATGGAGCAACTCTTGATGTGTGAAGTAAATGCAGTGATGAGAAATAATTAGTTATATAACATCTTACAAATGCGAGTGTTAGAATTAGTTAAATTGTTTATTAATTTCAGCTTTATTTTGCCTCCTCCTGACTCTAAACATGGACTAAACCAAACAACTTGATCCCACCAAGGATGGGGTCAACTTTGGTGGGCCAAAGTTCTAGGGAAAAAACCCAGAATCTTCCAAAGGGCCTTCACACAACAACAACAACAACAACAACAACAACCACCAGTATGCAGTTATTGGAAATCTCAGTGAGTACATTTTAGAAAAGGACTGGCATTACTGACTGTAATTAAACCCCAGTGCTCTATTTGAGCTTCCCCTACCTCTCCCATGCACTGGCCAAAGCACTTAATATTGAAATCTGATTTTTGTACTTAAAGCCAAACTCATTACCTTCCTTTGCATCCCTTTGTTCTCGAGGAAATTCCTCTCCTTCCCTAACACATAACACATAAGGCTGAAGGGGAGAACTGGGCTGGGGGAGGTTTTCAGAATGCAGGGATGGGCACGGTCCTTACCGTCATCTGTCCCTTTACAGGGGACTTCTGAAGAGGTCGAAACTCTTGGTACAGGTGGGACTTACCCAGTGGGCTGTGTGGAGAAGGACTCCCAGACAGGACCAGTGAGTTGAACAATAAAGACACAGTTTTACAGCCAGTGTGATACACAGCAAGGAAACATAGCTAAAACAGCACATACAGATGCAGTTTACCTGAAGACAGTGGTAGAAGTTTCTACTTAATGGAAGAAAAAGACAGGCAAAAGCAATAAATTTGAAGAGGTTTCTCAACCCACCATAACTTCTTTACAATCTTTTCTTCCTCGTTGAGGTATTTCTGCCTTTCTTGTTCCACCAGGTTGCGCTGTCGCTGCACAGGATCTTCAAGCCTCTTCACTGTTTCAATCACTTTGCCATTGATTTCTAGCTCTGCTTTCTTCACCATTGCCCTCAGCATCTCCTGGTTCTGCAGCTGTTGCACAAAAGAAATCAACTTCAATTTTTCCTGCCCGACTGACATCCCTGGCAACAGAATACATTGCAGAGTTCAGAAGGTTGGGATAAACACCACCTACAGTGTGTGAGTGTTTTTACCTTCTTTCCCTCTTTAGCTGTACCTATAAGCATTATTCCATATATATATATAACTTCCAGTTTCAAACTGATAAAAGATGTTGGGATCAGTACACCACCTTCAATGCATAACTTCTGCAAGGATTGTGGCCCCTTTATTCTGCTTGGTTCAACATGAACCAAGAATTAATTACGCCTCACGAGAATGCCGGATGCTTGACTTCCACTTTGCATGTATCTTGCAAGCTTATGCATCTCACTGCCCATACGTGCCTAGTGGATAATCCCACACATTAATGTCATGGCTGGAATGCACTGCTGTTTTCAGAATGGAAATTTTCAGTCTCTCAAGTGGCAGAGAAAGGACTGTAACATGTGGTGTAATTTATACACCAGGTGGTAGAGGCGTATAGCTGATCTGCAATACATAAAACCTCCTTTACCCACCAGAAATGCCCCCCTTTATAATATGGTATTTTTCTGAGAACTGCAAGTCACACCTTCTTTCTTGTCTTAACCTGATGTTAGGTAACTCAAGCATTAATTGTGTTGCTGATACCAAGCTCACAGAGCAAAACACAGGTAAGAAGGTGAACTAGGCTGTTCTCCTCTGTGGGTAGCCCTGGAGCAGACCCACGCTCACACAAACCAAACCTGTTTAAGTCTGTTACGCAAATCACAAGATTCAAAGTGATAAGCAGGGCTCCACCTAGTCAGTTTTAAGATACAGGCAACATAAACACAACTCTGTTAGACCAGAAGCCATCTCATACTGTAAAATTTTAATAAGCACCTGTGTTAACTGGGGGACAAAATTCCTGCTTTAAAACTAGCACATGAACAGTCATCTGTCTTGTAAATATCCAGGCTTAACAGCCAAACCACATTCAACACACAAAATAAACCCATGACCTAGTAGGAAGAATCACAAAAATGGGTTACGTACAAGACAGTAAAATGTAGCAAGAGGTCTTTAAAATTCATTCAGAAAATTCATGGAAATCAACGAAAAAAAAAAAGCCTTTGCTGAGACAGTTCTTTCCAACCAGTCTGGGCACAAGAGAAACAAACTCAGCTCCCCACTCCTGACTCTTCAGTCCCTGTGCCTGACATTCTTCTCCAGCTACACAACTGCAATGAGAGGGAGAGTAACACCTCACTGCAAGTCTGTGTGTGTCTGTGAAAAGCTGTGACAAGCAGGAGGAGTCAGCTCAAAACTCAGCTGAAGAGAAGTGTTAGCAGCTAGTGAAAAAATGAAGCTGAAAAACAGCACAGAAATATATAAATAATATCTGGTGTTATTTTGAAGACAGTGCATATGTGTATTTTTCACCATTATAGGATGTTTGGATTTGATAAATTAAAATCTCTTACTGCAATGCCAGCACAACTATCTGAGTTACACACCTCTTTCACCCTGTCATACTTTCAAGTAGGAAAACCTAAGTGAATGAATAAATGAGTGAATGAGCATGTAACACTTCAGTCATACAATTTATTCACAGCTCTTTAAAAAGTGGGGAAATTTGACACATGGAAGTGTGTTAGGATATGTGAAACAACTGATCTGAGGTCAGTGAAAAGGTCAGTAACAGAGTTAGACTTAAGTCTCAGGTGTCCAGAATTTAAGTCCTTGATGTTCCTCAGCTGCTAACAGGGACTTCCACTAATAGCAATACTGAGTATGTGTGAGTGTGTGAAGTTGTGAAATGGCAGGCACATGTTTTTTCCTATTAGGGACGTATGTAGGGGATCTATATTTATTGTGGTGATGTGTACAGTGAAGGTGCTTGTCACCTCCATTTATGAAGTACTTGAACAATACCAGGAAGTTTCAGCCATAAAAGTTCATCTATTTCTGATAATGAGAATAGGGAATAAAAATGTAACAGAACAAGATTTCAAAAAAGGCTTGTATATTGAGGACTTTCAAACCTCAGTGTTTGGAGGAGCTCTTGAAGTCTGGGAAATGACTCATGTTGGTATCAAAGAAATGTTTTTGCTATTTCTATGAAAATTCACGCAATACTTGGCTAGTTACAGAAAACGTGGGTTTGCTCATGCTTGGAGAATAGGCACAGAAGATGAGAAGGGAGACATACATGTGGGTTCAGAGAGACAAAAGCAAACTGTGGGAGAGGAGCAGTTGGGACAGTCAGCAGCCAAAGGACAGCATGGGACAGAGCAGGAGCACAGGAGAAGAGCTGTGGCTGAGAAGGAGAAGGCAGTCTCTGGCCATGACATTTACCTCCGTGTTCTGGAACTGAACTTGATTCTTACCTTTCTTCTGCCAGCAGTATCAGATGTGAGACTCCCTGGCTAAGGGCACACCCCACTTGCCCCTCTGACCACCTCTGTTGGTTACTCCACCACCTCAAGCAGAAGATGTTTTATGGATCTGCCACAGTTATTCTGGTTCCACACAGCAGAACCTTTTGTATTATAAGCTTGCTTGAAAACAAGCCAAATAAACAATCTTAGACATTCATACTTGAAAATAAACTTTCTTATAAAAGTACCAAAGTTCCAAAGGCAAATGCCTAAAAGTAAGGCAAAGCAATGCAGGCTTTCCTGTCACCACCAAATGGCAATTTCTTGCTAAACAGAGTTAACGTGTAACTGCGAGCAGCCATCAAACAGAAACAAATTTAACATGCTTTTTTAGAATTCTACATCCTCACATACATTCTTTACCCTTGGCTCTCACTTCCAGCCTCACTAATCTCTCCAGATACCTTCCTTGTCCCTCTTCTTCATCTAGTGCTCCAGCCATTATTCATCACTGCTCTCACACAAGCACCCCAGCTCTGCCTCTGGCACCCACCTCAAGAATAATCTGATAACTAGTTGAGTTCACTTTGAACCAATTATTATCTGTGAGACAGGTAACTAGAAAACCAAGTATTAGTTCACAACCCTGCTCCTCATTAGGAGATAAGCATGACCTGCCCAGTGGGAGCCTCCCAGGCCCTTCTGGGAGAGGCTGCTGGGCCACCCATCTCCCCAAGAACTACACAGCCCAGCCACAAACAGGAACTAGCTCACTGCAGCTCGGGACCTCTGTAAAATCTAAGCATCTAGTTTCTGAAATTACCATACCCTGATTAAAGGTAGTGTCTCCAGTTTATAATGCAGCTCAAAATGTATTTGAATTTCTAATTCAAAGTTACTCTAGTGAGACTGAGTATCATACACCATTTATGACAGTGTTCTTATTACATTTTCTGTCCTTTCTGCAGCACTCATTTCCCTGCAAACAGTGCACTGAGTGAAAGAAAAGCATGCATGCATACACATTCCTAATGGTGAACATTAATCATATCTAACTGTGTTCCCTTAAAATGAGTTCAATTAAAGAAAAGGAGTAGACTAAAAAAATCCAGTGTACATATAATGGCTAATGATATATACCATGTACATGTACTCTAAGGCTTGGTTCAAACCTGCTACTAAGAGTTCTCATTATCTGGGAGCACAGAATGAACAACCCCACTAAACTCATCATGGGCTCAGTTCTTATCAATAACAAATCCATCCAGGACAAAGGCTGAGTTACAGCCTATCTCTGGCAATGAGGAAAACTCCACAGCACCATGAAACTAGTCTGTCTTGAATGTCTCTGAAAATCAGAGCACTTAGAACATGCAAGTGTAGCAGCAAGAAGTGCATACAGCCCCCAGCAACAGCCATGAGGGAAATGTCTGTATGCTAAAAATCTCTGATCAAAACCCAACCACAGACTGTGTCTTGACTTTTTGGTGGCATCTTGTAACATATGTTTATCTGGTGTGTGAATCAATACATCTGGATCCATTGCTGCTGGATATGGTTTAAAAAGAAGATTTTGCCAGCACAAACAAAGGATACATGAATGAATGGGTCTTTTCTATAATGTATTTCTCTAATTCTATTAAGAAAATTAGTATGAATTTACGGTAGTAACATCAATTGAAAATGAAACAATAGACATTGTAAGTTTTATGCCCTGTTCCTGTTTGTTAGTTATCCTGCCAAATTTTGTGCCTGTGCAATCATCATTTTTTTCTTTTTTTTTTGAAGTGTTTCTTTCAGTCTGTCACTGTATAAAAAATTCACACGAACAGGAACAAACTGACTGCCAGCCCAGGAAAAACAGTGAAATTGAAAAATACAAAGCACTGTCGAACATAAAATGAAAACAATCTGGGAAACCAGAAAAAAACTTTTTCTCCTTTAGTCATAATTATTTTTGAAAAAAACACAGTACAAAATATTTCATTTAAAATGTGATAGTCCAACACTCTTCAGTTTAAAACATTGCCCGTTTCACTTGCTACCCTACAAACTGTGAGCTCTTTTTCAAAATAATTCAGGAATGCCATGACAGAAACTGTCATAAATGGAATTTATGTATAACATACCAAAGTTTCCCTTGAGCTACAGGTTCTTCCAACTATCAAAATTTCTCAACTTCCTACTAGCTCAAAGCACCAAGTTTGCAATAATTTCTGAATTAAGGGAAGCCAGCCAGAGTTAATGAGCACGCTCGGGATATGTCCTTTTTCCCTTCTCAAGACTTCCTTGGCAGCACTGATTTGTGCAGATGGTAGAAATTTCCTCACTCCTGTGTGGCACAATGTTACATCTGATCCAAAGCAAGGCTTCTGCCCCGGGCAGGGCCAGGGACACAAAGCGCAGCTGGGGAAATGCCACCTCCCTGGTGAGCAGCCCTGCGGGAAGGATGCGCTCCCTGCCTCCCAGCAGCACTGCAGCCTCCATCCCGCTTGCCAAGGCCACATGCTGAGCACAGCTGGGGGCCAGACCGCAGGCATTTGCCAAGAGCTGCATTTGGCACACGGTGCTGAGAAGGACAGAGGGGCTGCAGTGGTTTGCAGCACAAAAGTGGAAGAATATGTGCTTATACACAACGTGCCAGGGCAGAGATCCCATGCCAGTGCCTTGAAATTAGATGGGGAACACGATGGCTGGCACGTAGGCAGCACTGCTGGGAACAGCTTTTGAAAGGGACACTTGGAACATACTCATCCTGAACTGAAAATTTAAATACTTGGGAGTCACCTGTGAAGACCCGACTCTTTGCTCCAAACACCTTCTGCCATCTCTTCATTCCCAGCAAACAGAGCACAGGACCTTCACAGGTCACAGGACCTGCAGTCGGACACATTTTCCTATACTGGTGTTTACCTCACCCTTCTGCTCATTTGCTCTATGGCTGGTTCATATCTCAATTTCCTTTAGATAAGGAGGTGAAGGTAAAACATGCTCTGAATTCTGACTTGTATTATCATTATTTTGTTCTAAAATTAATCAGCAAATCAAATGTGATTGAGATAGTACCATTCAAAATCACCCTGGCTGTAAGAGCAGCAGCTGCAGCCCTACGATACCAAACATGTGATGTCACTTTCTGGGCAAGGAGGACTAGCAGAGTAGTGAAGCTTCCCCTCCTGTCCACTTTGTCTTACAAGAAAGTGCTCTGCCTTCTTTTCCATCTTCTGAGACAACACACAGTGCTCTTAAGTTTGCAATTAAGTGAAGGTCTGAAGACCTGTACAGCTGCATATGCTTATTTTCACAGTGTCTGAAATGAACAGCATATATTTATATTTGCAGCATGACTGTATGTGCCAACATACTATTTTGCTAACTCTTCATTAGCTGTATTGTTTCTTGAAGGTTTTGAGTTGTTGATGTGTATTAGGAAGGTATGGCTAAAATGTGAATGTAAGTAGGCCACAACAAACCTTTGCAGCAACATTTGAAACACCTTCTTTCCTTACTGTTCAAGTTGGCTATTTGTCTAGATTCTGTAAATACAGGACTCAAACTCTGGCTTAATGCATGTCTACTGAGCCTCAGCTATATTTGGGTTTCCTGACATCAAAGTTGTTTATTCAGAGACTTAAAATCTGTCTCAACTGTAAATAATATGGAGCAGGAACATGGTTCTTCTGACATGTTTATACAGCACATAGCATAGCAGGGTCCAAACTGTAATCACAGACTTGATATTCTTATAACATAAATAGTGCTTTAATGTCGGGAGTCATCCAATAAAGCTAGAAATTAATTTTTTTCTCAATATCTGAGCAGCAGTAGTTTAACTGAGCTGATTCTCACACCTCAAGGACTATGCAAGCTTTTGTATCTGTAGTACTTGGGTCTGCCCTTTGCTAGAACTCTGCTACTGAGACTGACTTGTACAAAAGCTGAAAGAGAGAAAATGAGAGAGAGGGAGGGAGTATAGAGGCATTTGGCTGGCAATCCCCCTTTTCCCAGCTTTATCCAGATAACCATACCTGTAGCTGCTTCATCTGATGCAGCTGCAGCCGCAGATCCGACACGTTGCGTCTCATTCCGTGCAGGCTGACCTGCATTGCTGGGGCTCCAGCAGCGTGGTGCATCACAGCTGACTCCACAGCTGCCAGTGCATTCTTTCCCCCAGATATGCTGGCAGCACCTGCAATAAGCAGCAGGACAGGTTGAGCTCACAGCAGAGAAGGTGCAAACATGATCATTCCTCTGCCCACTGAATCCACACGTATTTCACACAGATGAATGAGTAAAGAAAATGACGGATGCCAGTGCTCAGTATGAACAGGGGACTGGCACCTCCTTATCCAATATACTTTGAGGGAAGCCTGCACAGTATCAGAGTGTACTTGTGCTGGAACCTCAGTTCTATCAGAGCCCTGCATTACCCCAGGACTGCTTTCTACCACAAGTAGTGGGGATGGGGTAATAAGTTATAACTGCAGATTACACAAAACAGCAGCAAATCAAATTGGTTCTGAAAGTAACTTTGGGACTGTCCTCCCAGGAGACGTCTGAGACCAGGTTGATGCAAATTCATTCATAGGACTCCCGAACTGCACATCTGTTGATTAATCACCACAGGAGAGGGATTCAGCCAAGCTGCCAAACATGGAGAAAAGATTTCTCTAGAGAATCTTGCTTCACTGCTTAAAGGACAATTGCATTATTTCTAGCAGGTATCTCCAACAGCAACCATATAAAACCAGAGAAATGAAATGATGGTGTGGCAGAGGCTCTCCAGCCATGTTGCATCCACCCACTCCCTTTTAGTCTGTCAGAAAGGAATACAGCATAACACAAGGAAATGAGCCGAGCCACACTGAAAATAATGATCATTGTCCTCACAAAACTTTCTTTGTTAAAGAATGCTGCTCCTCTACACAGCAACAATGCCAAGCTTGTTCTTTTCAGTCCCAAGTACCTGGGAAGAAGCTCTATTTAGAGAGAACAAGCAAATTCCAGCTCATCAGCTAATAGAAACTACAGCTCCTTATTGTAATTTGCTCTTACACACCCATATTCTTCAAATATTTTTCCAATGTGTCCCTTCCCCCCTCAGCAGACAAAATGACAGACTGTCAGTATGACAAACTTCATTTTTTAAGTCCAGTACTATGTAGTCCTGCAAACTCTTCTCATCACACTGCCAAATCCAGCTTACACCTCGATCTCAAATGGCTCAGATGGCTGCTGCTCCCTGTGCTATTGAGTTAACAGCTCCTCACTAGGAGAAAGACATTGAGGTGCTGGAGCATGTCCAGAGAAGGGCAGCAAAGCTGGTGAAGGGTCTGGAGCACAAACCTGATGAGGAGCAGCTGAGAGAGCTGGGAGTGTCCAGTCTGGAAAAAAAGGAGTCTCAAGGTCCTTATTGTTCCCTACAGCTGCCTGAAAGGGGATTGGAAGGAGGTTGGAAGGGAATTGGTTTCTTCTCCCCGGTAATAAATGATAGGACAAAAGGAAATGGCCTGAAGTTACACCCAGGGAGATTTAATATTGGGAAGAATTTCTTCACCAAAAGGGTCATCAAGAATTGGAAGAGGCTGCCCAGGGAAGTGGTTGAGTCACCATCCCTGAATATATTTAAAAGATGTGTAGATGTGGTGCTTAGGGACCTGGCTTAGTTGTGGACTTGGCAGTGCTAGGTTAATGGTTGGACTGGATGATCTGGAAGGTCTTTTCCAACCTAAATAATTCCATGATTCTATTCTGTGATTAGGTCATTCCCTACTTCAATGTCTTCCTTCTCTATGATTAAAAAAAGAAATCTGAGGAAACAGAAAATAGCTCATCAATGGATCTGCACAGGGATTTTGGTCCTCATTTGTTCCCACAGGCATACATTCTATCAAGTTTAATGAAATCAAACAAAAACCAGTGTTGTGAACTTTGCCTGCTGAAGGCAATTTTTCAGTGCACTAAAGTGCATGACACATCTTCTGACTGGAATGAGTATGAATCCAAGACTGGGAAGTTCTCTCCCCATGCTCTCATCCCTCGCAGTCTTTTCAACCATTCCTCTAAGCATGCTTGAGTAAGTACAGCTCAGCATGACAACACACTGTTATTCCTTTTCCAACAGGTGTGGGTACCTCAAATACAGCCTTTACAAAATTCATCTGGGGGAAGCATTCCTAAGGGATGGAAATGACACCAGCCTATTTTTATTTAAAAAAATGTCTTTAAGAATCATGTTTGTTACTTCACCTTCATTTGTAATGCAGCCCCCTCTGACTGGACCCATGCTACATCCAGTGTGCCATGCCATGGGCTTCTGGAGATGTGCTCAGACAAAAAGCTGTTGTAGCTGGGTACAGGCTGTTGTAATGCTACACCTTCCCTAAACGTGCTCCAGCTAGATCTGCTTGGTACTTCAACATCAGCACTCGTCATTACACTGCAGAGCAAGCTGCTGCACACTTTTGCTACACTCCAGTATGACTGAATGCTCTCTTGACTTTCAAAAAGCTCCTTAACAAAAAGCAACGATCAAGAAATAAACAGTCCTTGTTTGCTGGCATTATGTACCCACTCCATGCTTCAGTCTAATATATGCTAATACTTATCTGTCTACATGTACACTGCAGTTTCTGCTACAGTCAAGCATCTATTTCCCTCCCACATGCACTATTTTTTGCCTTTTTTTTTTTTTTTTAAGCAAATGGTATTTAGTTCATAAACCTTACAGACAGAAACCACCAGAGAGTCTGAAAAATGTGGATAAGCCTCCAAGAGTTCTGATCCCTAGCCACAGATATGGACTATTTTTGAAAGCATATATACCTTTCTGCTGTTCTTTGCCTCTAGCAAAAGCTCCAAAACCTCAGCCCCCGACCCTGTGAAGAGGCAGCCAAAGCATGAATCAGACCCCAGCAGTCCCTCCCCCCTGCTGGACCCTGCTCAATTCACATATTTTCTCAGGAAGGGGTGCCTGCTTTCCTTTTAGTGTAGATGGACTGTGATCTGCTTCTGTAAGCAATAAATGTCTCCAACTCCCTACAAAGCAGCCTTCCTCCTCCACTGCTGCCTCAGCCACCTCTTTTGGCCATGAGGTGCTCTTGGCTGCTGCAGGGTGTGCTCAGCGCCGGTGAAACATGCACCGGGACTGCTGACTCCAGGGGGTGTGAAACACAAGACACCGAGTGAGCAATAGTGATCAGCAGCTGATTTCTCAGATATACATATTTTCATCAAGAAAGAATAAAAGGGCAGCTGAATGAGGGGCTGCTTCATCTAGGGAGTATAGCTCACTTTTGGAAATAGTCCCAGGCCGTAGCTTTGTGATTCGATGTGAGGCCAGATGGATTGAAGGGGAAGAAACACCACTGGCTCTTGGGTTTTTAAATAAACCCCTTCTTGAGCTAGGTAAGGGAAATTCAACCTCCCACTATAATTTCCTAATACTCTGGACAAACAAAAAAAGTTTACTTTTTTAAAAAAGGCTAATGAACGAAGCTGCCATTTTAGAGTACAGAGAGAACTGATGTGCAGAAAGAGGAAAGGTTTGCTGTGTGCTCAGGGGGTAAGGAACATGACTTCTACTCCCTGGCACTTGACCTGTGCTATGCTTGTAAAGACACTGTTCTTCTTCCATTTTCCAGATTTTTTTTTTTTTCTAAAATGCTAAGATTCTATTTTGAAGCAGGTTGAGACAAAAGGCCATCAGAAGACACCGAGCAATGTTTCTTCACAAATTACTAATCTTATTAAAGAGCCACAATATTTTCAAGCATTATTTGGGTAGACGTGACAGTAAATAGATGGTACTAAATCACCCTTAAAAGAGTAAAGTATTCTATATGTACATTAGTGTGCAACTTCACCTCATGGATCCAGAATGAATTCAGGATCATATTCTATCTGCAAATGATGACAGAGTTCTAAGATTAGCATCATCTGTCTTTGAATCTGAGATAAGCAAGCAGATATGGACAATGATTTCATTCACAGGTCAGCACAGCAAGAGTCATGCATGTGAAAAAGGCACACAGATATGCACAGACAACAAGACAGTTCACAAAGAGTGAGGAATCAAATCTGAGCCCTATGTTTGTAATACTTCTCCCTGCTGCTGTCTTCCTCTTGTTTTGTATTGGTGGGGTTAGTGCAGAAAGTTGTACTCCCCAGTCCCCTTCTCAGGGAATACTGAAATGTCCTCCTTCCTCTTCTAACAAGGCAGCAACTAGCAAAAAGTTACTGCTTTTTCTGGTAATCCACCAAACAACTGATCCCAATTTAATAAGTGAATCCAGGATTTAGTCTGTCAATCAATCTGCAGCTGATGAACAAAATATGACAGAAAAGAGAGTATGTGAGTATTTCTCAGAATATTTGTTAGTAATCTCATGGTGACTCTTACTAGTATGGTTTGGTTTTAGAATTACATGTTGTTTCTAAATGAAGAGTTCCTTGATGCTGTTTGCATTTCAGGAACTGAAAATCTTTATAAGGGCTCAGTCATGGGATTTCTCCTAACATAAGCAGCAGAGACATAGCCAGTCTGTGGAGGGTTACTGCTCTTTGAACACGTCCCCCAAGAAAGAACTGAGTCTAAAGCAATAAAAGATAAGAAATGCAGACAAGCATTGTCATTACAGACTAATTTTCCTCAGTGAAAAAGCTGGGTTTCTTCAGGGTCCTTAGTATTTGGGGATAAAGAAGCCATTGCTTTCTACAGACTGGCAAAGCAAAAGCATGTTAAATACAACAATTTGGTTCATATGACATACCAAACAGAGTATTCACAATCTAGCTATATAGAGTTATCTAGGGTTTAGAAATTTTGGTTTCTTTCCCATCCCAAGGGATGTAGTTCTCTATTTTTTGCAGGAAAGTGTGCTATCATTGGAACACAAACTATATAATACAATGTTGGTTCAACATCGATGAGGCAGTATTATCTTGCACAGATGTTTTATTTTTTAAAATGGGAAGCAATTCACATTTTTGCTTATCAGAGCTCTAGAAAGGACTGTTCAATCAACATTTCATACCATTTTTTTCTTTCAAATAGTCTTTGAAATTGCTAAAACTGGTATCTCAGTGCACAAATGGAATGTAAAGTCAAATGGAATTGTAAAGTAAGAGAGTTGACTGCCTAAATGGCTGTACTTAATAAAGATTGGGGTGAACTGAAGAACAAAACAGTGGTCAGCAGAGGTGTTTCTAGCTCCTGCCAGCATGTTTGAAGCCAAGCATAGACACAAAAAGGATGAACATTCTGTAGCATCTTCTGGCAGATTGCCTAATTTTCAAGTAAGCCAGACTGCACTGACTTATTGGACCATGTCCTGAGCAATTCTAGGTGCAAAAGCAAAATATTCCATTATAAAAGACTATTCTTTTATACAGCAGTCTTCAATAATAGCTGTTGTGGGTTACAATACCGTAGTATACTGGGGTCATCACACCTTGTTTTCCTTTCCTGCTACAATTTAATTTTGTGGCTGAGTCATGTTGGAAGGACAGGATATAGGGATGCAGGTGCTGGAGTTACAACTCTACTTTACAGCACTGATAGGGATCCTTGCAGACTGGTGGCTGCATGGCTGTTCCCACTGTCCTATCCCCTCCTCCCAAGTGATGAGAAAGGCATCTATAGCACAAGCTGAATGCTGGAATCCATACTCATATGCTGGACAGGCACATGGCCATGTGACAAAACCAGTAACTCTGTCAGTAAGCAACAGGTGATGATCTGGCCTTTGACAGTAATTTACACTCCCTCCCCTCCGTCTTCCCCACCATGCTTACACATGCAGCTGTCAGATGTAATATTGTAATTTCAGGGACATGTCAGTCATATAATGATGTGAGTGAGGAGTATTTGGGAACAACAGTGTCAGGAAATGGCTGCTGGTCATATGAACCATGCTGTTCTGGTGGGCTGGGAGTGACTTCCCAGGGAATCCCCACCTTTGCTTTATGTAACACTGTTTTCCCAAAGAATGTGATTCCACTTCTCATTTAACTGAGACCACATTTACACATGCACACACAAATCACTACATAATTTTGGTTTAAAGGGACCTCTGGAGGTCCAAACTCCCACTCAAAGTAGGGCCCACTTAGATCAGGTCCTCCACCTCAGTGCCCCTCACCTGAACTGGTACCATCAGTACAGGGAAAGCAGAGAGGCTGCTGTTTGCAATGCACTACAAAGAGGAACACAAGGCACTGTATATGCTGGTTGGGAGGGTTTCACAAGTGCTTTATATGAGGTGAGGCCTGTGCAAGTGGGAAATGCCATAAATTCTCAGTCTATAATGACACTGCAATAGGGAAAAATCCTAAGACCATTTTGCAGCTGTTTTGAATAACGACAGACTTTTCATCATATTGTCTGAAACTGAAAAATTACAACTTATTTCTTCAAAGCTTTAAGAATTCCTCTCTCCATCCAGGGGCCAGCAGGAAGGGAAGAGTTGGAACAGCACCAGAGAGTGGCTTGGGAGCAAAGCTTCAGTACCAGGACTTGAGCTTTTTCTCTCTTTCCTGTGGTTGATCGCTTCCAGGTCTAGTTTGGTTTCTGTCGATTAGGAGGACACACTGCAATTCCAGACAAACAGGAATCCTGAACGTGAGCTAACAGCTCCAACAGAAAGGCCAGTTAGGAGCATAATAGGTTTGCTAATAAATGTGTGTGGTTTACTACCTGTCGGAGCACAGACCTCCCTGTGGGAACAGCAGCACCAGGAAGGAGGGAACTGCCTTTATTTGCATTCAGTGCATGACAAAGGTGAAGAGGAGGCATATAAGCACCCTGCATACCCTGCGGACTTCTCCAGCAGCAGCCCATACACAAAGAGCTTCAACCACACAGAGATCTTCTTTCACAACAGCCTTAACTCAATCTTTTACACACTTAACAGCTCTCTAAGTGGGATGCTAAAACGGGACAGGCTCTTTCTGGCTTCATAATTGCTGCTTGCTCAGAGCAGTTGAGGTGCACACAAATAATTAGTAGCACATCCAAGTGGCTTAATTAGGGAAAGCGCTGTCTTGCTGACTGCTAAATTTCTTGGTGTCATTACATCCATAGTATCCAAGTGACAGATGGACCTTAGAAAAAGTTCAGGTGACAAGAAAAGGAATTAAATATTTAGTCTTCTACAGCAATCTGGACAAATCTAGGGTTAATGACAGCTACATATATATATATACACCCTATAGACAGGATGAGTCACTGGAAAATTCACCAGATGCAGAGGCTCTGCATGTCATTTAAACCATTCAGCACAGGTGTGAAATTCATTCCAAATACCATCTCAACCTGTCAGACATTCCTCTCTTAAAGATGTGATCGACTCCCATATCCTGCACTTAAATTTCAGTCCTGACAGTACAGCTATGGAAATTTACATAAATTTGACATTTCCATGAGCTGGGATGTTTGTAATGTTAGAGCTATTCATATAGCTGAATAAGTTGTAAATTAAAAGTGAATTATCTTACCTGCAGTGTCAGCGCTGCTCTTGCTGGACACAGTTTTCAACATCATCTTCTCACTAAGTAATAACAAGAAAAATTGTAATTTTAGTTTACTAGCTATTAAAACTGTAATGAAATTTATATTCAATAAATGAAATGGCCTTGTCTAACATACATATTTTTAATTTAAATCACCAGTAACTTGTCAGTTGGTTTTTTTTAATCACCTTTTAGTACAAGTTAAGCAAGGAATGGAGTATAAGCAGTAGAAAGCACAGAGATGTAGCTACATTAATTCTTTTTATCACAAAGAAGAGTAATGCAGTCAATCTCCATCTATCATTTGGCATATTCTTCCTCTCTGCCTAGCATTCTCGTGGAGATGATAAAGAAGTTTAAAAATGACTGAGCATTCAGGGTTTTTTTTACTATTACATTCAAATATATTTTTGTTGATTGATTACTAAAATCATTACAGATGAATTCTGTTTTTACCTAGAAGCATCTTTGCTATTACTTGTATTTGGCCCTTTAAAAAGCGCAGACTGAACAAGACCAGTTAAACTGGCAATCTGTTTCTCCATGGCTTGTATCCTCTCTCTGTAAGACAAGAGAACCGTTTGTTAAAGCCAGATATATTTGCTTTCAGACTTGTTTTTCTAGGTGAATGATTACCACAGGATTGGAAAGACACTACAGAGTTTGTGCAAAGGCCCTTGGGTACCAGTTTGCATATATCTTATTGCAGCAGCTTACCACATCTTGATTTGGACAGCTTTTGCATGGTAACAGACAATTAAAAAAAATCTGCTTAGATAAAAAGAACAAAACAAACAACCAAATAATAAACTTCTAATGATCTCACAAGACAGGCACCTAAAACAATTTGTTAATGCCTTTTGGAACTAGTGAAAAAAAATTTCAGCATTACATGCATTTTCTTTTTTACCTATACTGGGCCAATCGTTTTGTCTGTACTTAAGGTTTCAGGATTGAAGACTTTACAATTCTTCTTGTTACTATTTTTACTTTTCCCAAGCCAAAGGTTTTTGTCTGGGAAGCATTTAATCTGTCCAAACTGACTACTTTCCAGTCCAAATCCTTTGCACCTTACATCATAACTGTCTGCTTTGAAAAGGACAGAAATGTGACAGAGAGGCACAGGACACGAAATGCAGACTGTACACCAGCATGATAATAAAACAGATTTTCTTTCATGCACATATCCCAAGAAATTCCCAAAAAGCAGAAGAAAAAAGATGGAGAACTACAGTAAGCATATTCAGTGTTTTCCATAGGAACCAAAAGTCACTAAACAAGAACAGTAACTTTTTTTTGGAAGCCAAGGCTAACATTTGTGTGTTTATCTGTTTGCATAAATGCATATATTGTCAGGTACCAGGGGACTTCCTCAGTCAGCTCCAAACCAGCCTTTTACTCACACAGGTGCCTACTTACATGTGCCAGTATGTCAGTGACACACCACAACACAGACACACATCAGTATGGGACCTTCTGAAAAGGCATCCCTCCATTACAGCAGTTAAGTGTGTGAGGAGACACACAGAAGGAAATTCTAACAGCAGACTGTGGTTTTGGAAGATGCCTGGTAACAAAACTTCTCAAAAAGCAAGTGGTTAAGACCAGCAGTGACTGATGAGAGAAGATGGGACAGACAAACTCGGACACAGACTCAGCATGCTGCACGACCCATCATCACCACTGCAGCATCCTGGGCACAGGGAGCAGCCAAACTCTGGCCACCCCAGCTGCAGCTGCTGTTTGGTGGTCAAAGCAATAGCATCAATCAATGAGTCATATAAACTCAAATGTAGGTACCAATAGCAGCCAAAAGCAAACTGACATGATACAAAGCAAGTAACCAGCCCTGCCTGCAGCCAGATGGATTATCCAGGCTAATTATTTCATCCACATTCAGGGAATGAATGAGGTTTCCTGGGATAGCACACAGATACCATAGTCAAGAGAGACTTAGAGAAACCCAAAGGTTGAGAAAACAGGGCAGCAAAACAAGTAATGAGATGTTAACAGACACAAGCAGGGAAGAAGAGAGTGCTCAGTCAGCCCCCAGCCAGCAGACGTGTTCTTACTGAGACTGAATGCAGTGCACGCATCTTACTTTTCTGTCTTCATGTTGAAAGGTATTTTGAAGGGTGATGAGAAGACTAGTGAATCTGACTTAATTCATTTCAAACCAAGAAATACGTTATGGAATTTCCACCATTACAAGTTTTAAAATAAGAAACTGGTGCAGGCTACAGTAACCTTTGGAACAAAAACAAGCACTGAAACCCAGGGATAAATATACTCTAAAAAACTTTAATGCAGCGTTTTTGACACTTAATAATGAAAACATTTTTTTTTTCCCAGATAATCATCACAAAACCTTCCTGGAACTAAACCCAACTGGAAGTCTATCTGTTTTACCAATCCATGAATATGATGGTTTTTTCATCCCACATTAGATAATCTGGAAACAATTTTCTGCTTCAAAAGATATTATGGCAACAAAGAGCTGATCATGTCCTTTGCCATGAAATCTAGGAAAGTATGTTGTTAAGAGGGAGAGGGATGTTCCAAGATAGGAGATGGTGAAAAATGAATGAAATACTGGAATCAATTGCACAGAACACATTATTTTTCATATGGTAAAAGCATTAAGAATGTGAAGAATCTATATGTGCTCTGGAGTTACTCTGTTAGAAACAAGGCAGATTTTTTCCTGTAAATATTTCACTGTAATACCCAGACTTGTTGTGGCCATTAGCACCAAACATTTCAAAAACAGGAGTCTGAAAGGAGGTGCCTTTTAGGCATTAAATAAAACAACCTGATTTTCGGAGGCAGTCAGACTGAAGGTGGTAGGAGGCCGTGCAGTCTGGCACGGGCAGGAAGGGATGCCAATGGCCTGGTGGTGGGGCTGTAACCTGGGCTGATGTGCCTGGAGGGCTGGTGGCCCAGTTCTGTCACCACAAGGCCCCAGAAGAGCAGGGACAGGATCTGTGGTCGACCCATTTGCCTCCAACTTCCTTGTGAAGGGCTGGAGCAGCCTCTGCTCCAGGAGAGAAAAAAAATGCTTTCCTCAGGCTGTGCCAGGCCAGAGTCTATCAGGGATGCCAGCACTGCCATGACAAAAATTGTCCCTTTTTGGCTCTCAGCATGGTGTTTTCTACCCCTCGCTGTGCTCACTGCTGGGAGAGGGAAGGTGGGAACAGCCTGTCCCAGCAGCTCTGCCTGCACAGGGCACGCCAGAGCCCAAAGGATGGGGCAAGCCAGGGTTCCCAGGCGTGGGAGAGGCTGCCACTCCAGTGACAGAGGAAAGCCAAGGTTCCCAGGGCACAGGACAGGCAGGCCAGGATGTGGAGCACTAGGACACAGGGTCAGGCAGAACAGAACAAAAGTGCCTCTGCTTGCTGCCACCAGAAGGGTGGTAGCCCAAGAAGAGCCAACCCGTCTCTGCTCCCAGATTAATTTCCCAGATAAAGCTGCATCTGTCCACCACCCAGGAAGAGCAGGGAGGGTCTCTTTTACAGCAGCTGGGAAAGAAATGGCTATTTTATCAACCCAAGCACAGAAAGGCATTGTTTCACATTGTTCTCCTGTGAATGCTGGGAGAGTCAGAGGTGGCAGCGTGGTGGGGGAGGAAAGGAGGCGACAAGGTCAGAAGCAACACCCAGCAGAACTCTGTCAGACTTGGCTTTGGCTTCTCACAGGCCTTTGCCAGGAAGGCAGGGACGGGCCACTTACCAGCCCTTTTCTCCCCAGCAGCCTGACCTACAGCTCTGGCTCTGGGTATGTCCAGGAACCGGGGCCCAGCCTTGGCATCTCACTCCCCAAATTCACCAGAACCAAAGCAAGCCCTTGCTTCTCTGGGCACTGTGCATGGATACATCAGATTTCATCACCAGATTTCTTCCTTACAGCCTCACTGATATTTCAGGTTATTCCTTCTACTCCAGTTAACTGGAAGTAATTCCAAGAAGGGGTACAGCATATTGCTGAATTGGTATCCACTTGTCACAGCAATGCTATTTAAGTGTGACATGTTACTTGCATGTTACTTCCCTTTCCTGGGGACATCTTTAATATTCACATCACTGAGAAGATACTTCCTACAGTCACAGAATAAAACTGGTCTGTGCAACTGTTCATTCATGTTCCTGACCAACCCCAGGCTGTGCAGCACATCACCCACAACAGATGTACCCAAACACCGAATCTGCACCGTGAACTAACCTGGCACACCTTCCTGGAGAAAACATTTTCAGAGACTTTGTATTTTATAGTTAAGCTCCAAATGAAGCCATGGAGAGGGGATTAGAGACAGAGAAATACACATTTCTTTCTATATTACCCTATGGTAGAAACATTTCATTACAATTATTTTTATCTCACTGGGAAAAGAAAGGAAACAGGATTAGGTTGGCTTTCCCAATGGCTTTCCTAGAATCAAGTGAAGGTGTCTTAGTCAGACTTTATCCAAAATTCCCCCAAAACAGATGAGTGGGTGTCCTGGAAGGGTGGGAACCAAAGATCAGCAGAACTCTTCTGTATTCTGCTTTCCTCCCACAGAAAGATTCCCACAGGTGAATATTTCAGTTTTCTAAGGAGAAGATTAAACTCAACTCTACATCTTGAAGCTAAAGGGGAAAAGGAAGCTCTGACACACGCCAGCTGTTGCACTATTTGACAACTCTTATCCCAGAGCCTGCATCTCATCTTCCTCTAACAGAAGGAACACAAAATACAGTTTAGCTTTCCTCCATCCTGTATTCATCATTTGACTTCATCCTTTTCTGCCTGGTTATTGAACACCTTTCACAGAGGAATATGCAGTTTTGACCCTGTGGAAAGTGCCTGAGAGTGTGTATGTGCAAAGCCCCCTTTACACACTTCTCAGTGCATTGCTGACAGTCTCTCACTGTCCATGCCTTTACAAAGTGAGGTCATTCTTCCTAAAGCATAGAGAGTCCGTCCATACTTCAACATATCAAACAATAAAGTGGTTTTCTGGGGGAACAATATCTAATAACCTACACATGGCCATTACACTTTAGTCTTGAACTGCAAGCCACAAGCAACAATGTGATCACATTTTTTGCTCAGTCCAACTATCATCTTTTCCTCACTAGTATGGCACAAAAAGTAGAGGACTAAAGTTGTGTTCAGGCAGAAGAGAGCCATAGTACACCCCTAAAATGCTTTTGGAGGAAAAATATTCTAGAGTTACCTTGCTGTTTAATGAGTAGCAGCATTTATTATGTACATATTTAGCACTATCAAATAAGCTAGAATTTTGCAACACGTGTTACAAATGCAAAGATTTTAAGTTAAACAGCATTTAATTTAATGCACTTTTGGATAAACAGCTTCTTTTCCAATTTATCAACATTTTAACATCTGCTTTGCCCATAGTAACTTCCAGAAATGTCCCACAAGCTACAATAATGAGCCACCAAAAACATGACAGCAAATCACTGTTTAAACAACTAATGATCACTCACAAAAATTTACTCATTCTTCCAGCAGACCTCAGATTTAAGAGAGATGGTGATCCTTTGAAGGTGAAATGCTGCAAACTGTTATAACTTCTAATAATTTTCTGCATGTGAATGCTAACATCTTTTATTTTCCAAAATTTCCATGAATTTGTTTCTTCTCACTCTTGTAAAAGAGCTTTAGAAGGAACTCTTCTGGTAATGAATTAACTGTGAGAATTTATTCAATGCTTTATACAACAGAAGTAGCTATCTCGGAAGTAACCAAGGTAAAACAGTTACAAGAAAGCATTACATGAAGCAATTAAAACCTCCTCAACTCTGCCTTAAGTAACAGGCTTGATGAAACTGGTTTCTGCAGTGTCAAACTAAAATGGGAAACTCCAAAAGAAGAGTTCAGAAATACCAGTTTTCATCTCTTGTAGATCCAAATCTGCTGCAGTTAATGTTCCAAAGGTAATGGAAACATTTTCTTCAACAAAACCAGGATCCAGTCAATGAGAGGTCTTATCTGGTGTAAGTACCCAATATATTCTGACAAAGTACAGAGATATCCCAGTTCAGCCTTGGACTGGAAAAATTGAAGGAGAACTGAGATGGGAAGAGAGATTCAGTTTTGCTTCTGACATTGCCACTATCTATTTCAATCTCTCCTCTGACTTAAACTTGCATTGTCCTGAGGTTGTGACAGTGCTACTTCAAGGTAATTTCCACAAATATATGACACAAGAGATGTTTTCTTTGCTGTCAGCACAGTCCACTAGGGACTAAAGCAACAACAGTGCTGAGATGATGGGTTTGGTGCCTGCAGGGTCCTCAACCCGCTCCTGAACAAGTCAGGATGTGTCCTGCCACAGTGCACAGATGCAAAAGACCTCTCAGCATCTCCAGGGCTAAGAGCTGCACACTCTGCCCCCAGCTGACACCTCTGCATGCAGGCTGACTGCACACACTGCCATGTGCTTTCTGTGGGCTGGCTTTTAGGTGCTTGGCATTAGCAAGTGGTAACATCCACAACAGAGCAGCATATACCTCATTTTACCATGCCTGGAAGAGAATGAATTCAGCCCTATCTCTCCAATCCCAAAAATGTTCTTACTCACAGAAGCAAGCCCATACTGTTTAGGGGTGTAAAGTCTAAGTCCTACACAACAAGGCAGGGAATACCTGTCTGCCATTATCTACATCACCCTTCAGGTATCCATAACAACCTGGTAACAATTCAGCCCCTGCTGAAGCAGGAAAAGAGCACCTCAACATGGATAACCCCTTGTTCAGTTTAGTATGGTTTAAACAGTGTTTGCTTTCACAGTTTATGAAATCATTACAAAGCGAAATTACAGCTTAGAGCATTTTGTGTTTGTAGAACTCAAACCCAATTCTTAATATTGCAGTGGTTAGAAAACACACCAATTTGCATGAATTGCTTTTGGTATTTACAATTATTTTTTAGAAAGTCCCACTTCCTCAAGGTTGAAAAAAACCACAACACATAAAGACAGCTTTCCAAATGATTCTTTCAGTGCCATGTGACTAATACACACTATGCTGAATTTTAGTGTCATGTATTTATATGGAAGTGCAATTATGCAAATGCTGTTTTCTTCATTGTTAATATATTCTGGGACCAGGATTAAAACTTCTAGTGCAAAACTCCCTTTTAAGGAGCTGCAGAACTATCTGTGTAGTTGCTCTTTATCCATTCACAAACACATAGCCTTGTGCATATTTGTGTAGCTGATTGAACAGCTGAGAAGCCCAGAGGGAAGACAGAAAATTGCCCAAATGGAAAAGTTTTTGGTGCCCTCCCTTATTTTCAATCCCTATCATTAACTTTGTAAAATTTTCAATCTGTAAATGGATTAAAATTGGCAAATTTCCTTCAAATAATTTCCTAGCCTTAATAATGGTAGCTTGAAATGAAATTTCAGATACCTGCAACTTTCTCTTGGAAACAGATAGATAAAAATCAGGTCTCACTGACCTTAGATTGTAATATGCCCTAACTAGTACTCTTATGTCTACCAAGCTATAAGCCGGTAATTTCTGTGGGTGGCTGATTTTCTTAATTTTCTTCCATTTTTTCCCCACCAGTGGACCTCATGACGCACTTTTTTTTTTTTTTGCCAAACTTGGTAAGAGGCATCTAATAATTGAGCAAGTTGCTCAGATAGAGGGGAAGCCTGGGGTCTATATGAAGCTCCATATCTTCCCAGCAGTTAAGGCAGTCAGCAGTTACCTTTGGCCTCTGTGAGCTCAGCATTTTCCAGCTATTCATCTTCACTTCCCTAAAGAGCTCTATAAAAGTTAACAGCACAAACAATATGCTAGAGATTAATGCAGCTCATATAAATACACAGCAACCGCCTGGCAGTGTAATGATTTTTCTCTCCCAGGGCAGGGTCTATGGCAGGAGAAGCCTTCACAGACCTTTGTGTAAATCTGGTCCTTAAAAAGACAGGAGAGATCACTGTCATCATTGCCATTGCACAAAAGTTAACAACAGTCAGGTCACCAACTACTTGTGATGCTGGAAAAATCATTGGGAACAGCATTCAGGCTTCAATTTCTTCCCTGGGAGAGACTTGCTTTTCTCAGCAGTTTCCCCTCAAGGAACATTATTGTAAACAACTCTCCTATTTTTATGCAAATTCATGTTTTACTGGAGATAAGACAGTAATGATAAATTCTTCCCATTTCCTAACACTAGATGAGAAAAACTTCACTCCATAAAGAACCAAAATTGTAATATCAGAGTGTCATTCTTAACGGGGGTTAAATATATTCCCTTATTAGCAGGAACAGAGCATCATTTGTTCTTGTAACATGATCTGGCTGTCTGGAAAGAAAAATCTCAGTTAATCATTTTATTTTATTATATTTTTTCCAGTGACTGAAATTTACACAAATGAAAATAACTAGGGATTCATCATGGGCTGACAATACTTTCAAATTAATAATGGATGGTGTCACATCTCCTCTAAATTACTAACTACCTTGACAGACAGCTAATAAACACTGCAGCAGGGTGCAGCAGCCTCCTACACGTTACATTGTCCCCTGAGTCTTAAACGACAAAGGATGTGCAGATTGGGAACGTTTCTCATTTGCATAAATTTGACTCTCACTTACCTTGTCTCCTTGTCCTTGGGCATCGTGGGTGACCCATAGCCAAAGGCCTGCTTGTCCACGGGAGAGGGCATTGCCTCGGCCATGCCCGAGAGGCCGGCAGCACCGCGTGCTTTCGCATCCACAAACACGGGCGCTCCTGGCTCCTTCTTGAAGGACTGGCGGCTGGGGGAAGACCTGTCAGGCTGGAGGGTGTGGGCGGGAATGTGAGGGCCATGGTGAGGGTGAATATCAACCATTCTCATGTCAGCCACCCTGTGGGGTGAGGCTGGAGGCGTTTTAGAGCCGAGAGTGGGCAAATGGCTCTCCGGGTACTTTCGTGACTTTTGTCTGTACAAGGACTGCTCCAGCATTTCAGGCTGCATAGAGGGGGTGCAGTAAGTGCTCGACGACCTCATGGCACTGCGATGGTAGGCTACGATGTGATCAGGGACATCGAGGGGGTGTCCGGAGTGTGGCGCAGCCACGCTCATCCTCCCCTCGTGGAACAGGTATGGGTCGCCGTACAGGCTCTCGTTTCGGATCAGGGTAAGGTTTTTGTTGCCCATGTCCTCGTCTGGCTTCACGTCCCGTCTCTCCAAAATGGCGCTGGGGCTGGGCGATATCGAGCGCGAGGCCGGCACGTTGGAAAGCCGGTCCCTGGGGATGGTGGCATTGCCTGGCACACCCATGGACCGGCCCCCACCGTAGGGAATCCTGGACGGAGAGGGAGGCATGGAGTGGGGCACCGGGGTGGAGGGCGGAGAGCTGGGCATCGCATGCAGAGGGTGTGCAGCGGATCCAGGGCGGGAACCACTTGGGCCGTCTCGTCCTGTATAAGCAATTTCCCTCTGCATCTGGAAAGAAAAGGAAAAACACAGAAGATATAAAATTACTGAATGAGCAAACCATGATGTGGGCTGTCTACGGAAAATTAGGAAATAAAAACAAGTCCTCAAGACAAAATAATTTCACATCTGCCAAAATAAAACACTTTGGGACCTCAGTGCCTAAGAAAAATAACAACTATAAACAGCAATAAAATGGGCTCTATGTTAAAGGAATATGAGAGGTTTAAAAATGATTTTACTTATGCCAATACCATCTCACCTTAATCTGATATTCACAGCTACTGAATCTGAAATCAGGGGTTGCAGTGCCAGGTCTTTCAAATACATGTAGCCAGTGACAGACTTAAACAGTTTATTGATCAGACACACAGGCTAGAGTTCCCTGATTCCAAAGTAGGACAAAAATGCTGAAGCTCTGGAATCACAAACATACCTGGAGTCCTTAGACAAGAAAACTAAATATTACAACTAATTGGCCATTTTCTTCAGTGCAGGATTTAAACTTTTGCTAATGACTTGATGTACGCTTTATTACACAAAGGATACACAAAGCATAGGAGAGAAACCCACACATTTATTGACTGTAACACAGTCAACTTACATGAAAGCAGTTTGACCCTACATAACATGTGCCTTTGCAAAGATAAGAGTGATTCAGAGCGTTTGTGGAGCACACGCTCAGAAAGTCATCAAATATTTTATCACAGTTTTGTAAGCAGCAGTAAGCAACGAGCAAGCAAGGAAAAGAAAGGGGAAACTTCCATACCAAATGTATTAGTGCTTTGTTAAGAGAGGCCTTGGCAAAAATCTGCAATGGATGTGTGTGCTTTTGAGAGTGTAGAACCTCACTCTGACAACCATGACCTCTCTAGATGGCTGAACACTCTCAGTGACTGGAGAATTTCTCCCTCTAGAAAGCATCACGTGCCTGCTCTGGTGCCCTTGGGGTAAGGTGCATGAACAGAGAAATGAAAAAGTCAGCTAAGGACCAACTACATAGGAAAAAACATATAGTTTCTAAAATTCATGCTGACAATTTCCCTCTCCATTACCTCCAAGGGATTGTAGAAAACTGTCTATCACCAAGCCTGACTCCACATTCCTAAAGTTACAGAGCACAAAATAATGTACATTGGTGTTGCTGATCTGAAATCGACACAATTTTTCTCCCCTCTCACTCCTTGCTTTGATAATGTGACTGGATTCATTGAAGTTACAGTGATCCATGGCAGATGAAGCAAGAGATTATTCCTGCCCCGTCACAGGTTTTTCCAGCGATAAGGGAATTGCAGTGCTGGTATATAGACAATAGCTGTTCTTATCACAGCAGGTTCTGCACACAGGAATGAGAAATGACGTTCCCCAGGGCCAGAGATCAACAGTCTGGAGAATCAGGTATCAGAAAGAAGAAAGGAGATAACCTGATTGTGGCCGCAGCAATAATAAATAAGTGGAACAGAACAAAGGTGTGCGCTGGGATAGGCCATAAATGAGCCAGGCAAAAATTATGAAGCCGAACAGGAACGTGGCATAATTTTTTCATTTGCACAGAGAATTAATCTAGTCTGGAATTTAAAATAAGACATAATTAAAATATAACTAAACAGTATTAATCACTTTATTGGAGAGAATTCAACATATTTTCTATTGGCTTGAAGAAACACTGCAACACGTTAAGCCATATTGGGTGTAGTGACTCTGGCCCTGGGCTAGGAGAACAAAACAACTCCTACTGACTTGAGCAGCTTTGGGATCATGGCTTCAGGGACAGGCAGATGCAGTTGTTTTACACCAAGAGAAGAACCCAAAGAAAGAAAATCCTCTTAGATTTTTATTGTACAAGCTACATAGTGTCCCGTTTAGTTGCTTCAGATAAAGCCTCAACAGATGGAATAGTATCTGTCAAAGAAACCATAGCCACTAGGATATGCTGGGTTGCAGTGAGATGAAAATTCCAATGTTACCTTGCAGAGGGGAGAAAATTTTCCATGGAAAGATTTGAAAAGTTTAACTTCCCCTTACTTCTGGACTTCATATTCCTGTATATGCCCATTCATTTCCTATAAGTCAAAGCAATCTGTCAAGGAAAAATTCCTATTTTCCACCTTTACATCATTTAGATGGAATATTTTAAGATGGAAAAGAATTTGAATATGGGACTGAGCTACTGCTGAAAATCTTGTGTCTGAGTACTGATGTATATAACATTATTTACTTTTGCTTTAAAATAGCACTTGATGTGTACAAGCTCAGTAAAGGCTCCCTTGGGCTGGGCAGGGCACGAACATCTGGGCACTCAACCCCTTTCTGAAAAGTTCACCTGCTATTTTAAGCCAGAGCTCAGGCCCTGGGTGGAGTGTACCAAAGGGGAGACTTTTGGAGCCAGAGAGTCCAGGGTGCCCAGGAAAGATTCACCAGGGCATAAGGGCAGGGATCTGATCTGATCCCCAGGAGCCAGACAGCTTTACCTGGTGGATTACAGTGCCTTCTGCCACATGGTTGCTATTTCATCTCTTTGCACTCTCCCTCTTCTCCAGACTCTCCAGATTCTTTGCTAATGGTAAGTCTAAAAATGTGAAGGATGGTCTTTTCTTGCTTCTCATCTGTATCTGTTTGGTGTGACAGTCTAGGCACACTCCTCTCTCTCATATATACCCCACTTTCTGTGCTGTTTGTTGATCTTCCTCCACCACAAAACCCCTATGTTGCTCAATAAAACCCCATACTCTACTACATTGGCTGTCTTGAGCCACATGTTCCTGGACTTTGCATGACTCAGGGACAGAGAAAGAGGATATTGGGTTTATCTGAGCCTTTAAGTATTGGGTGCTGTCACAAACAATTGCTTTGAGGGTAAAGGGAAGATTTTTTAGAGAAAGGACAGGATCATGTGCTTTTTGACTGCAGCCATGTAATATGTTTGCCTGAGGGTGTGGGTTTTTTTTAGCACACAGCTCTTTCTTGTTACTACTGCCTACAGACCTTACACCCTTGAAATGGAAACCTGTCTTATCAATCCCTAGGTTAAAATAGGGCAAATAGCTAGCAACCATTTCTGTATAAAACATTTGAGGGAAAATCACATCATTGAGAATCTTTCACTTTCTGTAGTAAAAAAGATTACACCATGTTTAAACATCTTCTGTGGAGGTTTTTGGTCAGTCTAACAAGACTTAAGTCTGTAAAATACAGATTTTGCTATTTATTTTTTTTTAACAGAGGCTCTATATACTAAATGATTCCTTTTCCTGGTCTTAAAATCAAGAGTCAAACACAGAAGGGGAAAAGGGATTTTACCTTGGTATTTATTTTAAGGAACCTTAGGTGCACTACATCCAGACTGAATGCACCACCATGCACCGCACAA